>PYHX02000413.1:88165417-88229714 GCA_004302925.2 Cochliomyia hominivorax | reverse complement strand
AGAATATTCTTTTTAGAAAAACTTGATTTTCCGCGACCTGTTTTTTGACCTCTAACTTTTAGCTGTGGCTCCTGTCAGGAACTTTTAAGCCTTGTAATGTTTTGAAATCTGTACCTTCGTTCCAAATAGTCCGAGCTGACGACAGAACTTTTGAAAGCTTGTCTAAATTTTTCTAGTGCCAAGTTGGGTTTTGTTGAAAATATTTAATTTCAACAAAAAGAATAACCATAACCAATATGGGTCAACTTTGGAAGGGCACCCTCTATCCCTCTGACTAGAAGGAGGTGTGTACTCTCCTAATCAATTCGAAAACATCTCAGTTATTACCATGTTAAATTTTATTTTGAGTATCTTTCATAAATGATTTTTCCAGATATTTTATTTTAATTTGGTTTATTAGAATTTTAAATATTTTTATTTATTCGGGTTCAATTTTTTACCTTTCCAAAATTTTTTCTTGAATATTTTTAATCGTAATTAATATTTGAAGTGTTGACTTTCCGGAAAATTTTTAAATTTTGAAATATCTTTTTAATTGTCATAGTTATTAAAGTTATTCTTTGGTGACCTCTTAATTAATATCAATCATACGTCATGTATGACAATTTTTTAAAAAATTAAATTTTCCATAATAAACAAAGATTTTACTAATTATTGGCTTTAATTTGGTAAAGAGACCTTTAAATATTTTATAGATTTTAGGTTTCCAAACATTTTCATGTCAGTTGAGTTTTTTAAATTTGAAATATTTTATTTATCGGTAAAAATTTTATATTTTAGAACATTAATTTGAAATCTTGTTATATTTTGTTTAATGCTTGAAGTGTAAGCTTTCAGAGGAATTTAAAAATTTAAAAAATATCTTAACAATTGTCGAAGTTATTAAAATGTTTTCTTAGTGACCCCTTAATTAATATCAATCATACGTCATGTATGACAAATTTGAAATTTTTTCTTTTATAATAAACAAAGATTTTGCTATATTTTATTATAATCTGGTAAAATATCATTGAAATATTTTATAAATTTAGGTTTGAAACATTTTCCCCTTATTTGAGTTTTTCTAAATTTGAAATATTTTATTTATCGTTTAAAATTTTACATTAATAAATAATAATTATAAGTTTTGTTATATTTTATTTTAAGCTTGAAGTGTAAGCTTTCAGATGTATTTAAAATTCTTAAATTATCTTTATAATTGTCAAAGTTATTAATGTTTTTCTTCAAATACTCATTAATTCATATTAATCATACGTCGTGTATAATAAATTTTTAAAAAACTATTTTTTTTCGTAATATATCAAAAATTTTTTGGATGCTTTTGGTGAAATATGTTTAAATAGGGGTTTAAGATTTGATATAATTAGATTTCCGAAAATTTCCAATTTTTTTTTGTTGGAAAAAAGTGATTTTAAAATTCGTTTTAACTTGAAGAAATTTTTAATATTTATTTTTTTGCCAATGTCAACCATGTATCATTGCCAAAGATGCTACAAATTTATGTCTTATCCTTGGCAACTTCATCATTTAGTTATTCATATGCATATTATCCCTTCAGTCCCATATTTTACTCTTTTCCTCCTTTTGCTATTTTAAAAATATTTTTTAATATTTATTTGTGGCAGTAAAATTCAAATAAAGTTATTTAAAAAATTATTTCCTTTTCGCCAAAGCAATTGAAAAATTGATATGAATGGATTTTTGAATGATGCCAAGAAAAAGAGCTAAATAAAGGAATGTTTTAAAAGCAACAGTAGAGTTGCAAGAAAAGGTAGACGATTTTAGGTTTCCCTCCTTTTTGCTGCTAAAACCCAAAAGCTAAATTTAAAAAAAAATCTTTGGCACATTATCATGCCATCAGTGTTTATGCTAAAGGGCATAGGAAATATAGCAGAAATGGGAGCTATTTTCAGATCCTTGATACTCTAATTTTTATAGAAAACAAAACATTTTTCCAATAACTTTCCAGAGTTGGGGGTTTCTCTTCTCTGTTTCCCTTTAAAGAAAATATTATCGCTCCCATTGCCAAAGCAATATTTTATAGAAAACCTTAACTACACATAGCTTTTGCCATAATATCCTTAAATACACACACACACACACCAGCACGCATTCCTTTCTATAACCATTATTTGTGTGCAATTGTGCAAATTTTGCAAAATGATAATCCTGTTCCCCGCCTTCTCATCTCCTCCTGCTCTCCTTCATCATGGCCACAATTTGTATACAAATTTATTATAATATTGCGGTTATATAATATTTATTTCCATTTTTTTCTTCTCTTTGGGGAATATTATCATCCGTATATACCGTCTTTTTTTCGTTTTGTTACCCGCCAACAATGTTTTTCTTCTTTTTTTGTACCCTCCATCACCACAAGTGGTGAAGAGGGTATATTAACATTGTTATTATGTGTGTAACGTTAAGAAGGAAGGACCTCACAATGTAAATATAGAGTTGCATCAAATCAAAATCTGAGCCGATTTAGCTATGTATGTCTGTCTGTCTGTCTATATGCCTGTCTTTCAGCTTGTTGTTGCCACGCTCACATCCACAATAATTGACAAAGCGAAATGAAATTTGTTCTGAATATTAGTTATAGTCCTGAGAAGTTTCCTATTTAAACCTAGCAAAATCGGTTCAGTAAATAAAAAGATATAGACCGATATCTGAGGCAACCCCTAAGTTCAAGGAAAAAACTTTCGTAAAATTGTCAATTCTAAATCAAGAAATTAGCTCTATGTACTTTATTATCCTTCCAAAATTTATCAAAAGTGTGTGTTGGTGTGAGAGTGTGTATGTACACACTCACACATTTGTGGTGAAGGGTATTAAAGATTCGTCATAGCCGATTATAGCATTCTTACTTGTTTTTGTATACGACTACAAGATTTATTAAGTGCTAAAATGTGCAATAATGCGCGTTATTTCTCATCGTTATATAGCGATATCGCACGAGTTACTCGAAGGAGGAATTTTGAGTGTGCAAATGAGTGTATTTCACCGTTTTTGTTGTATTTCTTTTTTCTTTTTGTAAAAGTAACATAATTTAAAATTTTTATTACGCTTAGCGAAGACAACATTTCGCATATAAATTTATGATGATGATAATCGCAATAATAGTGGATGTAACACACACACATACACACAAACTCACACTTACTCGAGAGGTGGGTATAATATTACAAATTGGCCTTCAGCTAATGTTGAGTATTTGAAAATATTTTATTTTATTAGAGTTGTTGGATTTTTGTTGTTCACTTCTTTTCGCCTTTTTTTCTGAAAATTTATTTTTGAATAAGAGGATTATGATTTGAATAATTTAAATAGAAAACCAGAGTTTACATAGACAATTGGAGGAAAAGTTTTATTTTTGGGCTAAAGAAGGTAAAAATATGGTATAATATTATTTGAAAAATTATATCAAAAACTTAAAGTTTAAAATGCATCTTAAACACTAAAAACTAAAATAAAAGATTAAAATAAAAAACTTAATATAAACCAAAATTTGAACATGAATCTGAATTAAAATATTAAATTGATTCTAAACTTTAACTTAGAATGGACAATAAATCAAAATTGAGACTAAAATTTTTAATAGAATTTGATCTTGAAACTGAATTGGATTCTGATCTAAGCTAAAAACAAACTTAGAATATGAAGTAGAATATTAATTAGAATCTGAACATGAATCTGAACTATATACTAAAATTGAATCTGGAGTACGATCTGAAAGAGAATCCAATCTAGAAACTGCACTAAGATCTGAACTAGAATCTGAACCAAAATCTGGAGCAGAATCTAAAAAAATTCATCAGAAAATTTCAAAATAATAAAAACAAGAATTTGAAAAAAGAATCTTAACCAGAAACTAAACTAGAATCTGAAATGGAAAAAATGTTATAAAATCGGAACTAGAATTTAAAATCAGAAGAATATTCAGAAACCGAATAAGTATGTGAAGAAGAATCTGAACTAAAATCTGGAATTGAATCTAGAAAAAAAGCTGAACACAAATCAAAAACGAAATATACATTTGAAACCAAACTAGAATTTTAACTTCAATCGGGAATTGAATCCCAACCAGAACTGAATTAGTACTGAATTAGAGCTAAATTAGGACTGAATTAGAACTGAATTAGCACTGAATTGGGACTGAATTAGAATTGAACTAAACTGAAAAAGAACTGAACTTAAAATTAACTATAAATGAACTATAAATGAACTAGAACTGTACTACAATGAACTTGAACTGAAGTAGAACTGAACAAGAACTGAAATAGAACTGAAATAGAACTGAACTTGATCTGGACAAGTACTGAACTAGAACTGAACTAGAACTGTATTCAAACTGAACTAGAACTGAATTAGAACTGAAATAGAACTGAATTAGAACTGAACTACATCTGAACAAGTGCTGAACTAGATATGAACTAGAACTGAATTAGAACTGGAATAAAACTGAACTAGAACTGAACTAGATCTGAACAAGTACTGAACTAGAACTGAACTAGAACGGAACTAGAACTGAACTAGAACTGAACTAAAACTGAACTAGAACTGAATTAGAACTGAACTAAAACTGAACTAGAACTGAATTAGAACTGAACTACATCTGAACAAGTACTGAACTAGATATGAACTAGCACCGAAGAAGAACTGAAGTAGAACTGAACTAAAACTTGACTAGAACTGAACTTGAACTGAACTAGAACTGAACTTGAATTGAACTTGAACTGAACTACAACTGAAGTAGAACTGAAATAGAATTGAATTAGAATAAGAACTGAACAAGAACTGAATTAGAATTGAATTAGAACTGTATTTGTATTAGAATAACGAAAATATAGTTGTTAACTAAAAGAAAGTTTTTTTTTTAACTTTCATTTAATTTTAAATGATTTAATTAAATTTTGCTTTTCCTAATTTAATTCTTCCATCTTTAAATCTTATTGAAAATTTATTTTCCTATTTATTTAGCTTAAAAAGATTTTTACTTTGTTTTTTTTTTCTTCGTCATGGAAAACTTTTCTGCATATGTCTGCAAATTCTCATAAAATATATGAATGACTAAAAGCAATTTTACTCGATGCCACTTTTTTCTCTGAAGTTTCTTGTTTTGCAAAATATTTAGTTTATCCTAAAGATATTTTCCTTTAAACACTTTGCCAAAAAGTAGAGGCAAAGTTTTTACAGCCTCCGTAAGGAAGAAAAAAGTAAACTTTGATGAACAACAATTTTTCTTGTTGTTGCACAGAAAATGAAAACTTCAAAAAAAAGCACAACTTTTATAATTATATGAAATTTTTGGCAAATAAATCCTTTTTTGGAAAAATCAAAAATTTTTGTCAATATGTCTATAAAGTTAATGGGAATAAATTGTTAAATATTTCTATTTTGCTTTAAAAAAAGTAAAAATATTTATTTTTTTAATGATTTTCAGTTTGTTAATTTTAGTTGAAAATCTTTTCATTAAAACTTTAAAAAATTTAGAAAAAAAAAAAAAAAAAACAAATTCAAAATCAAGAAAAATAAATATTAAAACATTTACAATCAAAGATAAACATTTTATGACTGCTGTTATAGCAGTTAAAGCATTGATATCCTTTGAGAGAATGGTGTTCGGACAAAAAAAATTTGTTTTGCACAGGGGTATAAAGTGCTACTAAAAGTCCTATTAAAGATTAGCTCAGTTCTGGCTCAACTCTGGCTCTTTTCCAGGTCAGTACAAGTTCAGTTCTAGATCAGTTTTAGTTCAGTTCCAGATCAGTTTTATTTCAGTTCTAGTTCAATTCTACTTCAATTCTAGTTCAGTTCTAGTTCAGTTCCTGTTCAGTTCTAATTCAGTTCTAGTTCAGTTCTAGTTCAATTGTTCTTCAGTTCTAGTTCCGTTCTAGTTCAGTTCTAATTCAGTTCTAGTTCAGTTCTAGTTCAGTTCTAGTTTAGTTCTAGTTCAGTTCTAGTTCAGTTCTAGTTCAGTTCTAGTTCAGTTCTAGTTCAGTTCTAATTCAGTTCTTGTTCAGTTTTAGTTAAGTTTTATTTCAGTTCTAGTTCAGTTAAAGTTCAGTTCAAGTTAAGTTCTAGTTCAGTTCTAGTTTAGTTCTAGTTCAGTTCTAGTTCTATTCCACTTCAGTTATAGTTCAGTTCAAGTTAAGTTCTAGTTCAGTTCTAGTTTAGTTCTAGTTCAGTTCTAGTTCTATTCCACTTCAGTTATAGTTCAGTTCTAGTTTAGTTCTAGTTCAGTTCTAGTTCAGTTCTAGTTCAGTTCTAATTCAGTTAAAGTTCAGTTCAAGTTAAGTTCTAGTTCAGTTCTAGTTTAGTTCTAGTTCAGTTCTAGTTCTGTTCCACTTCAGTTATAGTTCAGTTCTAGTTTAGTTCTAGTTCAGTTCTAGTTTAGTTCCACTTCAGTTCTAGTTTAATTCTAGTTCAGTTCTAGTTTAGTTCTAGTTCAGTTCTTCTTCAGTTCTAGTTCAGTTTCACTTCAGTTTTAGTTCAGTTCTTCTTTATTTCTTTTTGAGCTTTAGTTTTGGAGTCCTTTAAAATAACTGTGCTCTCAATTGCTGATTTCCTTTCGTTCTGCTTTGTTGCTCTTCAACATGTTTGGTTTTTCACTGTCTGTATATATTTTGTCATATCGCTTGGAAAAACATTTAAAAAAATAACTAAAAAAAAGTTACATTCGTGGTACCACAAACGTTTGACCAAGTGTCCAAAGTAACGCCACAACAAAGCAATGTTAATTGACGCGAAGCGACCAAAATGGAAAAAAGTGAAATAATAAAAAAAACATATGGGAATATAAACACTGAAGCTAAGGACGAATTAGGAAGAACCCTACACATCATGAAATAGAGCTGTGACATTCCAGAAAGATAAGGAGAAATTTGTGCTTTTTCACATAATTTCTGCTGATTTCTTTCAGGTTTAATTTGCTTGTATCGTTCACAAACTAATAAAAATTCAAAATCCGTTGGAGACCTACAAAATTATACTAAAGTGTCTTGTGTCCTGTTTTCATTTACTCTTGCTTTTTTATATTTTACGAAACTACAATAAAGCAGTGGAATATTAAATTTGTCAGTCTTTATGTTACAAGAGAAAGCAGAATGGAACTGGAGAACTGAAACTCACAAAATGACAAATGGAACTGAAAATCTGAACTTTAACGAGCATCTAAGCTGGAGTCTGTAGCAGAATTTGAGCTAAATTCTGAATTTAAATCTGAAATAAAATGTGAATTGCAATCAGAATTCGAATCTTAAGTAAAATCCGATCTAGTTTCAGAACCTAAATCTGAACAAGATTTCAAAACACATTCTGAACTGGAATCTTAACTAGAGTTTTTACTTGAATCTGAGCTGTGACACGAAGTATATTCTGAATATCTGTCTGAATTTGAATCCCAAATTGGGATCTGAATTGTATACTAAATCACTTGATGTAGAATCTCAACTAGAAAGAAAATTAGAATTTGAATTAGAATCCGAATTAGAATGTATCGATCTGAACTTGAATCTAAATCGGTATTTAAATTAGAAGCTGAACTGGTATATGGAGTAAAGTGCAATGTAATTTAAGGTCCAGAACTAGAATTTTAAATGAGATCTCAATTAGAATCTGATCTGGTTTCTGTAGCTGATTCAGAGCTTAACCAGAAGAATCTGTATTGGATCCTGCACTTAAATCGGAACTAGGAGCTGAATTTCATTCTGAAGTAGCATCTGAGCTAAAATCTGAATAAAAATTTGAATTGTTATTTGAACTAAAATTATAATTAAATTCTGAATAAAATTTTGAACTTGAAATTGTACTGGAATCTGAATAACAATCTCAACTTGAATGTGAATTATAATCTGAACCGGAATCTTAAAATGTTGCAAAATCTGAACTGTAATCAAAAGATAAGTATGAACTATAATTCCAACTAGAATCGGAAGTAGATTTTGAACTTAAATTTGTAATAGAATCTAAAAACGTTTGGACTATACTGAAGTAGAGCTTTAACTGGAATCTAAAGTAAAATCTAAACAGTTATACGATTTTAAATCTAAATTAGATTCTGAATAAGAGTCATAATAAGAGTGTTAACTACATTCTGAACTTAAATCTGAACTAAAATCTAAAGTTTAAATTAGAATAAAATTTGAATTACAATCTCAACTAGAATCATTCTGTAGCACAATTTGAAGTTCAATATGAACTTGAACCAGAACTCTATTCTGAACTTGCGTCTGAACAAGAAACTGAAGTAGAATGTGAAATTAAATCCGAAGTCTAATCTTACGTAGACTCTAAATAAAAATCATAATCTTAAATACAATCTGAACTTTATTCTGAACTACAATATGAATATTAACTAAAATCTGGACAGGGATCTGAGCAAGTTGTTGAAATAGGATGTGAACTAGATTCTGAACAAGAATCGGAACTTTAATTTGAATTAGGATTTTAAGTGAAATCTGAACAGGAATCTGATTCTCGAATTAGAACTTGAAATTGGAATGTCAATTATAATTTGTAGTAAAATTTGATTCCTAAATCTGAATTATAATATGAACTTGAATGTGAACTTTGATCTGAACTATAATTTAACTGAACTAGAAACAGAATTAAAATTTCAGTCTGAACCAGAAACTAAACTAGAATCTGAACTGGAATCTGAAATGAAATATTAAGTAGAATCTGAGAATGAATTTGAAGTGGAATGTGAACTTGATTCAGAACTGGAATTTGAAGTAGAATCTGATGTGGAATCTAGAGCAGAATCTGAAATAAAAATTTCAATCTGAAGCCGAATATAAACTGAAATCTTGACTTGCTTCTGAATTGGGATCTGAAATTAAATATTAAGAAGAATTGGGCCCTGAATTTGAAGTGGAATGTAAACTTGATTAAAAACTGGAATTTGAATAAGAATCTGTGTGGAATCTGTAGAATCTAAATTAGTACCTGAATGAAGAATCTAAATTAGTATCTGAACTTGATTCAGAACTTGAATTTTGATCTGAAATAAAATTTCACTTGGAGTCATAACTGGAATCTGAATGTATATCTGAACCATAATCTAGACTAAAATCTCAACTAGATCCTGATCTAGAATCTGAACTGAAATCTAAATAAGAATCAGAAGTAGAATCTGAGCAAGAATTTGAAGTGGAATATGAGTAAGACTCTGAACTGGAATCAGAATTGGAATCTGGAATGAAGTCTGAAGAAAAATCTAAACTTGACTCTGAATTGGAATCTGAATTAGAATCTGAACTAGATTCTGAACGTAAATCTTAGTAAGAATTTTGACTAGAATCTAAGTTGGAATTAAAATCTTTGGTAGAATATGAACTGGAATAATGGAATAAAACCGGGAAATGAATAATTATTCTTAAACTGATTCAGAATCTGAATTGTGAAAAATATTTAGTATTCGTTATTACCAAAAAATTATTCCGATTTATTATTATTTTTTTTGTTGTACTCATTGAAATGGGTTACAAAATACAAAAAAAAAAAAAAAAACAATGTCCCTAAAGGACATTTAACGAAGCATTTTGTTATACAGTTATCGTCACACACATACACAAACATATATTCAAAACTTTGGTCCTTCTTTTTGTGTTCAGGGGAAAATTTTAAACTTTATTATAAAATTTAATAAAAAATTTGTTTGTGTGGAAAAAATATTTTTATAAAAAAACAGCAAAAATGTTTATTAACTGTATAATTTTATCAAAACACCAGAGACCAAAGTTTAAGAGACCTAAAAATCTCTACATAAAATTAAGGTATAAAATGGGAAACCTCAGGTCAGTTTTACATTTAGGGAGAAGAGATTTAAAGGGGTGTAGCGAAATTTAGTTAAAAGGGGCATCATGATGTTTAGACTTTTGTCTTCGATTTCTAGATCATTTTCGAAACTTTCTATAACAAATTCAAATCCAAGTAAATTTCTTTTCAACCATCCTTTGAACACGATTTCTTATTTTCCCCATCATATCTATATATCTGTGGGGTCTTCATGTCTGAAAGTTTATAACGGTTATTATATAAGTTTACGTGTATATATCTCACCATCTATTGGGTAGACAACTTTTCTTGTATACATTTCCCTGCACACATACACATATGTGTATTTGAAACATAGACTGACACTGTGAATCAGCACGTGATTAATGGTCTTTAATTATGTCAAATAGTATAAAGTGTCTTTATACTCCTGTCACAATGTGCACGCGTTTGCATACGTTGGTTCAGTTGTTTGATTCCCTTTCTAGAGCGGAGGGAGAGAAGTTGATAAAAAAAAATGTTGTGTTTTTCAAATGAGTCTGCCCACTGTCAGTGAAACATGTGTAACAACGACAACATTTGCTAAAAACATAAATACATACACAAATTTTCAAACATATAGACATACACACACACATGCACATGTGAATAAATAATTGTTGATATTGGGTTAAGTATAAGTCAGTTTGTATGTATGTTTGTGTGTATGGGAATGTGAGATATGATTGTTGCTGTTAAATAAATGTAGAGGTCTGATTGCTGTTCCAAAGGCGGGAGCAAAAAGTGACTTAAAAAGAATAGAAAAGTCTTAGAAATAATCTATAGTTCAGATTTTAAACTAGTATATAGTTCAGGAACTGACGAGATCAGAATATAAGCTGGTATGTAGTCCATGCTATAAACTGGTCTATAGTCCAGATAAAAAAGTGGTCTATAGTCTAGATTAAAAACTAGTCCAGACTAAAAACTAGTCTATAGTACAGACTATGAACTTGTCTAAAATCCAAACTGTGATTTACTTTTTATTGAAGACTACAAAGCATTTTTACAGATTGTAAACTTGTTTGTAGTTCTTGTCCATAATCGAGAATAAAAAATAGTTGAGACTGTGAGACTGTTCCAGTTAAGTTCTAAATCAGTTTATAGTATTATTAAAAATGCTATATACAGCGTACAAATTCTAATTCAGTTCAACTACAGTTCCAGTTCAGATTCTAGTTCAAACTTTAGTTCAGATTCTAGATCAGATTCTAGTTCAGTTTTAAACCAATTCTAGTTCAGTTCCAGTTCAGTTCTTGTTCATTTCTAGATCAGTTTTAGTTCAGTTCCAGTTCAGTTCTAATTCAGTTCTTGTTTAGTTCTAGTTCAGTTGTAGTTCAGTTCTACTTCAATTCCAGTTCAGTTCTATTTCATTTCTAGTACAGTTCTAGTTCAGTTGTAGTTCAGTTCTACTTCAGTTCCAGTTCTGTTCTAATTCAGTTCTAGTTCAGTTCTATTTCATTTATAGTTTAGTTGTAGTTCAGTTCTACTTCAATTCCAGTTCAGTTCTAGTTCAGTTCTATTTCATTTCTTGTTCAGTTCCAGTTCAGTTCTTGTTCAGTTTCAGTTCAGTTCTAATTCAGTTCTAATTTAGTTCTAGTTCAATTCTATTTCATTTCTTGTTCAGTTCCAGTTCAGTTCTTCTTCAGTTCTTATTCAGTTCTAGTTCAGTTGTAGTTCAGTTCTACTTCAGTTCCAGTTCAGCTCTTGTTCAGTTCCAGTTCTGTTCTAATTCAGTTCTAGTTTAGTTCTAGTTCTATTCTAGTTCAGTTCTATTTAATTTCTAGTTCAGTTCCAGTTCAGTTCTTGTTCAGTTCCAGTTCAGTTCTAATTCAGTTTTAGTTTAGTTCTAGTTCAGTTCTATTTCATTTCTAGTTCAGTTTTTGTTTAGTTCTACTTCAGTTCCAGTTCAGCTCTTGTTCAGATCCAGTTCTGTTCTAATTCAGTTTTAGTTTAGTTCTAGTTCAGTTCTATTTCGTTTCTAGTTCAGTTGTAGTTCAGTCCTACTTCAATTCCAGTTCAGTTCTAGTTCAATCCTACTTCAATTCCAGTTCAGTTTCAGTTCAGTTCTTGTTTAGTTTTACTTCAGCTCTTGTTCAGTTCTTGTTCAGTTCCAGTTCAGTTCCAGTTCAGTTCTTGTTTAGTTCTATTTCAGTTCCACTTCAGTTCTATTTCAGTTCTATTGCAGTTCAAGTTTAGTTCTAGTTCATTTCTAGTTCATTTGTAGTTCAGTTCTACTTCAGTTCAATTCAGTTCTAATGGTTTTAAGTAACTTTTACTTCATCCCTCGCATATTCCTATCATGTTTATATGTTTTTTATGTAAAAAGCTCTGTAGTCCCTTGAAAAATAAAAACACATTTCTACTTGCGAAAGAAGAAAAAAATATGACACCGTTAAGGGTGAAATGTCAACATGACATTTGGTCATATGTCTCTGTATATCACGTTGTTATTTGTTGTTGTTTTTATTTGACTAAACGTTAAAACGTTTAACATTAATTTAAGTTTAAAAATATAACATAAACATAAATAAATTTTAAACGTCGTCTGATTTTATTATTTTTTTGTTTTTGTTAACAACTTGTCATTTTTAAAATGTTGTTGTTATTACTTTCTCCCCTTCAATTTTTTACAACAAAAAACAATGTTCTTCTCTAACCAGATTTTTGCAAAAAAAAACAATCATTTACATGGTTGTTACTTTCCGTTTCCGAGGAGTTTAAAAATACGTTAAGTTTAAAGTTTAAATACTGGTAATTGTGGGGGCGTAGTTGTAGACCTCGTGACCCCACATCCTGGATTATGATGTTGTAATGTTTATTATACGTTCACTTATGTCAGTTTTAATAATGAAAGTGTCATAAATTATGTCACACTTGATGAAAGGACAAGTATTTTTTGTTGGAAACAAACTGTAGACAAATATCCAGAATTTCGGCCTTTTTTGCCATTATTAAGCAGCCAGTTATTTGTATTACTTGATTCAGGAATGTTTATGAAGTGAATTTTTCCAGAATTTATTTATGATAAACTTGACATTGATCTTTAAAGTCTAAAGAGAAAAATGCATGAAATCTTTAAATTTTTAAATAACATTTATTTTCTTTTATCCCCAAATAATGTCCATTTACATGGTTACTGAAGCTTAAAAATGATTTGGACACAAAGTCTAAAATATATAAAAAAAAGATCTAAATTTTATATTGACTGCAAAAAAGTAGAGATTCCATAAAAAATTGCATTAAGTTTGACAATGGAAGCTTCTCATACCCGAGTTCAGATAGATTTTCTATTTTGCTTTAATGCGTATCAATAAGAATTACAATTTCAGAAAAGAAGATAAAAATATAAAATTTCATTTGGAGCAGCAAAAAAAGAAAAAGATTCAAGTTTAAATCTCAAGAGTAAGTAATACAAACAGGCAGCATAAGGTGTAAGGAAAGCCAAATATTCAGGGACAAATAGCTGCAATAAGTTAAGCAAAGATAACCCCCGGAAGGCAAAAGGCAAAAAAAAAAAAAAAAAAGAAATATAAAAATGTAACAGAAAAAATATTGTATAAACAAAATACACAAAGAGAAAAATTGTTTAGTTCAAAAAAAAAAAAATGATTTAATATTTAAATTTAGATTTTATTACCGGCTTCAGGTCCGTTTCCAGTTCAATTCACACTTTAGTTCTAGTTTTAGTTTAACCAATAAATCTGATATTTTTCAATTTTTTGTTTAAGTCCAGATTTAAACTGAATTTCTAGTTCAGTTTCCAGATTGAAATTTAGTTCAAATATTTTGAAGATACATGTTCCGATTACAGTTTAGATTTAAGATCAGATGTAATCTGAGATTTAAGTTGAAATTCTAGTTCAGATAATCATTCCGATTTCACTTCACATTATATCAGATTCCATTCCACAGATTGTAGTTCAGTTTAAGATTAGATTCGAGTTAAGATTTCAGTTTAGATTCTAGTTTATCATCCAGTTCAGATTCTAGTCCACATTCCAGGTCATATTCTACTTCCGATTCCAATTCAGTTTCTAGTTTAAATTTAAGTTCAGATAAATATATATTAAATTCTGGTTCAGAATCTTGTTTTAATTTTTACTCAAACTCTACTTTAAATCCCAGTTCAGATTATAGTTCCGTTTCAAATTCTGATTCTAGTTCAGAGTCTTATTCAAATTCCAGTTAGTCAGATTTAGATTCAGATTCTAGTTTAGTTTTTAATTCCTGTTTTCTTTCAGATTTAAATTAAGATTCAAATTCAGATACCAATTCAGAGCTTTTTCATAATCCAGTTCGGATTCCAAGTCAGATTTTGATTCCATCTCAGAATCTTGACCGAATTACAGATTCTTAACAATAATTTACATTATATTATATTTAAAATTCCACCTCAGATTTCTAGTTCAGATTCTTAATCAAGTTTCAGTTCAAGATTTAAGTTTTAACGAGAATTTATCTGCGGATATAGTGAGAGAGACAACGGTATTATCCGACATTCCTACAGAATGTGGTGGATTTAGTATGAAGTTGTCTTGTGGGAATACAGTATATACTCTCATGAAATGATCCAAAAATGGTGTTTAAACTAAAACTTGGCAGAGTAAGCTATGCGACTTCAGAGCCGATACTGAAGGCATTAGAACGAATTTTATCTAAAACATTCCTAAATTAAAGAAAGATCTGTGACGACAGTGATGCATGAAGTCGTTCATAGAGATGTCTATACATGACGAAGTACTCTAACAATTAATATTCTAACAATTAATTTTATCGAGTCCTCGAATCAGTCCGAGGTAAATTCTGAAGAAAGAAGATAAAATAAGAGATATCATTTCTGAGGGTTACTTCAATTACTATTCTAGAATCAGTCTAGAATCACGCACAAAACATGGTCCTAAATGGGCACGACCTAAGTGTTTTGTTCACAAGAAATTCGAAGGTTGCAGAATTTTTGAATTCTCCCTTTCAGAAGAAGGATATTAAAAAGTCAGCCAAGTTAAATATCTAAGAATATTCCTTGATTTAAAACTGAACCTTGAGGAATAAACGTTGAAGTCGATAGAGATTTAATTGGAACCCTAAAACTACACATCCTATAAAGAAGTTTAATTAAGCCATTACTGACATACGTATCTAGAGTTTGGCGGACATCAATAGAGATGGAATAAATCATTAAAATAATTCGAAAAGTTTAATGAATGTTTTGTCTAAGGAAAAAGCGTTGCAATGAGGACAAAATTGGAAACAATTCTCTTTATACAATCGATTGAAATTAGGATGAGATAAAAAGCGGCTATCACGTATCGGCTTCAGTCTATAGGTGAGTCGATTAGCAGTGGAAATAAATTGTATAACCGGTTTTCTAGAGGAATAATCACAAAAGGCCAATTACAGCTCAACTATCATAGAACTTCATTCCTGGTCACGTGGAACATAAAAAGAGTTGCCCTTGGGGACTTATTAAGAACTAATCTCATGGAATGGTCCGAGGCGATACATAAAACACTGTGGGACAACGATACAGTTGGGTAGGTGTTTGCATATGGTATGAGATATGCATGGTCTTCTTATCTTCTTCTATATTCTCAGATTTCAGTTCATATTTTAGCTACAAATCTACTTTAAATACTTTAAGTATTAATAAAGATGCTGCCTTATATTCTAGTTGCGATTCCAAATGGTTCTGATCTAGTAAAAATTCCGCTTTGATATCGAGATTCTAATTGAGATTCAATTTAGATTTGAGTTCAACTTGAATTCATTTCTACCACATTTGTAGTACAGATTTGTAGTGCAGAATTAATTCTCTGCTTGTCCAGTTCTAGTTCAGTTCCCGTTCAGTTCTAGTTCAGTTCAAGTTTAGTTCCTTTTGAATTCTAGTTCAGTTCTCGTTCTGTTCTGTTCTTGTTCAGTTCTTGTTCAGTTCTTGTTCAGTTCTTGTTCAGTTCTAGTTCAGTTCTAGTTCAGTTCCAGTTCAATTCCAGTTCAATTCTAGTTCAATCCTAGTTCAGTTCAATTTCATTTCAAGTTTAGTTCCAGTTTGGTTCCAGTTTAATTCCAGTTCAATTCTAGTTTAATTCTAGTTCAGTTCTAGTTCAGTTATAGTTCAGTTCTAGTGCATTTCTAGTTCAGTTCAAGTTTAGTTCCAGTTTAATTCCAGTTAAATTCTAGTTCAGTTCTAATACGGTTCTTGTTCAGTTCTAGTTCATTTCTAGTTCAGTTCAAGTTTAGTTCCAGTTTAATTCCAGTTAAATTCTAGTTCAATTCTAGTTCAGTTCTAATACGGTTCTAGTTCAGTTCTAGTTCAATTCTAGTTCAGTTATAGTTCAGTTCAAGTTCAAGTTTAGTTCCAGTTCAATTCCAGTTCAATTCCAGTTCAATTATAGTTCAATTCTAGTTCAGTTCTAGTACAGTTCTAGTACAGTTCCAGTTCAGTTCTAGTTTAGCTCGAGTAAAGTTCTAGTTCATTTCCAGTTCAATTCTAGTTTAATTCTAGTTCAGTTCTAGTTCAGTTATAGTTCAGTTCTAGTGCATTTCTAGTTCAGTTCAAGTTTAGTTCCAGTTTAATTCCAGTTAAATTCTAGTTCAGTTCTAATACGGTTCTAGTTCAATTCCAGTTCAATTCTAGTTCAATCCTAGTTCAGTTCAATTTCATTTCAAGTTTAGTTCCAGTTTCGTTCCAGTTTAATTCCAGTTCAATTCTAGTTCAATTCTAGTTCAGTTCTAGTTCAGTTATAGTTCAGTTCTAGTGCATTTCTAGTTCAGTTCAAGTTTAGTTCTAGTTTAATTCCAGTTAAATTCTAATTCAATTCTAGTTCAGTTATAATACGGTTCTAGTTCAGTTCCAGTTCAATTCTAGTTCAATTCTAGTTCAGTTCTAGTTCAGTTATAGTTCAGTTCTAGTACAGTTCTAGTTCAGTTCCAGTTCAATTCTAGTTCAGATTTCTACAGTCCTAATTCAGGCATAGTTCAGATATAGTTCTTCCGAACTATTCTCGCTCTGCATTTGCATTTTCTCTTGTCTAACATTTCCGACATATTTAAAGCTTAAAATCTCTATATAAAGTAGAATTCACCAAAAAAAAAACTTCTTCTTCGAACTATTCAATCGTTTAAACGGGAGTATGGAAAGCATCTTAAATATGACCAAACTAAAATAAATTGCATTGGATTAGGCTTTATTGTGTTGTGCAACATTTTTTTTGTAGTTTTCGTTTTTTTTTTCCTGATAAACAATTTCTTTTCTATTTTCTCATTCTTACACTTTTACTACAAAATTCGTCTAATCTCTAAAGGTTTTTTTCTGCTGCTTTGCTGTCTAAGGACTTTATTTGATTTTTAGAAAAAAAATCCAAAAAAAGGAGAAAATACTATTTTATCTTTTGTCTTTGCCATATTAAGCAATTTCTCAAAAATGTTTTATAAAACAGGAAAAAAGATGATAATCAATTGACGTAAATCTTTTATGGCAAAATATTTTATGTCTGCTACATTTAATGACCTGAAGGGGTTTTTGAGTTTTTCTGGTTATTAAATATAATTATTGTGATAATTTTATACAGAAAAATATAGATTCTTTCTAGCGAGGAGAAGGATGTTCAAGAAATAATTATAAAGGATATTATGTCGGAAATATATAAGACAGAATGTGAAGTAGAATTTAAACTGGAAATTGCACTGAATTTTCAGCTAGAATCGGAACTAGAATTAAAACTTAAATCTGAACAATAATCTCAGTTATAATCTGAAATATACTCTAATCTAAAGTCCTTACTATAATCTGAACCAGAATTTAAATCAGAATTTGAAATAACATCTGAAATAGGATCAGAAATGGAGTCTGAAATAAAATGTTATCTCGAAATTTAACCAGAACTAGAGGAATCTGAAATGAACTTGAATCTTATCTGGAATCTGAATTAGAATTCAAGTGCAATTCGAACTAAAACTGAATAGGAATCTGAACTAGAGAACTGAAATAGAGCTGAACTAGAATTTGACATAGAAATGAACTGGAATCTGAACTAGAACTTAACTTGAAATGAACTAGAATTGAACAAGAACAGAACAAGAACTAAACTAGAACTGAACTAGAACTGAACTAGAACTGAACTAGAACTGAACCAGAACTGAACTAGAACTGAACTGGTACTGAACTAGAACTGAACTAGAATTGTACTAGAACTGAACTAGAATTGAATTAGAACTGAACTAGAATTGAACTGGAACTGAACTAGAACTTAACTGGCACTGAACTAGAACTGAACTAGAATTGAATTAGAACTGAACTAGAACTGTACTGGAACTGAACTAGAATTGAACTGGAATTGAACAAGAACAGAACAAGAACTGAACTCGAATTGAACTGGAACTGAACTAGAATTGAATTAGAACTGAACTAGAATTAAACTGGAACTGAACTAGAACTAAACTGGCACTGAACTAGAACTGAACTATAACTGTACTAGAACTGAACTAGAATTGTACTGGACCTGAACTAGAATTGAACTAGAACTGAACTAGAATTGAACTGGAACTGAAATAGAACAGAACAAGAACTGAACAAGAACAGAACAAGAACTGAACTCGAATTGAACTGGAACTGAACTGGAATAGAACTAGAACTGAACAAGAACTGATATAGAACTGATATAGAACTGAACTAAAACTAAACTAGAACTTAACAGGATCTGAACTAGAACTGAACTGGAACAGAACTAGAACTGAACAAGGACTGAACACGAATTGATCTGGAACTGAACTAGAACTGAACTAGAAATAAACCAATATCGAGCTAAAACTGATTTGTACTGGTATTAAAGCAGAAAAAGTTTGATTTAATTTCGTTATTTACTCGTTTTTCCGTCTTTAATGTTTGTAAATATGTAAATTTCCCTCCAAATATATTTTTCTCATTTAAAGTAGTTGGCGGATTATAAAAGTAATATTATCACTCTTTTGTGTGTTTAAGCAAATGTATACTAATCCTTAATTGAAAATAAACAGACACCGTCACAATTACAAACACATTCAAAAAATATTCTCTCACATTAACAAAATTTTTGATAATTCAAAGAAAACATGTTGCGGAAAAATTTATCATAGAATTTACATTTTCGCACAATAATAACATGTCGAAAAGTTTCACACACACTCATACATCCTCACATGTGGATCCTTTAAAAATGTCGGAAAATCCCAATTGTAGTTCTATTTATTGTATAGAAAATACACACATTATAAGGATAATAGCAACTGTAGACTAAACACAGTCATGCCACATTAAAGGCAACACACAAGTCCTTATATTTGGTTGACTTGGTTGACTGGCGGGTTGGCAGTTTTGGCTCGAACGACAACGTTTACAACAAAAACAAAACATTTTCAAATTATTTAAAGTTTAAAAGTTCTAATCAAGATTTATATATTTTTTCAATTTTTTGCTTTTGTCCTTATTCATATTAAAAGGACATTCAATAAATTGAAACTTATAATAAGAAATTGTAGGGAAAACAACAGGGAGAACATGAATAGATCCAGGGAATAAAAGCTATAAAATATATACTTGTAGTTTTGTTTTTGTTTTATTAGCAAAAAATAAAAACAATAAAATCCTTTTGCGAGTGATTTATGCCATCAAAGATTTAAAGATAAATACATGACAAAAACAAAATACAAAAAAGGAAATAAAAATTGAAAAAAGGACATTTTTTTAACTTGAACACGACATGGGGGGACATTTTTGGTATTTTAAAACAAGAGAAGAAGTAGTCATCACGATAAGGAATTTATATTCAATAGATCAAATCCGCTTTTAATTTACTGGTTTAAAGATTTTAGATCAGTTTCTTGTTCAGATTTTAGTTCCGATTCGAGTTCAGATTCTAATCCAAGAAAAGTTCATATTATAGTTCAGATTCTGGTTCAAATTTTTGTTTTGATCTGCTTCAGATTTAAGTTTGAATTCTTTTCTATTTAGGACTCCTGTCGAGATTTTAATACAGATTCAGTTTCGACTCCAGACTCTAATTCAGATTTTAGTTTATATATAATTTCAGATTCCAATTCAGATTTGAAATCTGATTCGATATCAAGTTTCAGTCCAGTATGCAGTTAAAATTCTTATTTGGACTTTTTGTTCAGTTTTCAGATTTAATTTTCTGATTCGCGTTCACATCATCATTCAGATGCCACTTTTAACTTCAAGTCAAATTGTACATTCTTTACAGTACGTCAACAATATGAAAATAATTTACATTAAATTTCGAAAATTTTTACATCATGTAAATAATAAATCATGTAAAGACAATGAAAATGCAAGAAGAATAAATAACTAGTTATTTAGATTATTTACACATGTGTCAACAATAAGTAAAAGTATGTAAATATGTATGTAAATTTCATTTTAAAAATATTAAAATTTATTATTTGGAATAAAAAAAATAAGTAAAATTTTTGTTTTTCGAATTGTTTACATCATGTAAACAATAAGTAAACTATGTAAAATATAAGAATAATTAAAAAAATAATTATATAAATGATATGACAACAAACAAACAACAAAATGTCGTTGGTTACATTATGTAAATAATTAGAAAATATACGTATAATGTGCGTAAAAGCACTGTAATGTGATTTATAATTTTTAACATGATGTAAACAATAGCTAAACATTGTAAAATGTTCAAAAAAATTTATGAGAATTCAATTTTAACTATGTAACAAAATATAATATATATATTTTTATTATTTACATTATGTAAATAATTTGTAAAACTATGTAAAAAATGTATAAAATATGCACTAAATGTGTTAAAAATTCTAAAATGTTTAAAGTTAAAATTTTTGATTTAAGAAGAGTTTGTTTACTTATAGAAAATTTGTTGCAAAAGTTAATTGCATTCTATATATAAACAATGCAAAAAAGGCTTTTATGAATTGTAAATTAAATTTGAAGATTTTTTAAATATAAAATTTCTTACATTATGTAAACAATAGGTAAACTATGCTAAATCTTAGAAAAAACTTAAGCAAAAGTAAAGAAATTAATAGTATAACAAATAAATAATTAATGTTTACTTTTTACATTATGTAAAGAATTAAAATAAATTTTTTACATCATGTAAACAATAGTTAAACATTGTAAAATGTTAAAGGAAATTACGAAAATCAAGTACAAATTATATGACAACAAATAATAAATGAATTCTTATTATTTACATTGTGTAAAGAATTAAAAAATGTTTTTCACATTATGTAAACAATACTTAAATATTGTAAAATGCTTTAACAACTTAAGAGAATCCTGTTTAAATTTTGTTAATACAAATAATTGATGAATTCTTATTATTTACATTATGTAAATAATGTAAAGAGTGTCATTAATGTATTAAAAATTTGAAAATTATTAAAGATGTAATTTTTTTCCTCAAAACTACATTGTTTACGTTTAGCAAATTTGTTCTAACAAAAATTTACATTGTTTACATAACATATATGAAATGTAAAAATGTAAAATGGGCCAAGAAATGGTTTTTGATTAAAATTAAAAAAATGTTTTTTTTTTTTTTTAAATCCTAAACAATGTTGGCATTAACATGTTTAAACATGCAGGCAATTGTTAGTTTATTGTTTTATTTTTTTTACCCAGAAAAAAATTCTACATAAACATCTTTGTCACTATTGATAAAATATATAAAATATAAATACTTTATTATTTGTACATATACATCACTTTTTTACAACAAGGATTATTCCTTAGAGTATAACAATGTCCTTCCTTTATAGTTGTTGTAGTTTTTTTTTATCATAACAACAGATCCTATTCAGGGCCATTGTTCAGTCAGAAAAAAAACTTTCATTTACATTTTGTTTACACAGAGATTTTTCAAAATAGAGACATTGTTGGGAAATAAATAAAATATACTGCATAGAGTCCTTTAAAGGACTCATCTTTTTTTTTGCTTTTGATTTCCCTCAAATCCAATGTCATCTAAACAATTTTTCTTCTCACCCATAGAGAAAGACACTAAAACTTTATTTACACTGTTTATTT
The DNA here is from genome assembly GCA_004302925.2 of Cochliomyia hominivorax. Classification (NCBI taxonomy): domain Eukaryota; kingdom Metazoa; phylum Arthropoda; class Insecta; order Diptera; family Calliphoridae; genus Cochliomyia; species Cochliomyia hominivorax. Next base: position 88,207,834 of record PYHX02000413.1, on the reverse strand, counting down.
AACACGAATCTTTGGCATTTCTTTCTTTTCATAATCCCCCCCTGCAAACTCTCTCCTTCTCGCCATCTAGAAGACTAACAGATGTAGTGGAAAAAAGTTTTTAAATTGAGTCTTTAGTGGAGAGTTTGCATAAAGAAAAACATGTAAATAATGTCCATAGTTTTTTTTTCTATTTTCTCTACAATTTCATTTGTGTATAAAATGTAAAGTAAATCTATTTTGGTGTAAATAAAACTTATTTTCCTCCTTTTTTTCTCTAAAAAGAATTTATAGAAAAAATTGTGCCAAAAAAAAACTCTCTTCTAAGCTTTTTCTCACTCGCATGCATTTGAACCCAGTCAGCGCAGCCGACTAGTCAGCCCACCAGTCTCTCATCTAACCGGTCATGTTTGTATTCACCGACAGACATTATGGACGGACATGTTTAAAATAAGCTCCTTCAAGGATTTATTGGTTAAATGGACAGATTTGACTACGTGCGTCTCTATGGCAAATAAAAGATTTTCTTGTCCTTTTTTTTTTGGTGGGCAAAATTTTTCTTCTGTTGCTGGAGTTTAAATAAAAACAACCAGGAAACTGTAATAAACATAAAAGGTCATATAAAAAGGAGGGAAAAGAAAGAGGAAGAGAGAAAGAAATAAGTGGAAAAAAAGGATTTGTAGGAAGTTCAATAAATATTCATTAAACACTGAGAGAAATTTGGTTTTTGTTTAGATTTTGATTCCAAATTCAGATTCTACTTCACTTTGATGTTCGAATTCTCTTTAGTTTTTCGGATTCTGGAACCATTTATAGTTTAGATTATTATTCAGATCTGGTTTTGATTGTAGGCAAGATTCTTGATCTGATTCTGGTTTGGATTCATATAAAGGATTCTAATTTATATCCGATTCTTGTTCAGTTTCCTTTTAAGATTTAAGTTCAAATTTCTGTTTCGATTCATTTTCTGAATGTTGTTCAAATTCGAGTTCGGTATTTGGTCCAGATTATAGTTCAAAATGCTTGATATGGTAATAGTAGAGAGTCTGAACTATAATTTAGTTCAGATCTTGGGTCATTTCAGAGATTCTTTATCAGTTTGTACTTCAAATTTTGTTGAAAAATTATAGAGATTCTGCTTTAGATTTTGATTGAAATTTTAATACGGATCCAACTTAAACTCTGGATCAGGTTATACTTTTTTTGTTCATATTAAAGCTCAGATTTTACTTTAAATTCTTTTTCAGATTGAGTTTAGATTTCTGTTCAGTACAGGCTCTAGTTTGGTTCTAGTTTAGAATATAGTACAGATTTCGGTTCAAAACATAGTTCAGATTCTATATTAGATTATGGTTGTGATTATAGATCATATCGGATTTCAGATTTTGATTTAAGTTTAAGTTCAGTTTAGTGAGTTTGATTTACTGTTCAGATTTTAATTCAGATACTTGTTACAATTTTAGTTCAGACTCTGGTTTTGATTATAGTCCTGGATTCTGATTTGGCATAATTGTTTAGACTCCGGCTCATTTTCTGGGCTCGAATTTTAATTCAGATTCAAGTAAAAATTTTAGTTCAGATTATAGTTCAGTTTCTGATTCAAACTATAGCATAGATGGTGGTTCAGACTCTTGGTTATATTCTTTTACAGATTATAGTTCCGACTAGAGTACATGATTTATTTAAGGTAAATCTGATTCAGATTATAATCCATGGTTTAGTTTACAGCTCAGATTATGGTTCAGATTATAATTCAGTTATAAGTTCAGATTTTAGATCAGATCCTGATTCTGATTCTTGTTTAGATTCTCGTTCAGATTATAGTGAAAATATAGATCTGATTCTGTTTTATTTTGTTCTCTAGATTTCAGTTCAAATTATAGTTTATATTTAAATAAAAACTCTGTATCAGATTCTGGTGTAGAATATGGATCGGATTCTGGTTGAGATCGCAGTTCAAATTATGTCTTTGTTTTTTGGATTGTTACGGAGATTCTAGTTCAGATTTTAATTTAGAGTTAAGTTCAGATTTTAGATCCGATTTTAGTTGAGATTATGGTTAAGATTTAAGTTTAGATTTAGGTTCAGATTGTGGTTCTGACTTTGGTGAAGCTTCTGAATTAGTTTAAATCCTAGATCGGATTTAGGCTTAGGTTTTTGTTCAGGTTCACGTTTATATTCTTAAAATCTTATCGCACCCTCTAGATTAGATTCTTGTTAGAATTCTGGTGCAAGTTTATGTTCAGATTATTGTTCTAATTATAGTTCAGATTCTGGTTTTAAATTACATCAGATGGAAGTTCAGATTCTAAATTAGATTCCCGTTTAGTTCTAGTTTTGGTTGATGGTCAGATTATAATACGAACTCTAAATTAGATTGCATATCAGATGGTGTAAATTCGAATTCATATTTTGATGCTGAAGGTATTTCAGATTAAGTTCAGATTCTAATTGATTTTATGGTTCTAGTTTTTATAGCAGTTCAGAATTCTGATTCAATTTGATATATCAGATTATAATATATAATCTAGTACCAGATTATATTCAGATTTCAGTTCAGATTGTAATGAAGATCCTATTTCCAATTTTAGTTCAAATTTTATTCGAAATCAAAAGGCAGATTTAAGTTCTGATTTTTGCTTAGATTTCAATTCAAGTTTCAGATTATCTTTGTTCAGATTCCCGTACAATTCAATTTAATGGCATCCGTTTCTTGTCTTGATTTTAGTTCAGAATCCAGTTTTGATTTTGCATCAGTTTCTGTTCCAGATTCTAATTCGTTTTCTGATTTTTATTCGGTTTCCAATTTAAGTTGACATTATGGACTTACCCTCGATTCTAGATTCTAGCTCTCATTCTACTCTAAATTCTAGTCTTAAAAAATATTTATTCTTAAATAATTTTTCTCAGTGTTCATTTCATACTAACAAATTCATGCCAAAATTTTCAGTTGTTTTTCCCTCAGAATTATTCAGTTCGAATAGTTTGCATGCATCACATTGGCTGCTTACGAATATTGATGAATGTTCAAAATGCTCGTATATCAGTTTATGCCGACATTGAATGGCAATTTTTCTAGATTTACAACTTCGAAAAAATAATAAAAATAAACAATCCGAGCAAATACTTACATGGTCTTAGGGGAATCGTGGAAAAAAAGAGAACAATGGAATAAATTTCTAAATAAATCTTTGGCCACTAAAAGAACAAAAAATATTTTATATGACCGGGAATAATTTCACTCTCATATTTAAAATCAAAAGCAAGTGAAAGGATATTCGGCGACAGAAGATAAAGGACGAGGATTTAATTTTAAAAATTATTATGAAATGCTAAAAATCATTTAAATTAGTTTTCCAATTCAATTATAGTTATTTTTCCATTTACTCGACAATTTAATGGCCACAAAAATTGCCCATTAGCCTTTTAGATCTCATATTGAATCCCTTTTCTTCCTTGAAAGGAAAAGAAGGAGAAAATTTAAATTATTTGTTGCAGAATTGAAAACATGTTGTTGTTTGCCACAAATACCCCAAATTCTAAAAATAAGAATTTCTCTTCTGCCTCCTTTTTTTTGGCAACCAAAAATATTTCAATTCTCTCAATAAAGTCCTTTTTCCTTCCATACAATATGAGGTAGAATTCAGTTTAGTTTATTTATAGACAAGTAAATATGTTACAGTCAGTCAAGCCGACTATGTAATACCCTACACCATATTGTTGGTGGCAAATTTTATTAAAAAATATGAACGACCCTCGTATAATTCTATTTTCCGATAAATGCTTAAGTGTGCAGTGCATTATTGTGAAACTAATATTTATATGAAATTTGTGTGTGAGGGGTTACTAGAAATTATGGACCGACCCTCGTATAATTTTGTATTTCGATTTTTGCTTATCTTAAACATAATTTTGCCAATTATTGTTACAATATCAACATGTATGTAAGATTTATGTCTTTTAATGTGATATTTATAAGACGTCTTGTATGAGAAGCAGTGAACCGACCCTCGCTAATTTGATACATAAGTTTAGACTTATTTCTGTCAAATTTTGTTAAAATCGCTTTATATTCAGAACTGTTATGAGCTAAAAACCTCAATCCTGGAGGATATTTGCATGGGTGGTACCTAAAAGGTTGGACCGAAAATGACTAATTCTAATAGGGTTCATTCTTGGGACAAAGTATTATGTATTTTGTCCCACGTTCAGTAATAGATAATTTGTAGTTCATTTCTAGTTCAGTTCTAGTTCAGTTCTAGTCCAATTCTAGTTCAGTTCTATACCAGTTCTAGTTCCGTTCTAGACCAGTTCTAGTTTAGTTCTAGTCCAGTTCTAGATCAATTCAAGTTCAGTTCTAGTTTAGTTCTAGTTCAATTCAAGTTCAGTTCTAGTTCAGTTCTAGTCCAGTTCTAGTTCAATTCAAGTTAAGTTCTAGTTCAGTTCTAGTTCAATTCAAGTTCAGTTCAAGTTCAATTCAAGTTCAATTCTAGATCAATTCAAGTTCAGTTCTAGTTTAGTTCTAGTCCAGTTCTAGTTCAGTTCAAGTTCAGTTCTAGTTCAATTCCAGTTCAGTTCTAGATCAATTCTAGTTCAGTTCTAGACCAGTTCTAGTTCAATTCTAGTTCAGTTCTAGACCAGTTCTAGTTCAATTCAAGTTCAGTTCTAGTTCAATTCCAGTTCAATTCTAGATCCATTCAAGTTCAGTTCTGTTTTAGTTCTAGTTCAGTTCTAGTCCAGTTCTAGACCAGTTCTAGTTCAATTCAAGTTCAGTTCAAGTTCAGTTCAAGTTCAGTTCTAACCAGTTCAGTTCATCTAGTTCAATTCTAGTTCAGTTCTAGTTCAGTTCTAGTTCAGTTTCTAGTTCAGTTCTATTTCAATTCTAGACGGTCGGAAATCGTTAAATCAGAAAATGATTCTAAGTCGAACGGTTCATTTAAAGGTAAATTTAACGACATTTTTTCTATATGTTACAAACGTCAGCACAAACGCCTAATACCCCAACCAACTACCCTGGTGTAGGGTATAATAAAAAAAAACATTTTTAGTTGGAAAAAAATCTTCAAATTTATTATCAAATTGAATCAGTTTTATAACGAAAACATAAAATAAATAAACAACAAATTTTATTCCTCAAAGAAATTATTGAGGATTTCACATGAGTTATATAAGTGTATTAGTATAAGCATATGTATGTGTGTATGTATATGTACTATATATGAATGTACTGAACATATTTCTGCTGTTGCATCTGTTATTGATGAAAATGATGTACGAACAATAAATTTTAATATAATTTTTGGAATAAAAACCTTTTTTTTCAGTCTGTTGAATATTATTGATGCAGAGATTTATTTATAGTTCTTTACAGTTTTATAAACTGTAAAGAACGTAAAAAGGCAAATTGAATATTTTTTCCAGAATGGAGACATAAATGAAAATGACATTAATTTGGCGATTGAAGTCTTCAGATTACAGAACAGATTCTAGTAGATGAGTTAAGATTACAGTTCAATTTCTAAATCAGTTTTTAGTTTAAAATTATAGTCAAGATTCTGGCAAAATCTGGTTCCATTTAAGATTCTGTAACAATTTTTTAGTTCAGAAAGTAGCTCAGGTTCTAGTTTAGATTCTAGAAGGTATTTTAGTTCTATTTTATATTCAAACTTTTGCTCAGGTTCTAGTTTAGATTATATTATAGTTCCGATATTGATCAGATTCCAATTCAGATTCTGAATCCGATTTCTTTCCGGTTTAGATCTTATTTTAATTCAGATTTTAGTAAATTGTTTAATTGTGAATCCTGCTCAGATTCCATTTTAGATTCTGGTTTAAGTTCTAGTTCAGATTATAGTTCAGTTCTTGTTCAGTTTTGGTTTAGTTCTAGTTCAATCATAGTTCAGTTCCAGTTTAATTCTAGTTCAGTTCCTGTTCAGTTGTAGTAAAGTTTTAGTTCAGTTCTAGTTCAGTTTTACTTCAGTTCTTGGTAAATTTTTGTTCAGTTCTACTTCAGTTCTAGTTTAGTTCTAGTTCAGTTCTACTTTAGTTCTCGTTCAGTTCTTATTAACTTCTAGTTCAGTTTTAGTTCAGTTCTAGTTCGGTTCTGGTTCAGTTCTGCTTCAGTTCTAGTTCAGTTCTAGTTCAGTTCTAGTTCTGTTCTAGTTCAGTTCTAGTTCTGTTCTAGTTCTGTTCTAGTTCAGTTCTACTTCAGTTCTTGGTAAATTTTTGTTCAGTTCTGCTTCAGTTCTAGTTCAGTTCTAGTTTAGTTTTAGTTCAGTTCTAGTTCAGTTTTACTTCAGTTCTTGGTAAATTTTTGTTCAGTTCTAGTTTAGTTCTAGTTCAGTTTAAGTTCAGTTCTAGTTCAGTTTTAGTTCAGTTCTAGTTCAGTTCTAGTTCAGTTCTAGTTCAGTTCTACTTCAGTTCTAGTTTAGTTCTAGTTCAGTTCTAGTTCAGTTCTACTTTAGTTCTCGTTCAGTTCTTGTTAACTTCTAGTTCAGTTTTAGTTCAGTTCTAGTTCGGTTCTGGTTCAGTTCTGCTTCAGTTCTAGTTCAGTTCTAGTTCAGTTCTAGTTCTGTTCTAGTTCAGTTCTAGTTCTGTTCTAGTTCTGTTCTAGTTCAGTTCTACTTCAGTTCTTGGTAAATTTTTGTTCAGTTCTGCTTCAGTTCTAGTTCAGTTCTAGTTTAGTTTTAGTTCAGTTCTAGTTCAGTTCTAGTTCAGTTCTAGTTCAGTTAGTTCTAGTTCAGTTCTAGTTCAGTTCTAGTTCAGTTCTAGTTCAGTTCTAGTTCAGTTCTAGTTCAGTTCTAGTTCAGTTCTAGTTCAGTTCTAGTTCAGTTCTAGTTCTGTTCTAGTTCAGTTCTACTTCAGTTCTAGTTCAGTTCTAGTTCAGTTCTAGTTCAGTTCTAGTTCAGTTCTAGTTCTGTTCTAGTTCAGTTCTACTTCAGTTCTTGGTAAATTTTTGTTCAGTTCTACTTCAGTTCTAGTTCTGTTCTAGTTCTGTTCTAGTTCAGTTTTACTTCAGTTCTTGGTAAATTTTGTTCAGTTCTACTTCAGTTCTAGTTTAGTTCTAGTTCAGTTTAAGTTCAGTTCTGCTTCAGTTCTAGTTAAGTTCTTGTTCAGTTCTAGTTCAGTTTTGGTTTAGTTCTAGTTCATTTTTACTTCAGTTTTAGTTCAGTTCTAGTTCAGTTCTAGTTCTGTTCTGTTCTGCTTCAGTTCTTGTTCAGTTCTCGTTCAGATTCTATTTCAGATTCGAGTTCAGTTCTAGTTCAGTTTTGGTTTACTTCTAGTTTAGTCCTAGTTAAGTTCTAGTTACGTTCAAGTACAGCCCTAATATAGTACTTTTTGGGTTTTGGCATATATTTAGTAAACCTTATTTAAAATGGAAACTTCTGGTTTTTTTTTCAGAAAATTCATTAAAAATCACTAAATGTATTTATGCTCTGTTGTCGAACTTAATTTAACGCTATGACTCATTATTTAGCCTCCTCCACTCTAAAAACTAGAAAAAAATTGAAAAAAAAAATCTAAATAAAATTCTAATTTCATTTCACGCTTTTTTGTGAAAACATTAATCAATTTTGGTTATAAATTTTGTGTCTGATTGACACTTTAAAATCCGCTTCTAAATGATTCATTTTAAAAAATCAGAAGAAAAAATAGTTATTTTTTCTCTATTTTTGTTGTTAAATGGGAATTACCACAATTTGGCAAATTTTGTTGGAAAAAAAAACGACAAAACATATTTAATACACTAGTGGCCAAATAAAAGTAATGTAAATATTAAATTGCCAAAAATTCCCAACTTTCAAAACACTGAGAATTATTGAATAAATTATTATTTTTTCTTTTCTAAATTTTATTCAAAATTTTAGTTAAATGTTTTTTGAGTTAATGATAGAAATGAATTTGATTTTATTGTGGGGAATTGTAAAGTGGACTCGTGTGTTTAGAATTAAAATAAATTTGAGAACGACATTTAGAATATAAATTTAATTTTCTCATGTTTTCAATTCCAATAAAATTCGAAATATAAATTTCGAAGAGAAATGGGTGTGTACATTTTATTCGAAAAACACGTGAGTGACCCAGTATTTGAAAGTGTATAAAAAAATCAGGCGATCGAAACTAAACATTTTGATTACAAATTACAATAAATTTTATGAAGTAAATTTTTCTAATAATTCAATTTAATATTTTAGAGTTTTATGAAAAAAAACTCTTTTCTCAAAAAAAAGTCAACTACCCCAGTAAACAATATTGCTGGAATTCAATTTTAAATCAAGCCTTGAATTCAATTTCAAGTATTACACTTTAATTCAATAGCATTTTCCAGTGAAATAGAAATTAAATTCAAGTTTTTTTTCAATTTTGATCGAAAATTATACATATTTTTCAATAACATTTCATGTGTAAACTGTGTTTATAGTTTAAATTATGCCCGATTCAAGTAAAATTATCCATCCTTGGAATTTTATGCTTATTGGTTACTGTCTATTAAATTAAATGGTAAAATATAAAAGAACGAAATCAAATAACTTTTTAGATAAAAATCTCTAAATAGAAAATTCTAACAATAACTGGACTCAATGTGAAGTAAAAAAAATTAAATGACAGTTCGATTTAATTGACGTTACAACAACAAAAAAGATTGTAACAAAAATAAAAACTAATGAAAAAAAGAAAATAAAACAAGTAAGAATGTATAGTCGATCAAACCTGACTATCTTATATCCTACACCACATCTTCAGTTAAAAATGTTACTTACGAAAAATTAATGATCGACCCTCGTTTAATTTGATTGTCTTATTTATTCTCAAGTGTGTGACACTATGCATTTTAAATGGATTTTTTCTAGGGGTGCTATATGGGGGCTACAAGAAATTATGAACCGACCCTCGTATAATTTTGCACATCGATTCTTACTATTATTTATCTAAATTTGATCAATTATTAAAATACCAATGCAAATGCCCTTGAATTTATACTTAAATTGGAGTTTGTATGGGAACTATGAGAAACAATGGATCGACCCTCGCATATTTTTTTATGTCGTTTTTTAATATTATACGACTTACTTGTGGCAAATTATATTTAAATCGTTTTGTATTTAGGACTTTTATGACCTTAAAAACCTCATTCTGGGAAGAGCATTTGTATGGGAGGTACCTGAAATATTGGACCGGTACCTTTGGACTGAACAACCAGACGGACAGACAGACGACGCGCATCCTCAAATCAAACATCAGCACAAAACGTATATACCCCGAATCACCTTCAGTGGTAAGGGTATAATAAAAGTTAGTATTCCGTAGCAGTTAGAAAATTGAATTATAGGACTTGGAGGCAGAACTAGAAATGTAATAGAACATAACTCAGAACTTAACTAGCAACTCAAACTAGAACAAGAGTCAAAATTAGAATCCGATTAAGAATTTGATTTGGAACTGAAACTGAACCTGAATTCAACACCTAGATCTGGAGTAGTGTCTTAGTAGAACTTGAATAAAATTTGAAATAGAATCTGAAATCAAGAATTCGAACTGTGAGTTTGAAGAAGAATCTGTAGTAGAACCTGAACTCTCTGTATTCCAATTTGGAACATAATCTGATATATTGATCTAAACTAGAATCTGACTAAATCAAAATCTATAATCAGGGTGGGAGTTAGACCTAGAATCATCAAGCCAGAATTTGAAAAGAGTCCAGAATTCAGAATCTGAACTGGAATCTGATGATACCAGAAGTAGAATCAGAGGGCATGAACTGGAGTTTAGTAAATTAGAACTGAACTTGAATAGAACCTGGAATCATAACTAGATCTGAACTTAAGTCTGAGTTGGAATTTGAAATAGAAATCTGATCAAGAATTCGAAGTAGAAACTGAACTGAATTCAGCATTAAAATGTAAAGAAGAACCTGAACCAAAAACCGAAATAGAATCTAAACTGAAATCTGATCTAGAATCTGAACAAGACTTTGAATTGAAGTTAGAATAAGAAATTGATGAAAAATTCGAGCTACCATCTGATCTAGAGCCTGACCTAAAGATGTGCTAGAGTCAGAACCAGAATCTAAACTAAAAGCTGAATTATAACCTGAACTTAAATTTGAAATAGAAACTGATAAAAAAATCGAACTAAATTTTGCACTAGAATCTGAACTCTCTCTGAATGAGAATCTGAACGAGAATCTAAAGTTAATCTGAACTGGAATCAGATCTATAATGAACAATGGAATCAGAATTACAATTTAAATTAAAGTCTAACTAGAGTTTGAACAAGAATCAGAATCTGAGAAGGAATCTGAAGTAGTGTTTTAGGTAGAACCTGAGCTAGAATTTAAAATAGAATATGATCAGGATTTCGAATATGAATTTGAATTATAAACTGTACTAGATCTGAATCTATATTAGAATCTGAACTGCAATCAGACCTAGAAACTTAATTTTTTAAAAATATTTATAATTTGAACAAGAATCTGAGCAAGAATCTGAACTAGAATTTGAACTGGAACCTGACTACAATTGAAGTACAGTCAGAAAAATTTAGAATCTTAGGAAGAATCTGAACGTTAATATAGACTTCAATATAAAGTCTGACTAGACTAGAATCTAAATTGGAAATTTGAGCTGAAATTTGAAACAACAATTGAAGGAGAAACTGTATTCAAATATGAACAAGAATCTGAATTAGAATTAAAGCTAGAACCTTACTAGAGTCTTAGCAATGATCTGAATAGGTGTGTGTGTGTGTGAATAAGACTTTGGAATATAATTTACATTTGAAATTAAATCAGATTCTGAAATTGAGTTTTCAGAGCCAAAATCTAAACTGGAATCTGGTTAAGAATCTACTGTAGAGTCTAAACTAGTATGGAGTAGGAGATGTTACAGAATAGATTGGGATCCTACTATCGCATATATATTTATAGCCTTAATCTTGTCAAGAAAATAAATTTGAATGGAATTTTTCTTTGTTCTTGTGCGAAGATTCAAATTTCATTAAAAAATCCATTCCGAAATCAAAAAAGATGAATTAAAAAATTTATTTAATATTAAATTTATATGCCAAAAGCATTTGTTTTTGAAAAACAATATAAAACGATTAATACGATTAATTATTCCTTATGTGTCATGATTACTCAACACTTTACCAAATGTTCCAAACTAGAAGAAACAATAGATGAATAGATTTATGGGAGGTACAACAAAAGACATTTGAATTAATATGATTTCAACAAATAAAAGTTGCAAATTACAAAGGAAGCGAAGCGACAGCTCATAGACATTTACGAATTGTAGTTAAGGTAAACTTCATAATGATTGTTAACTTTAAAATCATTATCATCATCATGATGATGAAGAAATTAATGACGATTTACTTGATGATTGTCAACGTCAAGTCGGCATTGTCATCATCAATTTTTCAATAGAGAAAAGAATTGCCAGACAACTTGTCACCATTTGAACAAACAGACGATTTTACAAATGAGCAAACACGTGAGGGAAACTGAAAAAGGGAAGAAGGATGACCAGAGGAGGGAGGAGAGGATGTTGAAATGTAGGTAGGTAGGGACAGATATACAAATTCATGGCCAGACTTGAAGTCTCATTCACTAGAGGTTTATAGACTTTAAGAAGGACAGACCGTCTGATAGTTAGTCACTGTATTTTCAGTTAAACAATGTTTTGCATATTAACACTTTTTTTCAAATCTTCTATTTTTGCATTAAAGTTTTAAACTAAAAAAAGTAACGTCCGAAAAAAAACTTAACGGCTTAAATGAAAAGATAAGATTCCGATAAATTAAATACAAAAACCTTAGAAAAAATCCAACGTGTTTTAAATAATAAATTAAATCTACACTTTAAAGTCATTCTTTCGTTTAATAATTTATTTCTCCTTTTCAACATTTTCATTTAACATCCATTTTATTTTTAACCCGCCACTCAGCCCAAACTGAACATTTTCAAATTATTGAATCCTTTTGACTTATCAATTTTACCATGCAAACGTCCCTTGAGTATCATTTCACCATTTGCCTTTTCCAATTTCATATCCACATAGAAATTAGCTTCGGGTACATATTGTGGCAATAATTCCTCATCTACATGATACTCATGCAACGTGTATGTGCCTTTTTTCAAAGGACACATTTTAATAAATGTTCCTCTCTTTAAGATGTCTTCGTAAATGGTACGCAATGTGTTGTCAAGTGTTCGTTGCATGAGAAATTTACAAAAATGCACTTTACGAGTTACGAGCACAGTGTAGTTATTAGCTTGAGCACCTTCTATGCCCAGAGCATAAGTTAATGAAATGTCATCAATATCTTCCAATACATTTAGTTGTACATTGATGGTGGATTCAGTGTTGGAAGTGTTTTGTATTTGAAATTTAACATCCAATAGTTTGTCATTGAATTCATGCGGAAATGATGTAAGTATCACTTTAAAGGCGCGCTATTTGGGAAATAGAGTAACAAAAGAAGAAGAGAAAGAAAGAAATTGTTAAAATTACGTAACAAGTGGAAAATAATTTCTTCAAATCTAAGAATGAAACTGTGTTATAATTTAGGCTAAAAAGTTATAAAAAACCTGAACTGAGATCTGAATTAGAAAGTCGACTAAAACCTAATTAGAATCGAAAGTCTGATATAGAAGTTGGAAAGAGTCATGAATAGATTTGGTATAGAATTTCAACTATTATCTGAAAGACAATCTTGACCAGAAATTGTTTAAAGCTTAATGAACTAGAAGCATAATTGGAATCTGAACTAGAATATTATCCAGAATCTGAAATAGAGTCCAAATTAGGACTTAAATTAGAATCTGAACTACAGTCTTAACTAAAATCTGGAGTGAAAAAGAATAAACTAGAGTCTGAAGTAAAATCTGAATTAGGATCCTAACAAAAATTCAAACTATAATCTGTATAAGAATCTTATTTAGAATCGGAAGGAGAATCCAAGCTGGGACCTGAATTAGATTCTGAACAAAAATCCAAACTAAAATCTAAACTAGAACAACATAAAAGTGAACAAGATTCTCAACTAAAATCTTAAATTGAATCTGAACTAGAATCTGAATTTGAATCGAAATACGGATGTGAAGTAGAATCTGAACTATAATCTTAAAAAGAACTTGATTTGATATTTGCAGTGGTAACGGGAGCAAAATATAACCTAAAATCCAAACAATTATCTAAACTAGAATCCCAATTTAAAATCAATATTAGAATCAGAACTAAAATCGGTTACAATCTAAACTAAAATCTGATTCAAAATATGAACTATATATATACTATAATCTGGAATATAATTGGGATTAGAATCGGAGCATAGATTTGAACTGGGATCTAGAATGGGAACTAGATTTTAAGCTGGATTTTGATCTAGAATCTACACTAGATACAGAAGAATATGAAATCTGAAATAAGACCTTAACTGAAATGTGAATGGGAATCGGAACAATTAGCATCTTAATTAGCATCTAAACTAGTATATGGACAAGAACCTAAAAAGTCTAAGTAGATTCTGAACTAAAGTTTGAAGCAAGAACTGTTATGAGATCTTGACTTAAACTTAACTAAAATCTGGACTAGAATTTTAGCTAGATTTTTTACAAGTATCGGAAATAAAACTTAAACTAAAATCGGAATTAAATTTCGTGTAATAAAAACATAGACTGACATAAAATCTGATATGGATCCTGAACTAGAGTTTTCATAAGAATCTGATCTGAATCTGATTTAAACTAGTAAAAATCTAGTTACAGTTTACAGTTTGGTCTATATTATTGTCAAGACTACTAATACTTTAGTATTAGTTTAGGTAATAGTAATTGTTATAGTAAAGATCACAGTTAAGATTATAAACTTGTGGTCTCGATTATATATGAGTCTCTGTTAAGATAAGATTTGTTTCTATGGTCAATATTATAGTCGGAGCTTTATTTGAGGCCATAGTTCTGGCTGTATTGAAGATTATAATCCTGGCTATGATCTAGAAGAGAGTTTTGACTATAATTTCGAATATTGTTATGTTAATTATATAGAATAGAGCCCTGTCTATAATCAAGACTTTTGATGTGGTTATCAACCTGATTATAGTACTGTTAGTAATGTGGACTATAGATCTGACTTTCATTAAGACTATTGTTGTGGCTATGAACTTGTTAATAATAATGATTAGGGTACAATATAATCTAGATATAGCACTGACTATAATCTTAACTATATTCCAGTATTTTATTTTAATATTGAATATTTTTGAAAAAATTCTATTTTATAAAAACCCACAACAAAACCAACTCATATATTTACTCTTTAATTAAATCTTTCAGCTTATTTTTCACACACCTAATAAAAGTCTTTATCCTTTAAATAATAATAACTCTAATAATATTCCTTTTCTCCCCACTTCCTTACATCCCTAACACATAAAAAGGGAGTCTGATTTCATACCAACATCCTTCAGTGAATTCTAGTTATAAATTTTATAAAAGAAAATTTGAAGAGCAACAGAGAAACTTACCCAGGCCCATGAGTTTTCCAAAGAAAGTAATAAAACCGCACAAAATGTAATTAAAATTTTATATTTCAACTTCATAGCTTTTAAGTAGGCAACACTTAACTGATGATGAAATTCAATTTACCCAAAACTATAAGACCCTCCAACCGCCAACACAAAAAATATATTAAAATAAAATACTCGACAAAAAAGTATTAAAAATTATTATTAAAATTAAAAACAAAATAATAATAATAAACAATTTTATAAAGAGATAATTTGTTCAGATAAAATTTCCAAAGAGATTTTAGTAAACATCATCATTATCATCATCATTATTTTTTAATATTGTTGCCAACACACACACCCATATGATATGATTTAGCCATGAAATAATGATGGATAGATGAAGATGATAATCTGGGTTTTGTTTTGGTGTTTAGTGTCTGTTCCAAGTATGAGTTTATTAGAAGGAAATAATATTGTTTAGGAAAAAAAATGGAAACAAAAAACAGGGAATGATTTCTAAACTTCAGTGGAGCATTAAATCAGAAAAATAATCAAAAATCATTCAAAGTTCTAGTGAAATGGAACCAAATAACAAAACAATTTCATAATAATGATGACGTTGAATGATATTGTCGGTGGAGAGGGGGAGGAAGAGCTAATAATGGAGTAGTATTTTTAAAAGATTTAAAAGATCAAGAAGAATTTGAAGTCAGCTACATTTTGAAATTATGTAACAGCTAATCTGGTATCTATAGTTGATAGTCTCAGCTATAGATTAGTTTATAGTATCAACTATAGACTAGTATAAATCTCGACCGTAGACTAGTTTTTAATGTCAACTATAGACTAATTTATAGTCTCAACTATAGACTAGTTTATAGCCTCTACTGTAGACTAGTTCAAAATATCGACAGTAGACTAGTTTATAGTCTCGACAGTAAACTAGTTTATAGTCTTGACAATAGACTAGTTTATAGTCTCGACAGTAGACTAGTTTATAGTTTCGACAGTAGACTAGTTTATAGTCTCGACAGTAGACTAGTTTATAGTCTCGACAGTAGACTAGTTTATAGTATCGACAGTAGACTAGTTTATAGTCTCAACAATAGACTAGTTTCGTCAGTAGACTAGTTTATAGTCTCGACAGTAGACTAGTTTATAGTCTCGTCAGTAGACTAGTTTAAAGTCTCGACAATAAACTATTTTAAAGTCTTAAATATAGACTACTATTTGGTCTCATTTATAGACTAGTATATAGTCTCAAATATAGAATAGTTAATAGTCCCAACTATAGACGGGTTTTTAGTCTCAACTATAGACTATTTAATAGTCTCAAGTATACTCTAGTTGATAGTCTCGACAATAGACTAGTTTATAGTCTACGGTGAGTGTAGAATGTAGTCAACTATAATCTGTACTAGAATACGAATTAGAATATTAATTAGAATATTAATTATAGTCTGAATTGAAATCTTAATGCGGATCCGAATTATAATATTAATTACAGTCTGAGTTAGAATCTGAACTAGAATCTAAATATGGATCCGAAATAGGATCTGAATAATTCCGAATTTATAGTCTGCTGAGATTATAAACTAGTCTTCTGTAGTTTATAGTCTCGAAAGTAGATGCGTTTATAGTCTGGACTATAGACTAGTTTATAATCTCCACTATGAACTAGTTTATAATCTTGACTTATAATCTCAACTGTAGACTAGTCTATAATCTTGAGTCCTTGGTGGATAACTATTAACCGCGGGGTATGTCGAACTTCTACCGACTAATACCACCACATTCGGATCATTCCAGTTAACTAGGCTGCCTCTTCCGAGGTTGTACAGGAGAAGCAATAGTACAATTGCAAATTCCTGTCCAATTTCCCAGAAGCCCAGTCAAAGGACTTCGAAATGTTCTTTGAAGCATTATTTTTTCCTCCTCCCATATCATATACCGAATATTATTTTTGTTTAGTTCAAATTTCTAGCCCCAGATCTACTAACAAAGGTTAGCTATAGGACAGCGCTTTTTCATTTAGCGAACAAAGACGATATAATGCAACATTAAGTTATGCTCTGACAATGCCACTAGTAAAATATGTGGCGCTTGGTTGTGTACAGCAACTGTATATGTTGATACCGACACTTCTGCTTGTCCTAAAGTTTCCTGCATAGCTTTGTCTTCTTTAATGCTCAAGTTCTTATATTGTTCACAGATGATCCGTGAGAGTAGGTGCTGTGCCCCATGACAATGATTGAAAATTTCTAATTCCGGAGCACATTAAGTACCCGTATTAGCACGGGTCATTTTGCTCTCCAGTTATAGGGTTCGTATATGTGTTTTCCCATTTCTTAATATACATTCCGGATTTCTGTATCTTTCTTATATACCAGCTTAATCAACACCGCCGCTTTGATCTGTCATGAGGCTTAATAAACGTCATGGAAATATAGTCATGTCATTTAAGGGAGATAAAGAAAATGTTTCAGTTTTCTTCATCTTTCTTAAACGACATATCGTCCAAGCAATACTAATCTTTCCGTATTCGAGGGCTTTATGTCCTAGTTTTAGTGGTTAAGTAAATGCTGAGTGCTTCCATAATCTTTCCTTAAACTTTTTACATCCGATTCCCAGACTTCAGATCATCGTATTTGGTTTTGATAGAGAGATTCGCAGTTGTTGGATTTTGTGCTGATCTCGTGTAGTTTAGATACTCGACTATAAACTAATTAATAGTTTATTGTGCCGACTATAGACTAGCCTAACGTGACGACTATAAACTAGTCTAAAGAAACGACTATAAACTAGTCTAAAGTGACTGCTATAGTGTAGTCTTTAGTGGGATATTAAATAGTGAAGCTAATAAATTGATTATTTTAAATGTATTTAATGGAAATATTAGTCGAAAATCAACAATTTCTGCTACACGTTTTGAAAATTTAAAAAATATTTATTTTAGGAAAAACTAGATCGAAAGATAAGCTTTAATTAAAATCAAATAAATTAAGGCTTTATAAAAGCCGCATTTTACTCTTTAAAACGCAGTGAGTCATAGTCCATCATTAAAAGAAGATAAATACAAAAAGACTTGCTACAATAATCAAAATTTTAAAAAATGTCTTCAATTTCCTATACTTTGATAGTAACTTTAATAGCTCTTTTGAATTTGGCGCTAACACAGGCAGAGGTAAGTTAGTTCTTAAAACGACTTTAGGCAATGAAATATTGAATCTTTGAAATTCTTTTCCCTTTGTCGAACAGAAAGTTATGCGTCCCAAATTCAAGGATGTTAAAATTTGGAGCGATGACAAACATGTCTCTCATACCATTACTCTGGATGCGAATGATCCTCATATAAATTATACTCTTAATGTTTTGCAAGAACTCCAAAATGTTGATATTCATATAGAGGCGAAAATCAATCAAAAAATTAATCCCAATTACTTTTTGACTTTAAATACCACCATGAATTTTTGTAATATTCTCAAATATAATAGTATATCTCCGGTGGGTGCTTTAATTACCACTTTCCTTAAGGAATTTGGTCATATTATAGAGAAATGTCCCATTGTACCGGTAAGTTTAAGAAGAGAATTTTTCATTTATATGGACTTTCCTCTTTCCTAATGTTGTCTGTGTTTTTTGTTAATTTATGAAAAATAGACTTTAATTTTAGGGCTCTATTAAATTCTCTAAATCTTTAAAACGTAAATTGCAGGCTAAATATTATATGCATAAATTCTGGATACCTGAGGACACAACATTGGCCATTTTACCCGAAATTGATTTTGAGGTTGATTTCTCCGCTTATCATATTGATGCCAATAAGCAAAGAACTCAAATAATGAATGATCATTTCACTGGTGAAATGACTGTACAAGAAGTCACTAATGTGAAGCCTGGCATCTTGGCCCTATTGCCCAAAGTACCAGGTGGCTGAACGTAAGGAGGCGAAAAGAACTATAATTTGGGAATATAAGCAATTTTAAGATGTCTTAATATCTTGCTGTAATTATTTCTAAAAAAATGCAATAAATAGATTAAAAAAGAAATAACGCCCCTTTTTATTTTGTGAATTATCGATGAAAATGTGAATTTTCGATGAAAATGTGAAATTTCGATGAAAATGCGAATTTTCGATGAAAATGTGAATTTTCGATGAAAATGTGAATTTTCGATGAAAATGTGAATTTTCGATGAATATGTGAATTTTCGATGAAAATGTGAATTTTCAATGAAAATGTGAATTTTCAATGAAAATGTGAATTTTCAATGAAAATGTGAATTTTCAATGAAAATGTGAATTTTCAATGAAAATGTGAATTTTCAATGAAAATGTGAATTTTCAATGAAAATGTGAATTTTCAATGAAAATGTGAATTTTCAATGAAAATGTGAATTTTCAATGAAAATGTGAATTTTCAATGAAAATGTGAATTTTCAATGAAAATGTGAATTTTCAATGAAAATGTGAATTTTCAATGAAAATGTGAATTTTCAATGAAAATGTGAATTTTCAATGAAAATGTGAATTTTCAATGAAAATGTGAATTTTCAATGAAAATGTGAATTTTCAATGAAAATGTGAATTTTCAATGAAAATGTGAATTTTCAATGAAAATGTGAATTTTCAATGAAAATGTGAATTTTCAATGAAAATGTGAATTTTCAATGAAAATGTGAATTTTCAATGAAAATGTGAATTTTCAATGAAAATGTGAATTTTCAATGAAAATGTGAATTTTCAATGAAAATGTGAATTTTCAATGAAAATGTGAATTTTCAATGAAAATGTGAATTTTCAATGAAAATGTGAATTTTCAATGAAAATGTGATTCATGAATGATTTCAATGAAAATGTGAATTTTCAATGAAAATGTGAATTTTCAATGAAAATGTGAATTTTCAATGAAATGTGAATTTTCGATGAAATGTGAATTTTCGATGAAAATTTGCATTTTCGATGACTTTAGTACAATACCTATAATACCTATAATGCCTATAATCCTTAGAATAAAGTTCTCGCACTATAGTGTTTTATTTCCCAGATTATGTATATATAGTTCTCAGACCATAAATCTGCATTCCTCAGAATTTAGGGTCTCACATCATAGTGTCTGTAAGACTCAGATAACAGAGACTTTAATCCTCTGACTATAATATCTACACTCCTCAGACTATAGAGTCTATAGTCCTCAGCCTATACCGCCTATATATAGTATCCGTGGTCTTCAGGTTACGTTGTCTATAGTATCTATAGTTTTCAGAATAGAGCATCTATATTCCTCAGATTTTGTTGTCTATATAGTATGCGACTAAAAGTCTTGAGGCTTTAGTCTGATTATAGTTTCCCCAACATATATAAAAACTCTGATCTTCAGATTATAGTCATGATGTTGTATTCAAACGTTCTCCGTGTAGGCTGTTTACACCGACTTCGAATTTTATTCATTTTACCTTGAACTCTACATAGAGTTTATTTTGCTCCAAATAGTCATTAAATTAACATTTAAATTTTGAAATTATCGCCATTTTTTTGTTTATTATCCATAATTATATTTTATTATTTTGTTTTTAAACAGAAATTTTTGAATAAAAATATTATTAATCTTTTTGTTTCAAAATAAAAGAACAGATATTTTAATAAACAAACAAATAAACATCACAATAAATCTTATTTAACAAGTGTCACAATGAATCACAAATTATTATCACAAATTGATTAACATAATCCTCCTCCATTCACCAGTTAAAGCCTCAAAAGTAGGAGGGATGTCGTTTAAATCTTTATGAGATAAAATCTAATTGAAAATTCCTAAAATGTTGAGAAACAAACAAATTTTGAAAAATTCAATTCAAATTGTGTTTTGCATAATGAAATCTAATTTGAAGACTCTTTTTTATAAATAAATCATATTATGAATAATGTAGCAAAAATAAGACTATAATTATATTTTATTGCTCTGTTTGTGTGTGCAAAACGTTTCTTTTGTGTTCTCTTAAATGCGATGATAATTTAATTCCATTTTTTTACACCCTACACCACCGTAGGTGGTTGGCATATTATGCATATCCACCTTTAAATAAACCTTTCGACTCAGAATCATTTTCTAAGTCGATTTCACGCTTTCCGTCATTCTGTCTGTCCGTCCGGCTGACCGTCCATGTAAAGGTTTTTTAATTTGGCATATATTATTTAGATCCGAGGTCCTTTTAAAATTGGCCATTTTCGATTTAGTGTTTCAGGTACCTCCCATACAAATGGGGGGAACCTGGGGTTTTAATGTCGTAAATGTACTAAAAACAATGCATTTTAAATAAAATCTGGCAGAAGTAAGTCGTATAATATTCTAAAATAATGTCTCAAAATATGCGAGGGTCGGTTCATTATTTCTCATAGGTCCCATATAAACTTCCTTTCAAAAAACATCTTTAAAGACAAAAATCAAATTAAGCCATATTTAGACAAATATAAGCAAAAATCTATGTGAAAAATTATACGAGGGTCGGTTCATATTTTTGTAACCATTATATAAACCCTCAGAAAAATGCATTTTAAAAATTTAATAATGTACTGCACACTTAAGAATAAATCAAAAAATCAAATTGTACGAGGGTCGTTCATTAATTTTCCATAAACATTTTTAACCGACAATGTGGTGTATGGTATAAGATAGTTGGGCTAAACGGACTATGTATTTATACTTGTCATATAATTCTTTTTTCAGTATTTATACCCTACACAACCGTAGCTGGTTTGGGTATTATGCGTTTGTGCTGATGTTTGTAACATACAAAAGAAAATGGTGCTAAACCCACTTTTCGATTCAGCATCACTTTTTGAAACGATTTAACGATGTCCGCCCATCTGTCTGTTTATGTAAACGATGTGAACACTCTACAGGTCACAGTTTTTGAGATATCTTGTTGAGATTTGTTATATATTATTTTGGTCCAAGGACGAAGCATATTGTAATGGGCCATGTTCGGTTTAGTATTTCAGGTATCTCCCGGAATAAAGTTTTAAGCTCATAAAAGTTGTTAATATAAAGCGATTTTAATGAAGCTTTGCATACATAAGTCCAATGATATTCTAAATCGATCAGTCCATTGCTTTTCATAGGTCCTATACAAGCACCCTTCCAAATATCACTTTAAGGGGCATAAATCTCACATATACTTTGGTATTGTAATAAGAACTGGTCTAGTAAAGGTAAATATATGCAAAAATCGATGAGCAAATCTATAGCAGGATTGGTCCATAATTTTTTATAGCTCCTATTTAATCCCCCTTAAAATTCATTTTAAAAGCCATAAAAATTCACGTAAATATTAGTGTACTGCACACTTAAGAATAAATCGGAAAATGAAATTATACGAGGGTTGCGAATTACTTTTTCGTAACTACTATTTATAAACAACATTGTGGTGTAGGCTATTACATGGTCGAACTTAACCGACTATAACATTCTTAATTGTTTTCAAATAAAATTTTATGATTTCTTCGAAATTGAATTTTAATTTTTAAAATTTTGAAAAAAAAGAATTATTAATATTTTTTCAGCATTTTTTGTAGGTTATAATTTAAGTATTAAATGACATTGATGTGAATTTGAAAAAGTGTCTAGAAAATATCACGGGTGACAATTAGATTTGATGGATTATTTTTTTTATTATAAATTATTTATTAAAATAGAAAAAATAGAATTTTAATTTAAAAATTTAAATAATTTTTCGATAAAATTCGTTTAATTTATTAAAAAAATGATTTAAAGTTTTATTCGGAATAAATATGAATAAAAAAATTTATAGTCATTATATAGTACTCAATAGCTATTGTCTCGTAATAGCATCTGTAGTTGTGCGATTAACGAGTCCAGAATCTAATTACTTTAGCCTTTAGAATTTTGTTCCGCTATACCCAGAATATAGTTTTTCCTGTTTTAAGACTTTAGTTCCTCTAATTCAAAAAATATTGTTTCTATAGTCATCAAATTGTAATTTCTATAGTTTTTAGCTTGTACTTTCTGTAGTCCTTAGCCTATAGTTTTAAATGTCCTCATAATATAGCTTTTACAGCCTTCAAACTAAAGCCTTTATAACTATCGCAGTGTATTTTATTTAATTCTCAGAAAATTGTTTTTAAAATCATCAAAATATAGGTCACATGGTCAGTAATATAGTTTTTGTATTTCTTAGACTGTGGAATATATAAAATAGTCTATAGTCAGGCAGACTATAAAATATATTGGCAGATTATAGTATCTGTGGACGTCAGACAATAGTATATATAGTCACTAGATTATAGTATCTTTAGAATCTATAGATGGCAGACTGTAGTATATATAGTTGGCATACTAAAGAATGTATAGTCGCCAGATTATAATATTTATGGTTGCCTGATTATAGTATCTAAAGACGCTAAACTTTAGTTTCTTTAGCATATATAGCAGCCAGACTATTGATATTTTAGTCTATAGTCGCCAGACTCTAGTCCAAGACTAAAATATTTATAGTCGCCAGACTACAGTATCTACAGTCATCAGACTAAGGTATTTATAATCAGCAGACTATAATATCTATAGTCGCCAGACAATAATGTTTGTAGTCGAAAGACTACAGTAACTATTGTCGCCAGACTTTAGTACTTATAGTTGCAAGACAAAAATATCTATAATCGCCACACTGCAGTATCTGTAGCTATCAAACTATAGTATCTACAATCGCTAGATTTCAAAATCTATAGTCACCATACTAAAGTATATATAGCGGCCAGACTATAGTATCTTCAGTCGCCGGATTCTAGTATCTATAGTCGTTAGACTATAGTACTTTTAGTTGCAAGACTAAATTATCTATAGTCTATAAACTATAGTATGTAAACTCTCTAGGCTTTAGTATCTATAGTCACCAGATTATAGCATCTATAGTCATTAGGCTATACTGTCTTTAGTCGACAGATTATAGTATCTTTTGTCGCTTTATACTTCTCAAGGAATTCTCTAGATTATTGTTTTTAATACTCTCGGAATATGGGCAATATATATTCCAAACTATAGTTTCCATAGCGTACAATATTTATAGTCATAAGACTATGGTTACTACAGCTCTTAGACTATATACTTTTTTCCTTAAATATATGTTCCTAATTGCACCTAACCATAGTCTCTATATCACCCAGTTTATTTTTTTATAGTCTTCAGAATATAGTTTCTATATAGTTCCTAAGTCACCTGACTTTTATTTAATTAACGTCTGATTTTAGTTTTAATAATGAACGATTTATTGTCTCTTAAGCAGAATAAAGCTTCTATAGTCCTAAGATAAAGTTCTAAGACTACAATTTCTTTTGTCTTCAGATTATTGATTTTCTTGGGTTATTGCCCATGACTAAAGCTTCTACAGTTCTAAAATTATTGCTTCTGTTGTTGCCAGATTATTGTTTAATAAATCCTATGAATATGATCGATATAGATCCCACACTATAGTTTCTACAGTTCTGAATACCTTTTATATGTTTGATTATAGTTCTTAAGTAGTCCTCAAAGTCTTGTCTCTATTGCTCTCAGATTGTTGTTTCCATAATCCGCAGAGTATATTTTTTATAGTTTATATTGATCTGAGGTCATAGTAACTATAGTCATTAGATTATGGTTTCAATAGTCCTCAGATTTTAGATATCATTATCTTCAAAATATAGTTTCTAAATTCATCAGACCATATGCTCTGAAGCCTCCAGATTATAGTTACTACAATCATATCATAGTCAATATAGTTTAAGAAAGTTACTATTAGATACAGTTACAAAAGTCATCAGACTTTTATTTTGAGACTACGGTTTTTTTATGTTCTCCAAATAACAGTTCCTCTCTCGTGGGGCAACATATGCAATGACATACTTTACATACCTCTTGTCGTCTTTAAAAAAAAATCATTGCCATTTTTTTCTATTATTTTTTATAATCTAAATTTAAAGTCCATAAATTAAATTTCTAAATTAAATAAAAAACCCATAGTTTTGAAAAAAAAAAATAAATAAATAAATAAATAAAATTTAATGCTCTTTTTTATATAAATTTATTTATTTTTTATTTATTTAAAAAAAAAGTTAAAAAAAGCCGCTAAATATATTTTTTAACTAAATTTAACTTCACACGATTCTATAACTTTAAAATTTGAAAATAAATTTTTATTGCAAATTTAAACACCGTTTCCATGAGTGAAATAATTTACTGAATGAAAAGAATTATTTCTTAAATGTATTTTAACAAAATTATGTGATTTGGCTTTGGTTTCGCCATGTTAAATGTCTCAATTAATGACATTTTATTTGTGTTAAATTTTTTGCAATTAAAAATATATCGAATTGTGTAGAGAGTTGACCATATGTCGCCCATAATATATAAGCAAATTCAATCAAAATGTTCCCTGGAAATTGATATGAAAATTCTAAGAACACTGAGAAAAACTCCATGAAAGGCATATCTACAATTATCTGCAGTCGCCAGACCAAGATATATATAGTTGCCGATTAAAGCATACATAATTGAAAAATTCTCCAGATTATAGAGTCTATGCTTCCCAGACTATTGTGACTATAGTCACCAGACTTTAGTATCTATAGTCGCCTGAATATAGTGACTGTAGTACCCAGACTATATTTTCTATAGTCCCCAGACTATGGTGTCTATAATCCCTAGACTATGGTGTCTGTTGTACCCAAACTATAGTGTCTATAATCCCCGGACTATAGTGTCCACAGACCCCAGACTATAGTGTCTATAATCCCCAGACTATGGTATCTATAGTCCCCAGACTATGGTGTCTATAGTCCCCAGACTATGATATCTGTAGGACCCAGACTATAGTGTCTATAATCCCCAGACTATAGTGTATATAGCTCCCAAACTATAGTGTCCACAGTCCCCAGACTTTAGTGTCTATAATCCCCAGACTATGGTGTCTATAGTCCCCAAACTATAGTATTTACAGTCTCCAGACAATAGTGTCCATAGTCCCCAGACTATAGTGGCTATAGTCCCCAGACTATGGTATCTATAGTCCCCAGACTATGGTGTCTATAGTCCCCAGACTATGATATCTGTAGGACCCAGACTATAGTGTCTATAATCCCCAGACTATAGTGTATATAGCTCCCAAACTATAGTGTCCACAGTCCCCAGACTTTAGTGTCTATAATCCCCAGACTATGGTGTCTATAGTCTCCAAACTATAGTATTTACAGTCTCCAGACAATAGTGTCCATAGTCCCCAGACTATAGTGGCTATAGTCCCCAGACTATGGTGTCTGTTGTACCTAGACTTTAGTGTCTATAATCCCAAGACTATAGTGTCCATAATCCCCAGACTATAGTGTCTATAGTCCCCAAACTATAGTGTCTACAGTTTCCAGACTATGGTGTCTGTAGACCCAGACTATAGTGTCCATAGTCCCCAGACTATAGTGTCCATAGTCCCCAGACTATAGTGTCCATAGTCCCCAGACTGTAGTGTCCATAGTCCCCAGACTAAAGTGTCCATAGTCCCCAAACTATAGTGTCCATAGCCCCCAAACTATAGTGTCCATAGTCCCCAGACTATAGTGTCTATAGTCCCCAGACTATAGTGTCCATAGTCCCCAGACTATAGTGTCCATAGTCCCCAGACTATAGTGTCCATAGTCCCCAGACTATAGTGTCCATAGTCCCCAGACTATAGTGTCCATAGTCCCCAGACTATAGTGTCCATAGTCCCCAGACTATAGTGTCCATAGTCCCCAGACTATGGTGTCTGTAGGACCCAGACTATGGTGTCTGTAGGACCCAGACTATAGTGTCTATAATCCCCAGACTATAGTGTCTATAGTCTCCAAACTATAGTGTCTACAGTTTCCAGACTTTTGTGTCCATAGTCCCCAGACTATAGTGTCTATAGTCTCTACATTATAATATCTATGAAAATTTCTTCCAGTGTAATATTTCACATCAACAGAGGTTTACAAATATAACAAAAAGTAAAAATTTGTATTCAATATTGAATACAAACATTTTAATGGCGTCAATGATGGCTTGTAAAAAAAGTTATATGAGACTCCAACAACCTCACCACAATACCAATGTGACCGATCGACCGAGCGACCAACGGCTTGTATAAATATTGATGACATTAATTTTTCTGCCATCATTATTTTATATACATACGAATAATTTTTTTTTCTTTATTTTTTTCCATTATGTGGAAGAACGAACGTCAATATGGAATGGAGGTCTCTGCCATATGCCCTCTACCGAACATGATTGATTTTAATACTCCAATTTATGCAATTTTCGTAACAATTTTGTCGTTGGATTTTTGTTGTTGTTGTTATTTTTTATTGAAAACTTTTTATATCGAGATATTTAAGTGACAAAAATATATTTTTTTTTATTATTGTGTATTCATTTGTTGAAGTTAAATTTGTTATATAAAAATGTTAATTTCATTTTATGCGCATCATTTCAATTATCGACATTTTGTATAAAAAATCGAAAAAAAAAAAATTATAGTCCTCAGCAACAATATACAATTGACTTCGGAAACGAAATAGCAAATAGTAGCAGCACCTGCAGCCAGTTACTGTGACTTTTATTGAATTTTTTATATTTCAGTAAAAAAAACATCGAAAAGAAACAATTATTTCGCATAAAAAGACAAAAATTAACGACAGACAAAATCTACAATTCAATAAAGTTTTAACGTGATCGCAAAAGAAAACCCCGCGTGCATAAAAAATGATTTTAAGGTTTCACCAAAATTGTAACAAATCAATTTAAATTGAAATATTGAAAACACTATTAAGGCGGAAAAAGGAAATAATTATAATGTCGATTTTTATTACGTCATAAAACTCAGGGCAAATTAATTTGCAAACAATTTTTTATTTAAAAAAATTAAATAAAAATTTTGCAATTTTTTTAATTAAAATATTAATTAATGTTAATAAAAATATTATTCTCCATAAAAAAATAAAAAGTTTAATTAATAATAAAATGATGAAATACATAATCGCCGGAAGCAAATGTAAAATTTACATTTTTTTGATAAACACAAGATTTATTGGAATTGAAATAAGCCAAATTAAACTGATCCAGAACTGAATTAGAACTGATTTAGAAATGGATTAGAACTTAAAAAGAACTGAACTTGAACTGAACTAGACTTGAAATAGAACTGAAATAGAACTGAACTAGAACTGAACTAGAACTGAACTAGAACTGAACTAGAACTGAACTAGAACTGAACTAGAATTGAACTAGAACTGAACTAGAACTGAACTGGAACTAAACTAGAACTTAAATAGAACTTAACCAGAACTAAACTGGAACTGATATAGAACTTAACTAGAACTGAACTAAAACTTAACTTGAACTGAAGTTGAACGGAATTACAACTGAACAAGAACTAAACTAGAACTGAATTACAACCGAGCTAGAATCTGAAATGGAAACTAATCTGGGATTTGAATTATAATCTGAACTAGAAACATATCTAACAACAGAACAGAATTTAAGCTATAATCTGATCTAAATTTTGAACTGAAATTTAAGCTAAATCTTATGAACTAGAATCTAAACTAGAAATTAAATCCTCAACTAATTTAGATTAAAATGTAAAATTTTAACTTTCTGCACTGAAATCAATGACTGAATCTGAACTACATAAACCTGAACTATATTTTTTACTAGAATTTGAATTATAATCTGAACTAAATCCTGAATTAGGGTGTTTCCTCCACCCTGAAATAGAATCTGATTATTAAATGTTATATGGAATGTTAATAAAGTCTCAAGTGTATTTTGGATATAAAATCTAAAAAGAATGGAGTTACGAGTTTTTAAACTAAAATCTGAACCAAAATTTTAGTTACAATGTAAAACAATATATGAACTAAAACTGAAAAAAGACTAGAACCTAAATTACAGTCTGAAATGAATTTAAACCGCAAAATGAACTATAACAATAAATAGAATCTAAATTAGAACTTTTATTTGATCCAGGTATATTTTTCTTAAAACCTAAATGATTTTTTCCCTTACCCAATAATTTAACTTTATTAACATCAATCATAATTTTCATTAAACAAAAACCGTCCATAATTTTTTATTTATTTTTCTTTTTCATATTTTGATTTTTAACATAAATTCTCTCCTCAATTTATGTAAATTATGGCAAAATGAATGAAATTAACAAAAAAAGGGAAACAGGAAAATATTCCTATAATTTTCACAAACATTTTCTACTAAAATCAGCCTTCATTATGAATTTATATGTAAATTATTTTTATTCATTATTAATGCAAAATTATTTATTATTTAAACATATAAATTTATACTTTTTTTTTAATTTTTATACCCTCCACCTGAACCACAAGTGGCGAGGAGGATATATTAATTTGGTCATTCCGTGTGTAACGCTAAGAAGGAATCATCTCAGACCCTATAATTTAAATATATTCTTGTATCAAATTAAAATCTGAATCGATTTAGCTATGTCCGTCTGTCTGTCCGCCTGTCTCTCTTTCCTCCTGTCTGTTCGTCTGTGTGTTGTTGGCACGCTCACGTTCACAATAATTAACACAGCTCAATGAAATTTGGCCTGAGCATTTGCTATGGTCCTAAGAAATTCTCCATTCAAAACCAGCAACATCAAATCTGTATATCAAAAGATATAGACCGATTTCTGAGGCAACCTCTAAGTTCAACCTAAGAACTTTCGTAAAGTGTTCAATTATAAATCGACAAATATGCCATAATATTATGTTATATATACTTCATTATCATTGCAACTAGAACTGAACTTGAACTAGAACTGAACTAGAACTAAAAATTATCATAATCGGTCCATTAGAAAAAAAAGTTATAACCATAAATATAACTAATTTTATGTTCCTGTGTTATATTTAAATGTATACATCTGTGAGTGTATGTGTCAGTGTGTATGTACGAAACACAAATATTTTACATCACACACATTTGTGATGGAGCTGTATTGAAGATTCGGCATAGTCGAATATTGCATTGTTATACCCTCCACCACAATATGTGCTGAAGAGGATTTATTAACTTTGTCATTCGGTGTGTAACGCTAAGAAGGAATTATCTTAGACTCCATAATGTTTATATAGTTTTGCATCAAATCAAAATCTGATTCGATTTAGCTATGTCCTTCTGTCTGTTGTTGAAACTCCACAATAATTGAGGGAGTTCAATGAAATTTAGCCTGATTATTTTTTATAGTTCAGAGAAGTTTCCTGTTAAAAACCACCATTATCGGTTTTGTATATTAAAAGATATACACCGATATCTGGAGGATATTGATGATTCAACATAGCCGAATATTGCCTGCTTGTTATTTTCTTGACATCAAGTTAAATTGATTGAAATGCAATAATTGTGGTCACAATTATTTTACACAATTTCTAATAAAATTATGGTCGTTATACAAAATAACTGAAAACCACCAAATAACAGACAGAAAAACATACAAAAATAAAAATTAAAACAACAAAACATTAAAAAATGAAAAAAAAAAATAATAATAAATAAGGACAATTTAAATTGATACCTGTTACAATAACAATAAATAACTGAATAAATAAATTGAAAACGAGAAGAAAGAAAAAAAAAAACGTTAAATACAAAAATAAAATTCAATCAAGTGACAAAATGACAACAATTTCAATTCTCGTGAAAATGTTTACGAAATGAGAAAAAGTGGTCATTAATGCCATGAAATGGTTAAATGATTGAAATGATTTCAAAGGAGGGATGAGGAGACTTGAAGCAGAGGTTAGGAAGATATTTTGTGTGAATGAGTAAAGTCTAGGCGCTGGGAATAATGTTTTTAATGAATATTTACAATACGTAAATGTGACATTAATTTTAAATGTGGTCAATTTATTTGTTGTCATTTTGTTGTGGTAAAGAGGGTTTATTAACTTTGTTATTCCGTGTGTAACGCTAAGAAGGAATCTAACTCAGACGATGGTATCAGTTTGTAGCACTGATTTATGTTTAGAACCTGGATCAAATTTTTAATTAAGATTTTTGTTCAGATTCCGGTTCAATTTGTAGTTCAGCTTTAAATCTAGAAGAGATTCTGGCTCAGATTCAATCAGGTCCTTACTCAGATTCTTTTTAGACTTTGTTCAGATTCTAATTTGAATTTTAGTTTAAATTCTATTTCAGATAGATCTTTAGATTCCAGGGTCATCTGCAGTTAAGTTCAAAATCTTGTTCATATTATAGATCAGAATCTAGTTCAAATTCTATTCTAGAAGTTTTCTCAGATTCTTGTTCAGATTTTAGTTTTTTTTTTATTTGATTCAGGATTAAGTTCACATTCAGGTTCATATTTAAGTTCAGATTCAGGCTAAGATTTCACGTTAAATTTTACTTCAGTGTAGAATCGAACCAGAATCTATTCTAGATTTTGAATCGATCCTAAGTCGATTCTATTTACTATTTCAATTTCTAGATGGGATTTTAGTTCAGATAAAAATTAAGATTATATTTTAGATACTGATAGTTTAACAAGTTCTTCAGGTACTTGTTCAGACTTTATTCAGAATCTAATCCGAATATCAGTTCAAACTTTAGTTTAGATTCTAGATCAGATATTAATTCAGATTTTACTTCAGCTTCAGAAAGTTCTTCAGATTCCAGCTTAAATTCTTATTGAGAATTTAGTTCAGATTCTAGTTAAGATTTTGGGTTGGATTTCAGTTCATCTTTTAGTTCAAAATATATTTCTGATTAAAGTTACTAATGTAGTTCAAATTCCGAAAATCAGATCAGATTATAGTTCATATTTTAGTTTTGAATTTTATTCTCATTCCTTTTCAGATTTAAGCTCAAAGTCTAGCTAAGATTTTTGATTCTTTGGATTTGCCTAAATTTTAATTCACACTTTATTTTACATTTGTTATTGAGGTTTTAGTTCAAATTCCTATTCAGATTCTAGTTGAGATATCTGTCTAGATCGTATTTGGCACAGTTTCTAGTTCAAAATTTTGTTAAAATTCTAGTGAATTTTTTGATTTAGATTTCAGTTCAAATTCAGATGATAGTTAAGAGTCTAGTTCAGATTCTGATTCATGTACTAGTTCAAAATATAGTTTAGTTTAAATCTCGGAATCTTAATGAGATTTTATTTCAGAAGTTAGATCATCATATGATTTAGTCGCTGGCTCAAATTGTATTTCAGTTTCTAATTCAAATTTTAATTCAGGTTCTGGTTCAGACTCTAATTCATTTTATAGTTCTGATTCTGTTTAAAATAAAAGTCACTGGTGCAAATCTTAGATTCTGGCTCAGATTTTTATTCAATTTCTAATTCAGATTGTTTTTCAGTTTAAATTTTTCATACTTCTTCAGAAAGTTATTCAGATATTTACTCAGACTATAGTTAGAATTGTATTTCAGATACGATTTCAGGTTTTATTCAAATTTTGAAACGGATCCCAGTTTGGATTGCTGTTTAGAGTCTATTTTAGGTACTACTGAGACAGTTCAGTTATTTTGGCTTGGATTCTTCTTTAGATTCCAGTAAAGATTCCATATAGGAATCTAGTTCAGAATTTGGTTAAGAATTTAGTTAAGATTTTAGATTTTATTCCAGGTTAAAATTCCAGTTTAATTTAGATTACAGTTCAGATTAAATTTAAGCCTTTTTTTAGATTAAAGATCATATTCTAAGATTCAGCCTAGATCTTCAGAAGTTAATAAGGATCAAATCTAAGTTCAGTTTTATTTCAGATTTTATTCTAGATTCTAGAATTGATTTTTTTTCAGATCCCAGTTCAGAATCAGTTTCAGATTGTAGTTCGGATTCTATTTTTAAATACTATTTCAAATATGACTTCAGGCTTTAGCTCAGGTGTTCAAGCATTTAGTTCAGATTTAAGATTCTAGTTTAGGTTTCAATTCATCGTCCTGCTTAGATTCACTTTGCATATAAGATATAATTTCGGATTCTAATCTAACACAGATTTTAATTCAGATTCTTGTTCAGTTTCTATTTCAGATTCAGGTTCAGATTCTGGCGCTTAATTGCAGTTAGCAATTTAGATTTAAGCTCAGATTTGATTTCAGATTCCACTTAAGATTCCAATTCAGAAACGAATTCTCAACATATCAATTTCAATTCTGAATTTTGTCTTAAAAGGCTTAAATTTTAAGCAAGTTATTGTAAAAGTAACAAAAATTAAGCCAATTTGAATTAAAGGATTTTTACTCCCTCTCTCTCTCTCTATCTCTCCAAAAGAAAGTTTTCTCTCAACAAATTTGCATTCATTAAACCCCAAAATTTTTTTCGAATTACAAATCAAATTTCGTACTTTCCTCCGTCAAGTTCATTGAACTCGTTTTTTTGTCACTCTCCGTGAATTGTTAACCCACTTTCATAATTATTCATAAAAAGTTTATCAATTTCGGCATTTTTTCAATACAATATTAGCAATTAAATCATAATTAAAATGCTTTATATGTTAAAACAGAATAAATAAAAAAAGTTAGTAAAATGTTTTGGGGCATAAAAATTCATAAATAAAGAAGAGGGAATAAATGAAAAAAGAGATAATTTATACATGAAAAAGAGCGAAAAAAGAGTACGTTGATAACATTTTAATGAATTAGATAGATGACTGCAAAATATTGGCAATAAAAGACCTTAACCTCGAATAAAGGTTAAATAAATAATTTTTGTCAATGAAAATTTAAATTCAAATTTAAATTATTAAAGGTTTAAATTTAAAACAACAAATATTTATATTGATTTCAAATTGAATTTTAGATAAGAAGTTATTATATAACAAATTTTAGATTAGACGCTGTAACCGTTTAATACGAAATCTCAAATTTAAATTTTAGTTTTCGTTCACATTAAGTTCAGTTCAAATTCAAGTTCAAGTTCAGTTTAAGTCAATTTCATGTTCAGTTCAAGTTTAGTTCGAGTTCAATTCTAGCTCAGTTCAAGATCAGTTCAACTCAAGTTCAAGTTTAGTTCTAGTTCAGTTCAAGTTAATTCCATGTTCAGTTCAAGCTCAGTTCAAACTTAGTTCTAGTTAAGTTCTAGTTCAGTTCAAGTTCAGTTCAAGTTCACTTCAAGTCCGGTTCTAGTTCAGTTCTAGTTTAGTTCTAGTTCAGTTTTAGTTCAGTTCTAGTTCAGTTTAAGTTCAGTTCAAGTTCACTTCATGTCCGGTTCTAGTTCAATTCTAGTTTAGTTCTAGTTCAGTATTAGTTCAGTTTTAGTTCAGTTCTAGTTCATTTCATGTTCACTTCAAGTTAATTTCAAGTTCAGTTCAAGTTCAGTTCAAGTTCAGTTCAAGTTCAGTTCAAGTTCACTTCAAGTCCGGTTTCTAGTTCAGTTCTAGTTTAGTTCTAGTTTCAGTTCTAGTTCAGTTTAAGTTCATTTCAAGTCATTTCATGTTTAGTTCAAGTTCAGTTCTAGTTCAGTTATAGTTCAGTTCTAGTTAAGTTCTAGTTCAGTTCAAGTTCACTTCAAGTTCACTTCAAGTCCGCTTCTAGTTCAGTCATAGTTAAGTTCTAGTTCAGTTCAAGTTCACTTCAAGTCCGGTTCTAGTTCAGTTCTAGTTAAGTTCTAGTTCAGTTTTAGTTCGACTCCAGTTCTGCTCAAATTTATTTCTAGTTCAGATTTTGTTTGCGTATATTCTCCTCGCTTTCTTTGTGTTTAGGTTGGACACCAAGTTACTCTAATCTTTATTTTCACACATTATTATTTTTAATTTTTAATTAATCTATTTATGGCAACATTTAATTTTGCCATTAATGTGGGATTTTTTTTTCAAATAAATAAAATAATAAAATATCATTAATTATTAAATATAAAAATATTAATTAAATTAATATTATTCGATTAATATCCTATTAAATATTGGCAACAACAATAACAACAGCAACAATAAAAAAATGTTACATAAATAAAGTGAATTAATTACAAAAATGTTTGTAATACAATTAAAAAATGTGTTACCACCAAAACCAAATCAAACCAACAACATAACAACAATTCCAACAGCAACAACAGCCGGTCCAGGAACAGCACAATGGACCTTAAATATGATAAAGTCATTTTTATATTTTCATTCATAAAAAATAATTAAAAATTAAATGGTTTTCCTGTGAGAGAGAGAGAGAGAGAGAGAGAGAGAAAAAAAAATCCCTGTTTAAGTTGCAAAACCATTTCTACCAATAACCAAACATTTTGTGTCTTTCACACAAAAGAAAAAACCTTTCTGATCTGTTAGTATATGTATGAGTGTTCACTCACACACACACACATACACTATCAAACAGTTTTATGTGCATCTCAATTTATCGTTTAAAAACATGAACTTTAAATCTGAAATAATAAAAATTTATTACAAAATAATTGCAATCTCATTAGGGCAACAGTTTCCATTCATATGTGTGCAAGGAAGTGTGTATGTGTATGTGTGTTTGTTGTATTATAGGCAGGATATTGCTTGTACCAGATATTGACAAACATTTTGGTTCACACCAAAAAAATAAAAATGCTGTTAATTTTTTTTTTTTTTTTGCAATTTTATATGGGAAATTATAATTTTTATAATATTGAAATTTAACTTAAGCCATTCTTATGGACTAAGTGAACACTCTATCAACGATGGATGTATGTATGGATGTTGCAGATTCCTAAGGCCTTAGAAAATCTGTTTCTAAGCACAGAAACCGTTTAAGATTAATGATATTGTTCATCGTTAGACGCTACATTTACCACATTACTGGCGCTATATAAATTCCAATTCAAAAAAAACGCCTCCTGAACTAGAATCTGCACTTGAATATGAACTGGAATTGAACTATAACTGAACTAGAACTGAAATTAACTAAAACTAGAGCGGAAACTAGATCTAAACTTGAACTGAACTAGAACTGAACTATAATTGAAGAAGAACTGAACTAAAAATTAAGTAGATCTGCACTAGAACTAAACTAGAAGTGGACAAAAACTGAACTATAAATAGAACTGAACTAGAACTGAATAAGAACTGAACTAGAACTGATCAAGAACTGAACTAGAACTGAACTAGAACTGAACTAGAACTGAACTAGAACTGAACTAGAACTGAACTAGAACTGAACTGGAACTGAACTAGAACTGAACTAGAACTGAACTAGAACTGAACTAGAATTGAACAAGAACTGAACTAGAATTGAACAAGAACTGAACTAGAACTGAACTAGAACTGAACTAGAACTGAACTAGAATTGAACAAGAACTGAACTAGAACCGAACTAGAGCTGAACTAGAACTGATCAAGAACTGAACTAGAACTGAACTAGAACTGAACTAGACCTGAGCTAGAACTAAACTGGAACTGGCCAAGAACAGCACTAGAACTGAGAAATATGAGGAAAGATTATATGAGAATGTATGAATTTGGCTTTTAGGCATATTTTAGACACCTGACTTGTGTTCACCCAAAGACGTTATCTCTATTATATTAAATTATAGCTTGCCGGTGTCGACAGTTTTTTAACTCTATTTTAAGTTGTAAGTCGAATAGAGGAAGATAGAATGACTACTGAAACTGAACCACATACTCCCGGAAATAATAAATTACATATTGCAAATTTTTATTAAGAGTGGAAAAACAAATATAAAATTTCACCTCGAACCTTCTTACTTTGTTTTTTTCCCAAACCACCAGTTTGCGGAAAGAAAAGAAGGAATAGTTAATATTTATGTAAGTGTTTATCAGAGTATTCTCCAAAAAAGCCTTTAGATGAACATAAATTTGAATTTAGCGCCCTAAAAATTCGTTCTGACTCGAAACAATTTTTCTCATTAAAATCTTTTTTTGTCCAATCTCATGGAAGTTGTTATTATTGTTATTATTACAGTCTGATAGCAAACGTATTAAATATTTAATAATAATTGAGCGTAAAATTATCACAACGAGTAAAACACATAAAGCATGTTCACCAACACCATTAATGACCACCTTCACCAGCACCAGGAGCACTAACACCACCACCACCACCAACGTTACCAATAAATGTAAAAAGAGAATCAGAAAAAATTCCCAAAAAAGAAATGTTCACATATAAAACCTGTAAATGACCCCATGAGTCTTTCAAAATAATATAAATGTATGTGTGTGAGTATATTTTATGGTACTGATTATTTGTATCTCCGCTTTATATAAAAAGGACCAAACCAGGAACGTTTTTTTCTCATGTTATAGAACATAATCATTTTGTGTTAAATGTGTGAGTGTTGTACATGAGAGTGTGTGCATTTTAACATTACGATAGACAACTTTCCAAGCGTGGCCCAACAATTCGTTTTTGGTGGTAGCGTCATCAGCAGCACAGATTGCGGTTGCAATTGTAATTAAATCGACACTCTGTTTTATAGATACTGCAAATGTTTATAGTTTAAAATTATATTTGTACGGCGAATTGTGTTGTAAACCTTTTAACCCTGTTTTTTTTTTGAAAGGATTTAAGAGAGAACGACGAAAAAATATATACGCAGGGATTTAAATGCGTAATTTTATAGTTTTCAGAGTGGATTTTTTTTGATTGTGTGCTGTGTATTTATTTAAAATTATTGAGTTGCTAATGCCGATTAAAAATAAAAAAACACAAGGAAAAATGTTAAAGTCGGCCAAGCCCGACTAAGCAGTACCCTACACCACATTGTTGACTATAAGTGGTAGCTACCAAACATTTAATGAACCAACCTCGTATAAAGTTACTTTTTTAATTTAAGCTTAAAACTACAGTATATTATACTGCTATGAACATCTATGTGGGATAAGTGCGTTCTAAAACAATTTTTCTGTGGGCTTTACAAAGGAGTTAAAAGAACTTTTAGACCGACCTTCGTAATATTTCCCACATCGAGATCTGCTTGTAGTTGTTTTATGTAATAAATTCTTGTTATAATATCAATGTATATGTGAGATTTAAGCTCTTCAAAGTGATGTTTGGAAGGGGGTGTTGGTATGGGACCTGTGAGAATAATGAACTGAACCTCTCAACATTTGGCACATCGATTAAAATTATCATAAGACATATTTATAGAATTTCGTTGAAGTCGCTTTTTTTGGGACTTCTCATTGGTCCCATTTCGGGAGGACATTTGTAAGGAACTACCGGAAATATTTAACCGAATATGAGCAATTTTTAAAAGACTTCATCATTGGGTCAAAAAAAAAAAAAAAACATGTACCAAATTTCATCATGATTTCCAAAAAATTGCGACCTGTAAAGTGTTCACAACATTTACATAGGACAGTCAGCCGGACAGACAGATAGACGGATGAACATCGTTAAATCGCCACATAAAGTGATTCTAATTCGAACAGGTTACCCCAACCATCTCTGGTGGTGTAGGGTATAAATACAAAAAATTATTGTTGTTGTTGTTTCCATAAAATTTATGCTAATTTAATACTAAATAATGACCAACAACAACTATAACAACCTTAGAGGCAATAACTATTAAGTACATTTATAGTTATATTGGAGAGATAATGGTTAGTTGTTCTACAACAACAATTTAATATTATAATAAACAAATTAATTATATTGAATACAGTTAACTAATATTAGGTGACCCATTTTCCTCGTTTTTAGAAGATTATTCTAGACGAATGTGCCACTGAAAGCCGAACCATAACATTACGATCACACATTAACAATTAAGTTCAGGCCTGAACTTAAGGGAGTCCAGTATTATAATAGATCTATACATTTCAGCCTCAACCATTCCATTCCATTCAGCTTTTAAGTATAATTTAATAACTTAAAACTTATTTGTCCACCCAATAATAGAATTTTATCTTTCATGTAAATGTAACGCAGTTTTTGAAAACATCGTGTGGCTAAAGATTTTAATAAATGATGTCATTTATATGGAAATTAGTTTTAATGAAGAACAAATTAATTTTTAATAGAGATTTTAGTGTAAATTTGTGTACAGAGACTTTTTAAAAAGGAGCAAATGATATGAAAATGGAGGAAAATAATACAGTAACAATTGAACTAGAAGTGAACATGAACTGAATTAGAACTGAACTAGAACTAAACTAGAACTGAATTAGAACTTATTCAAGAACTGAACTAGAACTGAACTTGAACTGAACTAGAACTGAATTAGAACTGAAGTAGAACTGAATTAGAACTGAACTAGAACTAAACTAGAACTGAATTAGAACTTATCAAGAACTGAACTAGAACTGAATTTGAACTGAACTAGAACTATACTAAAACTGATCTAGAACTGAATTAGAACTGAACTAGAACAAGAACTGAACTTGAACTGAACTAGAACAAGAACTGAACTTGAACTGAACTAGAACTGAATTAGAACTTAAGTAGAACTGAATTAGAACTGAACTAGAACTAAACTAGAACTGATCTAGAACTGAATTAAGAACTGAACTAGAACAAGAACTGAACTTGAACTGAACTAGAACTGAATTAGAACTGAAGTAGAACTGAATTAGAACTGAACTAGAACTAAACTAGAACTGATCTAGAACTGAATTAGAACTGAACTAGAACAAGAACTGAACTTGAACTGAACTAGAACTGAATTAGAACTGAAGTAGAACTGAATTAGAACTGAATTAGAACTGATTAAGAACTGAATTTGAACTGAACTAGAACTAAACTAGAACTGATCCAGAACTGAATTAGAACTGAACTAGAACTGAATTAGATCTGAATTAGAACTGAATTAGAACTGAACTAGAACTGAATTAGAACTGAAGTAGAACTGAATTAGAACTGAACTAGAACAAGAACTGAACTTAAACTGAACTAAAACTGGAATTAGAACTGATTAAGAACTGAATTTGAACTGAACTAGAACTAAACTAGAACTGATCCAGAACTGAATTAGAACTGAACTAGAACTGAATTAGAACTGAACTAGAACTGAATTAGATCTGAATTAGAACTGAATTAGAACTGAACTAGAACTGAATTAGAACTTATCAAGAACTGAACTAGAACTGAATTTGAACTGAACTAGAACTGAATTAGAACTGAAGTAGAAACTGAATTAGAACTGAACTAGAACAAGAACTGAACTTAAACTGAACTAAAACTGAATTAGAACTGATTAAGAACTGAATTTGAACTGAACTAGAACTAAACTAGAACTGATCCAGAACTGAATTAGAACTGAACTAGAACAAGAACTGAACTTGAACTGAACTAGAACTGAATTAGAACTGAAGTAGAACTGAATTAGAACTGAACTAGAACTGAATTAGATCTAAATTAGAACTGAATTAGAACTGAACTAGAACTGAATTAGAACTTATCAAGAACTGAACTAGAACTGAACTAGAACAGAACTAGAACTGAATTAGAACTGAACTAGAACTGATTAAGAACTGAATTAGAACATAACTAGAACTGAACTAGAACTGAACTTGAACTGAACTAGAACAGAACTAGAACTGAACTTGAACTGAAGTAAAACTGAACTAGAACTGAATTAGAACTGAACTAGAACTGAATTTGAACTGAATTAGAACTGAATTTTAACTGAACTAGAACTGAATTAGAACTGATCTGAAACTGAATTAGAACTGAATTTTAACTGAACTAGAAATGAATTAAAACTGAATTAGAACAGAACTAGAACTGAACTAGAACTGATTAAGGACTGAATTTAAACTGAACTAGAACTGAACTGAACTAGAACTCAACTTGAACTGATCTAGAATTGAATTGGAACTGAACTTGAACTGAACTATATTAAAACTTATAACAGAACCAGAATTTGATTAGAAACTGATCCTAAATCTGATTCTAAACTAGAATCTGAATTTGATCAAACTGAAATCTTCACTAAAATCTAAATTTTAAACTGATTCAAAATCTGAACGAGAACCTTAAATAGTTCTAAACTAGAGTCTGCATTTGAACCTGAACCTGCAACAAGATCCTGAAAAATATTCTAAAATAGAATTCGAATTCGCATCTAAACTAGAATCTGAACAAAAAAGAAATCTGAAGTATAATTTCAATTAGAAACTGATCAAGAATCTGAATTGGAAACTGAACAAGATGATGAAATAGATTCTAAGCCAGAATCCGAATACGAATCTGAACTAGAATCTATACTAGAATCTACATAAGAATCTAAATTAGAAACAAAACTATGATCTGAACTAAAATCTAAACTAGAATCTGAACTAGAATTCAAACTATAATCTAAACTAGAATCTGAGTTAAAATCTGAGCTAGAAGTTGCTTAAGAATATGTGCTATAATTTGCTAGAAATGTAGTGTAATCTGATCTAATGTCTCAATTAAAATATGATCTAAAATGAAATCTGAATTACAGTCTAAATTAATCTCTTATTCTGAAGACGATCTGTGATCTAACCTAGAGTCTGAACTAAAATCTAAAATAAAAGCTAAGCTAAAGTACGATTTAGAGTTTAAAAAAGGAAGTTAAACTAAATTAATATAAAGTTAGAAAAGTATTTGAAACAAATAAAATTTATTAATCAATTCAAATTTAAGTTGAACTCGAATCAAGCTGGACTCAAGCTGGTGTCAAACTAGGATTATTTTAAAATAAACTAGAATCACACTAGAGTGGAACAATGATCAGATTAAATGAGGTCCAACTAGAATTAAACCAAAATGAAGCTAGATTTATACTAAACTAATATAATTTGTGATCCAAATAACTTTAAGCTTGATTCGAACAAAATTCAAACATATATTTCTCTGTCCCTTGAATTCTTAACATTTTCAACAATTTAATTTATTAATTTTCTCTTCATCCCTTATTTTTTTAGTATTTCTTTGAAAACAGCCTTTAGCATATTTTTGCCTTCAGTTATTTTCATATTTCTTTAGTTGGAAATGGAAATTTTCATCAATTTTTTGTTATTAAATGCTGTAAAGAGTGAAAAGCAGCTAAAAACGAGGGAAAAAGGAATAAATAATAAAAAATAAGTGAGTTTCCATTACAATAAATATGAATTATCATATTTTTGCCAACAAAAATTATTTAATTCATTCATGTATTTGTTTGTCATTTGTCTGCAGAGAGAATTTCATGCTGCAGTCTCTCTCTCAGTCTAAGAAAGGAAACCTGGCACAGTGGGTCTCAAATTGCTTTTTATACCCTCCACCAGTACAAGTGGTGATGAAGGTATATTTACTAATCATCTCAGATCCCATAATGTATATATACATTCTTGCATCAGATCATAATTTTAGTCAATTTAATCTATCCGTCTGTCTGTTGTTTAGGACTTTCACATACAATATTTGACAGAGCTCAAAGAAATTTGGTCTGAGTATTTCCAGTAGTCCAGGGATGTTTCCTCTTTAAAATCAATCAAAGATATAGACCGATATCTGAGTCAACCTCAGGTCAAAGTTCATTGAGGTCTGCCAATTATAATGGATGTAAGTGTGCCAACAACAGACAGTCAGATATACAGACGGGTAAACGTTCGACAGACAGATGGACAAACGGACATATTTAAATGGACTCATATTTTGATTTGATGCAAGAATATATATCCATTATGGGGTCTAAGATGATTTATTCTTAGCGCTACACACGGAATGACAAAGTTAGCTAATCTGCATTAATTGTGGTAGTGGAGGTATAAAAACCTGTTCAAAAATGGGTCAATATTTAACTTTGGTCTAATCTATATATATAAAAATGAATCCGTGTTTGTCTGTTTGTTTGGGATTTATAGACAGCTAAACTACTGGACGATTTTTCTGAAAGTTATCAAATTCGACCCCAAATCATAGGTGCTCCCATATCAAAGTAAATATTAATTATCGAATATCTAAAGAAAATTGAAAGTCCATATAATCAAATGGGTTCCTCCCTTTAATA
>PYHX02000413.1:88137765-88165317 GCA_004302925.2 Cochliomyia hominivorax | reverse complement strand
TATGGTGTCTATAATCCCAAGAACTATAGTGTCTATAGTCGTCCCAGACTATGGTGTCTATAGTCCCCAGACTATATGGTGTCTATTAGTCTCCAAACTATAGTTATTTACAGTCTCCAGACAATAGTGTCCATAGTCGCCAGACTATGTGTACCATAGTCTCCCAGACTATAGTGTCCATAGTGGCTATAGTCCCCAGACTATGGTGTCTGTTGTACCCAGACTATAGTGTCTATAATCCCAAGACTATAGTGTCTATATCCCCAGACTATAGTGTCTATAGTCCCCAAACTATAGTGTCTACAGTTTTCCAGACCCTATAGTGTCTATAATCCCCAGACTATGGTGTCTGTAGTACCTAGACTATGGTGTCTGTAGGACCCAGACTATAGTGTCTACAATCCCCAGACTATAGTGTCTATAGTCCCCAAACTATAGTGTCTACAGTTTGTCCAGACTATAG
Source organism: Cochliomyia hominivorax (assembly GCA_004302925.2). Taxonomy (NCBI): domain Eukaryota; kingdom Metazoa; phylum Arthropoda; class Insecta; order Diptera; family Calliphoridae; genus Cochliomyia; species Cochliomyia hominivorax. The sequence goes on along the minus strand of PYHX02000413.1, from coordinate 88,164,854 downwards.
TGTCCATAGTCCCCAGACTATAGTGTCTATAGTCCCCAGACTACAGTGTCTATAGTACTGATAACAGTGTCTATAGTCCCCAGACAATAAGCTCTATACTTTCCCAGACTATGGTGTCTATTGTTCAAAATCTATAGTTCCCAGACTATGGTGTCTATAGCCTCTACATTTATAATATCTATTAAAATTTCTTCCAGTGTAATATTTCACATCAACAGAGGTTTACAAAATATAACAAAAAGTAAAATTTGTATTCAATATTGAATACAAACATTTTAATGGCGTCAATGATGGCTTGTAAAAAAAGTTATATGAGACTCCAACAACCTCACCACAATTACCAATGTGACCGATCGACCGAGCGACCAACGGCTTGTATAATATTGATGACATTAATTTTTCTGCCATCATTATTTTATATACATACGAATAATTTTTTTCTTTATTTTTTTCCATATGTGGAAGAACGAACGTCAATATGGAATGGAGGTCTCTGCCATATGCCCTCTACCGAACATGATTGATTTTAATACTCCAATTTATGCAATTTTCGTAACAATTTTGTCGTTGGATTTTTGTTGTTGTTGTTGTTATTTTTTATTGAAAACTTTTTATATTGAGATATTTAAGTGACAAAAAATATATATTTTTATTATTGTGTATTCATTTGTTGAAGTTAAATTTGTTATATAAAAATGTTAATTTCATTTTATGCGCATCATTTCAATTATCGACATTTGTATAAAAAATCGAAAAAAAAAATTATAGTCCTCAGCAACAATATACAATTGATTTCGGAAACGAAATAGCAAATAGTAGCAGCACCTGCAGCCAGTTACTGTGACTTTTATTGAATTTTTATATTTCAGTAAAAAATCATCGAAAAAAAACAATTATTTCGCATAAAAAGACAAAAATTAACGACAGACAAATCTACAATTCAATAAAGTTTTAACGTGATCGCAAAAGAAAACCCCGCGTGCATAAAAATGATTTTAAGGTTTCACCAAAATTGTAACAAATCAATTTAAATTGAAAAATGGAAACCAATATTAAGGCGGAAAAAGGAAATAATTATAATGTCGATTTTTATTACGTCATAAAACTCAGGGCAAATTAATTTGCAAACAATTTTTTATTTAAAAAAAATTAAATAAAAATTTTGCAATTTTTTTAATTAAAATATTAATTAATGTTAATAAAAATATTATTCTCCATAAAAAAATAAAAAGTTTAATTAATAATAAAATGATGAAATACATAATCGCCGGAAGCAAATGTAAAATTTACATTTTTTTGATAAACACAAGATTAATTGGAACTGAAATGAGCCACAACTAAACTGATCCAGAACTGAATTAGAACTGATTTAGAAATGGATTAGAACTTAAAAAGAACTGAACTTGAACTTAACTCGAACTGAACTAGAACTGAACTAGAACTGAACTAAGACTGAACTAAGCTGAACTAGAACTGAAATACAACTGAACTAGAACTGAACTAAAATTTAACTAGAATTTAACTAGAACTGAACTAGAACTGAACTAGAACTTAATTAGAACTGAACTACAACTGAACTAGAACTGAACTAAAATTTAACTAGAACTGAACTAGAACTAAACTAGAACTGGATTAGAACTTAACTAGAACTTAACCAGAACTAAACTAGAACTGAACAAGAACTAAACTAGAACTGGATTAGAACTTAACTAGAACTGAACTAAAACTGAACTAGAACTGAAGTTGAACAGAATTAGAACTGAACAAGAACTAAACTAGAACTGAATTACAACTGATCTAGAATATAAAATGGAATCTAATCTCGGATTTGAATTATAATCTGAACTAGAAACAGATCTAGAATTTAAGCTATAATCTGATCTAAAGTTTGAACTGAAATTTAAGCTAAATCTTATGAACTAGAATCTAAACTGATCTGAAATCTAAATTAAATCCTCAACTAATTTAGATTAAAATGTAAAATTTGTACTTTCTGTACTGAAATCAATGACTGAATCTGAACTACATAAACCTGAACTATATTTTTTACTAGAATTTGAATTATAATCTGAACTAAATCCTGAGTTAGAGTGTTTCCTCTACCCTGAAATAGAATCTGATTATTAAATGTTATCTGGAATGTTAATAATTGAGACTTTTATTGTGTTTTAGATCTAAAATCTGAAAAGAATGGAGTTACGAGTTTTTAAACTATAATCTGAAACAATATATGAACTAAATTTTAGATCAGAATCGGAATTAGAAAATTAATTTAAATTAGAATTTAATTTAGAAACTGTAGTAGAAACTTAATTAAAATATAAACTGAAAAGAAGAGTAGAATCTAAATTACAGATTTATTTTACTTAAAACCTAAATGATTTTTTCCCTTACCCAATAATTTAACTTTATTAATATCAATCATAATTTTCATTAAACAAAAACCGTCCATAATTTTTATTTATTTTTCTTTTTCATATTTTGATTTTTAACATAAATTCTCTCCTCAATTTATGTAAATTATGGCAAAATGAATGAAATTAACAAAAAAAAAAAGAGAAACAGGAAAATATTCCTATAATTTTCACAAACATTTTCTACTAAAATCAGCCTTCATTATGAATTTAAATGTAAATTATTTTTATTCATTATTAATGCAAAATTATTTATTATTTAAACATATAAATTTACATTTTTTTTTTTAATTTTATACCCTCCACCTAAACCACAAGTGGCGAGGAGGATATATTAATTTGGTCATTCCGTGTGTAACGCAAAGAAGGAATCATCTCAGACCCTATAATGTAAATATATTCTTGCATCAAATTAAAAATCTGAATCGATTTAGCTATGTCCGTCTGTCTGTCCGCCTGTCTCTCTTTCCTCCTGTCTGTTCGTCTGTGTGTTGTTGGCACGCTCACGTTCACAATAATTAACACAGCTCAATGAAATTTGGCCTGAGCATTTGCTATGGTCCTAAGAAATTCTCCATTTAAAACCAGCAACATCAAATCTGTATATCAAAAGATAAAGACCGATTTCTGAGGCAACCTCTAAGTTCAACCTAAGAACTTTCGTAAGATGTTCAATTATAAATCGACAAATATGCCATAATATTATGTTATATATACTTCATTATCATTGCAACTAGAACTGAACTTGAACTAGAACTGAACTAGACCTAAAAATTATCATAATCGGTCCATTAGAAAAAAGTTATAACCATAAATAAAACTAATTTGATGATTAATTTTATGTTCCTGTGTTATATTTAAATGTATACATCTGTGAGTGTATGTGTCAGTGTGTATGTACGAAACACAAATATTTTACATCACACACATTTGTGATGGAGGTGTATTGAAGATTCAGCATAGTCGAATATTGGATTGTTATACCCTCCACCACAATATGTGCTGAAGAGGATATATTAACTTTGTCATTCGGTGTGTAACGCTAAGAAGGAATTATCTTAGACTCCATAATGTTTATATAGTTTTGTATCAAATTAAAATCTGATTCGATTTAGCTATGTCCTTTTGTCTAATGTTGAAACTCCACAATAATTGAGGGAGTTCAATGAAATTTAGCCTGATTATTTTTTATAGTTCAGAGAAATTTCCTGTTAAAAACCACCATTATCGGTTTAGCATATTAAAAGATATACACCGATATCTGGAGGATATTGATGATTCAACATAGCCGAATATTGCCCACTTTTTATTTTCTTGACATCAAGTTAAATTGATTGAAATGCAATAATTGTGTCACAATTATTTTACACAATTTCTAATAAAATTATGGTCGTTATACAAAATAACTGAAAACCACCAAATAACAGACAGAAAAACATACAAAAATAAAAATTAAAACAACAAAAATTAAAAAAAAAATGAAAAAAATTGTTATAAATAAATAAGGACAATTTAAATTGATACCTGTTACAATAACAATAAATAACTGAATAAATAAATTGAAACGAGAAGAAAGAAAAAAAAAACGTTAAATACAAAAATAAAATTCAATCAAGTGATAAAATGACAACAATTTCAGTACTCGTAAAAATGTTTACGAAATGAGAAAAAGTGGTCATTAATGCCATGAAATGGTTAAATGATTGAAATGATTTCAATGGAGGGATGAGAAGACTTGGAGCAGAGGTTAGGAAGATATTTTGTGTGAATGTGTAAAGTCTAGGCGCTGGGAATAATGTTTTTAATGAATATTTACAATACGTAAATGTGACATTAATTATAAATGTGGTCAATTTATTTGTTGTCATTTTGTTGTGGTAAAGAGGGTTTATTAACTTTGTTATTCCGTGTGTAACGCTAAGAAGAAATCTAACTCAGACGATGGTATCAGTTTGTAGCACTGATTTATGTTTAGAATCTGGATCAAATTTTTTATTAAGATTTTTGTTCAGATTCCAGTTCAATTTGTAGTTCAGCTTTAAATCTAGAAGAGATTCTGGTTCAGATTCAAACAGGTCCTTACTCAGATTTTTTTTGGAGTTTGTTCAAATTCTAATTTAAATTTTAGTTCAAATTCCATTTCAGATAGATCTTTAGATTCCAGGGTCATCTGCAGTTAAGATACTTGTTCAAAATCTTGTTCATATTATAGATCAGAATCTAGTTCAAATTCAAATTCTAGAAGTTTTCTCAGATTCTTGTTCAGATTTTAGTTTTTTTTTTTTAATTTGATTCAGGATTAAGTTCACATTCAGGTTCATATTTAAGTCCAGATTCAGGCTAAGATTTCAGGTCAAATTTAGTTCAGTGTAGAATCGAAACAGAATCCGTTCTAGATTTTGAATTGATCCTAAGTCGATTCTAGATACTATTCAATTTCAAGATGGGATTTTAGTTCAGATAAAAATTAATATTATATTTTAGATACTGATAGTTTAACAAGTTCTTCAGGTACTTGTTCAGACTTTATTCAGAATCTAATCCGAATATCAGTTCAAACTTTAGTTTAGATTCTAGATCAGATATTAATTCAGATTTTACTTCAGCTTCAGAAAGTTCTTCAGATTCCAGCTTAAATTCTTATTGAGAATTTAGTTCAGATTCTAGTTAAGATTTTGGGTTAGATTTCAGTTCATCTTTTAGTTCAAAATATATTTCTGATTAAAGTTACTAATGTAGTTCAACTTCCGAAACTCAGATCAGATTATAGTTCATATTTTAATTTTGAATTTTATTCGCATTCCTTTTCAGATTTAAGCTTAAAGTCTAGCTAAGATTTTGGATTCTTTGGATCTGCCTAAATTTTAATTCACACTTTATTTTACATTTTTTATTGAGGTTTTAGTTCAAATTCCCGTTCAGATTCTAGTTTAGATATCTGTCTAGATCGTATTTGGCACAGTTTCTAGTTCAGAATTTTGTTGAAATTCTAGTAAATTTTTTGATTTAGATTTCAGTCCAAATTCAGAAGATAGTTAAGAGTCTAGTTCAGATTCTGATTCATGTACTAGTTCAAAATATAGTTTAGTTTTTATCTCAGAATCTTATTGAGATTTTATTTCATCATTTGATTTAGTCGCTGGCTCAAATTGTATTTCAGATTCTAGTTCAAATTTTAATTCAGGTTCTGGTTCAGACTTTAATTCACTTTGTAGTTCTGATTCTGTTCAAAATAAAAGTCACTGGTGCAAATCTTAGATTCTGGCTCAGATTTTTATTCAATTTCTAATTCAGATTGTTTTTCAGTTTATATTTTTCATGCTTCTTCAGAAAGTTATTCAGATATTTACTCAGACTATAGTTAGAACTGTATTTCAGATTCGATTTCAGGTTTTATTCAAATTCTGAATTGGATCTCAGTTTGGATTGCTGTTTAGAGTCTATTTTAGTTACTACTCAGACAGTTCAGTTATTTTGGCTTCTCTTAGGTTCCAGTAAAGATTCTATATAGGAATCTAGTTCAGAATTTGGTTAAGAATTTAGTTAAGAATTTAGTTAAGATTTTAGATTTTATTCCAGGTTAAAATTCCAGTTTAATTCAAATTAAATTTAAGCATTTTTCTTCAGATTTTAGTTTGGATTCTCGAGCAGATTCCTACTCAGATTAAAGATCATATTCTAAGATTCAGTCTAGATCTTCAGAAGTTAATAGAGATCAAATCTAAGTTCAGTTCTATTTCAGATTTTATTCTAGATTATAGAATTGATTTTTTTCAGATCCCAGTTCAGAATCAGTTTCAAATTTTTTTCAGATTGTAGTTTGGATTCTATTTTAAATACTATTTCAAATATGACTTCAGACTTTAGCTCAGGTGTTCAAGCATTTAGTTCAGATTTAAGATTCTAGTTGAGGTTTCAATTCATCATCCTTCAGATTCTAATTCAGATTCTAACACAGATTTTAATTCAGATTCTAGTTCAGTTTCTATTTCAGGTTCAGGTTAGCAATTTAGATTTAATCTCAGATTTTATTTCAGATTCCACTTAAGATTCCAATTCAGAATCGAATTCAAATTCTACTTCAAATACTCAACATATCAATTTCAATTCTGAATTTTGTCTTAAAAGGCTTAAATTTTAAGCAAGTTATTGTAAAAGGAACAAAAATTAAACCAATTTGAATTAAAGGATTTTCACTCTCTCTCTCTCTCTATCTCTCCAAAAAAAAGTTTCCACTTAACAAATTTGCATTCACAAAACCCTAAAACTTTTTCGAATTACAAATCAAATTCCGTACTTTCCTTTGTCAAGTTCATTGAACTCGTTTTTTTGTCACTCTCCGTCAATTGTTAACCCACTTTCATAATTATTCATAAAAAGTTTATCAATTTCGGCATTTTTCAATACAATATTTAGCAATTAAATCATAATTAAAATGCTTTATATGTAAAACAGAATAAATAAAAAAAGTTAGTAAAATGTTTTGGGGCATAAAAATTCATAAATAAAGAAGAGGGAATAAATGAAAAAAGAGATAATTATACATGAAAAAGAGCGAAAAAGAGTACGTTGATAACATTTTAATGAATTAGATAGATGACTGCAAATATTGGCAATAAAAGACCTTAACCTCGAATAAAGGTTAAATAAATAATTTTTGTCAATGAAAATTTAAATTCAAATTTAAATTATTAAAGGTTTAAATTTAAAACAACAACAGATATTTATATTGATTTCAAATTGAATTTTAGATAAAGAAGTTATTATATAACAAATTTTAGATTAGACGCTGTAACCGTTTAATACGAAATTTCAAATTTAAATTTTAGTTTTCGTTCACATTTAGTTCAGTTCAAATTCAAGTTCAGTTTAAGTCAATTTCATGTTCAGTTCAAGTTTAGTTCGAGTTCAATTCTAGCTCAGTTCAAGTTCAGTTCAACTCAAGTTCAAGTTCAGTTCAACTCAAGTTCAAGTTCAGTTCTAGTTCAGTTCAAGTTAATTCCATGTTCAGTTTAAGCTCAGTTCAAACTTAGTTCGAGTTAAGTTCTAGTTCAGTTCAAGTTCACTTCAAGTCCGGTTCTAGTTCAGTTCTAGTTTAGTTCTAGTTCAGTTTTAGTTCAGTTCTAGTTCAGTTTAAGTTCAGTTCAAGTTCACTTCATGTCCGGTTCTAGTTCAATTTTAGTTTAGTTCTAGTTCAGTATTAGTTCAGTTTTAGTTCAGTTCTAGTTCATTTCATGTTCACTTCAAGTTCATTTCAAGTTCAGTTCAAGTTCAGTTCAAGTTCACTTCAAGTCCGGTTCTAGTTCAGTTCTAGTTTAGTTCTAGTTCAGTTCTAGTTCAGTTTAAGTTCATTTCAAGCTCATTTCATGTTTAGTTCAAGTTCATTTCATGTTTAGTTCAAGTTCAGTTCTAGTTCAGTTATAGTTCAGTTATAGTTAAGTTCTAGTTCAGTTCAAGTTCACTTCAAGTTCACTTCAAGTCCGGTTCTAGTTCAGTCATAGTTAAGTTCTAGTTCAGTTCAAGTTCACTTCAAGTCCGGTTCTAGTTCAGTTCTAGTTAAGTTCTAGTTCAGTTCAAGTTCTTTTCAAGTTCACTTCATGTCTGGTTCTAGTTCAGTTTTAGTTCAGTTCTAGTTCAGTTTTAGTTCGGCTCCAGTTCTGCTCAAATTTATTTCTAGTTCAGATTTTGTTTGCGTATATTCTCCTCGCTTTCTTTGTGTTTTAGGTTGGACACCAAGTTACTCTAATCTTTATTTTCACACATTTTTATTTTAATTTTTAATTAATCTATTTATGGCAACATTTAATTTTGCCATTAATGTGGGATTTTTTTCAAATAAATAAAATAATAAAATATCATTAATATAAATATAAAAATATTAATTAAATGAATATTATTCGATTAATATCCTATTAAATATTGGCAACAACAATAACAACAGCAACAATAAAAAATGTTACATAAATAAAGTGAATTAATTACAAAAATGTTTGTAATACAATTAAAAAATGTGTTACCACCGAAACCAAATCAAACCAACAACATAACAACAATTCCAACAGCAACAACAGCCGGTCCAGGAACAGCACAATGGACCTTAAATATGATAAAGTCATTTTTATATTTTCATTCATAAAAATAATTAAAAATTAAATGGTTTTCCTGTGAGAGAGTGAGAGAGTGAGAGAAAAATCCCTGTTTAAGTTGCAAAACCATTTCTACCAATAACCAAACATTTTGTGTCTTTCACACAAAAGAAAAAACCTTTCTGATCTGTTAGTATATGTATGAGTGTTCACTCACACACACACACACACACACATACACTATCAAACAGTTTTATGTGCATCTCAATTTATCGTTTAAAAACATGAACTTTAAATCTGAAATAATAAAAATTTATTACAAAATAATTGCAATCTCATTAGGGCAACAGTTTCCACTCATATGTGTGCAAGGAAGTGTGTATGTGTGTTTGTTGTATTATAGGCAGGATATTGCTTGTACCAGATATTGACAAACATTTTGGTTCACACCAAAAAAATAAAAATGCTGTTAATTTTTTTTTTTTGCAATTTTATATGGGAAATTATAATTTTTATAATATTGAAATTTAACTTAAGCCATTCTAATGGACTAAGTGAACACTCTATCAACGATGGATGTATGTATGGATGTTGCAAGTTCATAAGGCCTTAGAAAATCTGTGTATAAGCACAGAAACCGTTTAAGATTAATAATATTGTTCATTGTTAGCCGCTACATTTACCACATTCCTGGCGCTATATGAATTCCAATTCAAAAGAACGCCTCCTGAACTAGAATCTGCACTTGAATATGAACTGGAATTGAGCTAGAACTGAACTAAAACTTAACTAGAACTGAAATTAACTAAAACTAGAGCGGAACTAGATCTAAACTTGAACTGAACTAGAACTGAACTAGAATTGAAGAAGAACTGAACTAAAAATTAAGTAGATCTGCACTAGAACTAAACTAGAAGTGGATAAAAACTGAACTATAAATAGAACTGAACTAGAACTGAACAAGAACTGAACTAGAACTGATCAAGAACTGAACTAGAACTGAACTAGAAGTGGACTAGAACTGAACTAGAACTGAACTGAAACTGAATTAGAACTGAACTAGAACTGAACTAGAACTGAACTAGAACTGAACTAGAACTGAACTAGAACTGAACTAGAACTGAACTAGAACCGAACTAGAACTGAACTAGAATTGAACAAGAACTGAACTAGAAGTGGACTAGAACTGAACTATAACTGAACTAGAATTGAAGAAGAACTGAACTAAAAATTAAGTAGATCTGCACTAGAACTGAACTAGTATTGGACAAAAACTGAACTATAAATAGAACTGAACTAGAACTGAACAAGAACTGAACTAGAACTGAACAAGAACTGAACTAGAAGTGGACAAAAACTAAACTATAAATAGAACTGAACTAGAACTGAACTAGAACTGAACTAGAACTGAACTAGAACTGAACTAGAACTGAACTAGAACTGAACTAGAACTGAACTAGAACCGAACTAGAACTGAACTAGAATTGAACAAGAACTGAACTAGAAGTGGACTAGAACTGAACTATAACTGAACTAGAATTGAAGAAGAACTGAACTAAAAATTAAGTAGATCTGCACTAGAACTGAACTAGTATTGGACAAAAACTGAACTATAAATAGAACTGAACTAGAACTGAACAAGAACTGAACTAGAACTGAACAAGAACTGAACTAGAAGTGGACAAAAACTAAACTATAAATAGAACTGAACTAGAACTGAACTAGAACTGATCAAGAACTGAACTAGAACTGAACTAGAAGTGGACAAAAACTGACTATAAATAGAACTGAACTAGAACTGAACAAGAACTGAACTAGAACTGATCAAGAACTGAACTAGAACTGAACTAGAAGTGGACTAGAACTGAACTAGAACTGAACTAGAACTGAACTAGAACTGAACTAGAAGTGGACAAAAACTGAACTATAAATAGAACTGAACTAGAACTGAACTAGAACTGATCAAGAACTGAACTAAAACTGAACTGGAAGTGGACAAAAACTGAACTATAAATAGAACTGAACTAGAACTGAACAAGAACTGAACTAGAACTGATCAAGAACTAAACTAGAACTGAACTAGAAGTGGACTAGAACTGAACTAGAACTGAACTAGAACTGAACTAGAACTGAACTAGACCTGAACTAGAATTGAACAGAAACTGAATTAGAAATAAACTTAAACAGAACTAGAATTGAACTAGAACTAAAGTAGAACTAGATCTGAGTTAGAACTAAACTGGAACTGGCCAAGAACAGCACTAGAACTGAGAAATATGAGGAAAGATTATATGAGAATGCATGAATTTGGCTTTTAGGCATATTTTAGACACCTGACTTGTGTTCACCCAAAGACGTTATCTCTATTATATTAAATTATAGCTTGCCGGTGCGTTCAGGCTTTCACAACAACAATAACAAAGTTTTATAACACTAAACCCCAAATAGAGGGTGCTGTTTTATATGTCGACAGTTTTTTAACTCTATTTTAAGTTGTAAGTCGAATAGAGGAAGATAGAATGACTACTGAAACTGAACCACATACTCCCGGAAATAATAAATTACATATTGCAAATTTTTATTAAGAGTGGAAAAACAAATATAAATTTCACCTCGAACCTTCTTACTTTGTTTTTTTCCCAAACCACTAGTTGCGGAAAGAAAAAAAGGAATAATTAATATTTATGTAAGTGTTTATCAGAATGAATTTAGCGCCCTAAAAATTCGTTCTGACTCGAAACATTTTTTTTCTCATTAAAACCTTTTTTTGTCCAATCTCATGGAAGTTGTTATTATTGTTATTATTACAGTCTGATAGCAAACGTATTAAATATTTAATAATAATTGAGCGTAAAATTATCGCAACGAGTAAAACACATAAAGCATGTCCACCAACACCATTAATGACCACCTTTACCAGCACCAGGAGCACTAACACCACCACCACCAACGTTACCAATAAATGTAAAAAGAGAATCAGAAAAAATCCCAAAAAAAAAAAGAAATGTTCACATATAAAACCTGTAAATGACCCCATGAGTCTTTCAAAATATTGTAAATGTATGTGTGTGAGTGTATTTTATGGTACTGATTATTTGTATCTCCGCTTTATATAAAAAGGACCAAACCAGGAACGTTTTTTTTTTCATGTTATAGAACATAATCATTTTGTGTTAAATGTATGAGTGTGTACATGAGAGTGTGTGCATTTTAACATCAGGACAGACAACTTTCCAAGCGTGGCCCAACAATTCGTTTTTGGTGGTGGCGTCATCAGTAGCACAGATTGCGGTTGCAATTGTAATTAAATCGACACTCTGTTTTATAGATACTGCAAATTTTTATAGTTAAAATTATATTTGTACGGCGAATTGTGTTGTAAACCTTTTAACCTGTTTTTTTTTTTTGTAAGGATTTAAGAGAGAACGACGAAAAAATATATACGCAGGGATTAAATGCGTAAATTTTATAGTTTTTCAGAGTGGATTTTTGTTGATTGTGTGCGTGTATTTATTTAAAATTATTGCGTTGCTAATGCCGATTAAAAATAAAAAACACAAGGAAAAATGTTAAAGTCGGCCAAGCCCGACTAAGCAATACCCTACACCACATTGTTGACTATAAGTGGTAGCTACCAAACATTAATGAACCAACCTCGTATAAAGTTACTTTTTTAATTTAAGCTTAAAAATACAGTATATTATACTGTTATGAACATCTATGTGGGATAAGTGCGTTCTAAAACAATTTTTCTGTGGGAGTAAAAAGAACTTTTAGACCGACCTTCGTAATATTTCCCACATCGAGATCTGCTTGTAGTTGTTTTATGTAATAAATTCTTGTTATAATATCAATGTATATGTGAGATTTAAGCTCTTCAAAGTGATGTTTGGAAGGGGTGTTGTATGGTACCTGTGAGAAATAATGAACTGAACCTCTCAACATTTGGCAAATCGATTAAAATGATCATAAAACATATTATAGAATTTCGTTGAAGTCGCTTTTTTAGGTTTTTTCATTCGTCCCATTTCGGGAGGACATTTGTAAGGAACTACCGGAAATATTTAACCGAATATGAGCAATTTCAAAAGACTTCATCAAAAGGGTCAAAAGAAAAAACATGTACCAAATTTCATCATGATATCTCAAAAATTGCGACCTGCAGACAAATAGACGGATGGACATCGTTAAATCGCCACATAAAGTGATTCTAATTCGAACAGGTTACCCCAACCATCTCTGGTGGTGTAGGGTATAAATACAAAAAATTGTTGTTGTTACCATAAAATGTATGCTAATTTAATACTAAATAATGGCCAACAACAACTATAACAACCTTAGAGGCAATAACTATTTAGTACATTTATAGTTATATTGGAGAGATAACGGTTAGTTGTTCTACAACAACAATTTAATATTATAATAAACAAATTAATTATATTGAATACAGTTAACTAATATTAGGTGACCCACTTTCCTCGTTTTTAGAAGATTATTCTAGACGAATGAGCCACTGAAAGCCGAACCATAACATTACGATCACACATTAACAATTAAGTTCAGGCCTGAATTTAAGGGAGTCCAGTATTAAAATAGATCTATACATTTCAGCCTCAACCATTCCATTCCATTCAGCTTTTAAGTATAATTTAATAACGTAAAACTTATTTGTCCACCCAATAATAGAATTTTATCTTTTATGTAAATGTAACGCAGTTTTTGAAAACATCGTGTGGCTAAAGATTTTAATAAATGATGTCATTTATATGGAAATTAGTTTTAATGAAGAACAAATTAATTTTTAATAGAGATTTTAGTGTAAATTTGTGTACAGAGACTTTTTAAAAAAGAGCAAATGATATGAAAAATGGAGGAAAATAATACAGTAACAATTGAACTAGAAGTGAACATGAATTGAATTAGAACTGAACTAGAACTAAACTAGAACTGAATTAGAACTTATCAAGAACTGAACTAGAACTGAATTTGAACTGAACTAGAACAAGAACTGAACTTGAACTGAACTAGAACTGAATTAGAACTGAAGTAGAACTGAATTAGAACTGAACTAGAACTAAACTAGAACTGATCTAGAACTGAATTAGAACTGAACTAGAACAAGAACTGAACTTGAACTGAACTAGAACAAGAACTGAACTTGAACTGAACTAGAACTGAATTAGAACTGATTAAGAACTGAATTTGAACTGAACTAGAACTAAACTAGAACTGATCCAGAACTGAATTAGAACTTATCAAGAAATGAACTAGAACTGAATTTGAACTGAACTGAACTAGAACTGAATTAGAACTGAAGTAGAACTGAATTAGAACTGAACTAGAACTGATCTAGAACTGAATTAGAACTGAACTAGAACAAGAACTGAACTTGAACTGAACTAGAACAAGAACTGAACTTGAACTGAACTAGAACTGAATTAGAACTGTTTAAGAACTGAATTTGAACTGAACTAGAACTAAACTAGAACTGATCCAGAACTGAATTAGAACTGAATTAGAACTGAAGTAGAACTGAATTAGAACTGAACTAGAACTGAATTAGATCTGAATTAGAACTGAATTAGAACTGAACTAGAACTGAATTTGAACTGAACTAGAACTGAACTAGAACAAGAACTGAACTTGAACTAGAACAAGAACTGAATTAGAACTGAAGTAGAACTGAATTAGAACTGAACTAGAACAAGAATTGAACTTAAACTGAACTAAAACTGAATTAGAACTGATTAAGAACTGAATTTGAACTGAACTAGAACTAAACTAGAACTGATCCAGAACTGAATTAGAACTGAACTAGAACAAGAACTGAACTTGAACTGAACTAGAACTGAATTAAAACTGAAGTAGAACTGAATTAGAACTGAACTAGAACTGAATTAGATCTAAATTAGAACTGAATTAGAACTTATCAAGAACTGAACTAGAACTGAACTAGAACAGAACCAGAACTGAATTAGAACTGAACTAGAACTGAACTAGAACTGATTAAGAACTGAATTAGAACATAACTAGAACTGAACTTGAACTGAACTAGAACAGAACTAGAACTGAACTTGAACTGAAGTAAAACTGAAGTAAAACTGAACTAGAACTGAATTTGAACTGAATTAGAACTGAATTTTAACTGAACTAGAACTGAATTAGAACTAATCTGGAACTGAATTAGAACTGAATTTTAACTGAACTAGAAATGAATTAAAACTGAATTAGAACAGAACTAGAACTAAACTAGAACTGATTAAGGACTGAATTTAAACTGAACTAGAACTGAACTGAACTAGAACTCAACTTGAACTAAACTAGAACTGATTTAGAACTGAACTTGAACTGAACTATATTAAAACTTATAACAAGAACCAAAATTTGATTAAGAAACTGATCCTAAATCTGATTCTAAACTAGAATCTGAATTTGATCAAACTGAAATCTTCACTAAAATCTAAATTTTAAACTGATTCAAAATCTGAACGAGAACCTTAAATAGTTCTAAACTAGAGTCTGCATTTGAACCTGAACCTGCAACAAGATCCTGAAAAATATTCTAAAATAGAATTCGAATTCGCATCTAAACTAGAATCTGAACAAAAAAGAAATCTGAAGTATAATTTCAATTAGAAACTGATCAAGAATCTAAATTGGAAACTGAAATAGAAACTGAACAAGATGATGAAATAGATTCTAAGCCAGAATCCGAATACGAATCTGAACTAGAGTCTATACTAGAATCTACATAAGAATCTAAATTAGAAACAAAACTATGATCAGAACTAAAGTCTAAACTAGAATCTGAACTAGAATTCAAACTATAATCTAAACTAGAATCTGAGTTAAATCTGAGCTAGAAGTTGCTTAAGAATATGTGCTATAATTTGCTAGAATGTAGTGTAATCTGATCTAATGTCTCAATTAAAATATGATCTAAAATGAAATCTGAATTACAGTCTAAATTAATCTCTTATTCTGAAGACGATCTGTGATCTAACCTAGAGTCTGAACTAAAATCTAAAATAAAAGCTAAGCTAAAGTACGATTTAGAGTTTAAAAAAGAAAGTAAAGCTAAATTAATATAAAGTAAGAAAAGTATTTGAAACAAATTAAAATTTATTAATTAATTCAAATTTAAGTTGAACTCGAATCAAGCTGGACTCAAGCTGGTGTCAAACTAGGATTATTTTAAAATTAAACTAGAATCACACTAGAGTGGAACAATGATCAGATTAAATGAGGTCCAACTAGAATTAAACCAAAATGAAGCTAGATTTATACTAAACCTAATATAATTTGTGATCCCAAATAACTTTAAGCTTGATTCGAACAAAATTCAAACATATATTTTCCTGTCCCTTGAATTCTTAACATTTTCAACAATTTAATTTTATTAATTTTATCTTTATTCCCTTATTTTTTTAGCATTTCTTTGAAAACAGCCTTTAGCATATTTTTGCCTTCAGTTATTTTCATATTTTCTTCAGTTGGAAATGGAAAATTTTTCATCAATTTTTGTTATTAAATGCTGTAAAGAGTGAAAAGCAGCTAAAAACGAGGGAAAAAGGGAATAAATAATAAAAAATAAGTGAGTTTCCATTACAATAAATATGAATTATCATATTTTTGCCAACAAAAATTATTTAATTCATTCATGTATTTGTTTGTCAATTGTCTGCAGAGAGAATTTCATGCTGCAGTCTCTCCTCTCAGTCTAAGAAAGGCATCATCGCACAGTGGGTCTCAAATCGCTTTTTGTACCCTCCACCAGTATAAGTGGTGATGAAGGTATATTTACTAATCATCTCAGATCCCATAATGTATATATACATTCTTGCATCAGATCATAATTTTAGTCAATTTAGTCTATCCGTCTGTCTGTCTGCCTGTCCGTCTGTCTGTTGTTAGGACTTTCACATTTACAATATTTGACAGAGCTCAAAGAAATTTGGTCTGAGTATTTCCTGTAGTCCTGGGATGTTTCCTCTTTAAACCAGTCAAAAGATATAGACCGATATCTGAGTCAATCTCAGGTCAAAGTTCATTGAGGTCTGCCAATTATAATGGATGTAAGCGTGCCAACAACACACAGTCAGATATACAGACGGATAAACGTTCGATAGACAGACAGACAGACAAACGGACATATTTAAATGGACTCATATTTTGATTTGATGCAAGAATATATATCCATTTTGGGGCCTGAGATGATTTATTCTTAGTGTTACACACGGAATGACAAAGTTAGCTAGTCTGCACCAATTGTGGTGGTGGAGGTATAAAAACCTGTTCAAAAATGGGTCAATATTTCACTTTGGTCTTAATCTATATATATATAAGTGAATCCGTGTTTGTCTGTTTGTTTGGGATTTATAGACAGCTAAACTACTGGACTGATTTTGCTGAAAGTTATCAAATTCGACCCCAATCATAGGTGCTCCCATACAAAGCAAATATTATTTATCGAAAATCTAAAGAAATTTGAAAGCCCATATAATCAAATGGGTTCCTCCCACTTAATAAGGGCGACAAAGCGCACTGAGTCTTAGCGCGTATCTCTTATAATGGTTAATCCATACATGTATGAGTATTTTTGGTAGAGGGCTAAATGTCCTTCTCTAAATCAATCGCTGAACACCACAAAAATGTCCATGTGAAATATTCAACAAAAAAATGCGTTTCGGGACCACTGTGCATCGTTATGCTACAACTTTTGTTGAGTCTTCTTTCCAAAATTTAATACATATTTTTATTGTTTGTTTTCATTTGGCTGCTGATGATGAATGAATGAATCCTTGACACAAAGTGATGAAAATCCATCACAACAACAACAATAACAACACAGAGAAAGACTTTTTGAAAGATTTATAATTTGTTGAAAAATATTCGTTTAATTTTCATAATACTTTTTTAGTTAAATTAACATAATTTTTAAGCTGAAATTTTATTTATTTAATTTCATTTTTGCTTCAAGTATTTTGAGTTTTTTTTTATACCCTACACCACCGCCGAACATGGTTGGGGTATTACACATTTGGGCATGAAGTTTGTAACAAACAGAAAAAATTGTGTTACAGCTTTAAATATACCTTTCGACTCAGAACAGATTTTTGAGTCAATTGATGTCTGTTCGTCCGTCTGTCTGTCCATGAAAACGTTTCAATACAGGCAGCAATTTTTGAAATATCTCGATGAAATTTGGTACATGTTATTAACTTATTGAAATTAATTTAAGGCCATAAAGGTACTAAATAAAAAGGTTCCGTTCAAACCCCCGTCCAAATATCACTTTAAAGGGCATAAATCTACAAACGTTGGTGTTGTAATAATGATTGGTCAAATTAAGATTAATATAAACAAAAATCCATGTGCAAAATTATACGAGGGTCGGTTCAAAATTTCTTGTAGCCCCATATAACCCCCAAAGAAAAATTAGACATAAATGATGTACTACACACTTAAGAATAAATCAAGGAAAATCAAATCATACGAGGGTCGTTCAGTAATTTTTCGTAATTACTTTTTTCTACCGTTGTGGTTTAGGGTATAAAAAGGTCGGGATTGAACGACTATACTTTTTTTTTTGGTTGGGAATATTTACTATTTGTCTTTGAAAGATTTTTGTCTATTTGTTGCTTCAGAAAAATATTCCTTATTTACTGAATGTTTGTTGTAGTTGTTGTAGTTGTTTTTTCATTTAACTGTAGCCATCCATGAAATTTATATTATATCCTTCTTTGAATCACCGAAACAATCCTCCACCCACCCTCAATCACCGGAACACCAGGGAACATCCATCCATCCATTCCAATATTGTGTTTCAAATGAAATTATAAATTTTAGTATAATTTTTTTGTTCTTCTTCTTGAATTTTCATAATTTAATCAACAAAGTCAATATTGCAAATGAGTAAAAAGCAAAAACAAAAAAAAAAAACAAAAAAAAAAAAACAGGACGATAAAGATAATAATGATGATGGACATATTGAAGCGTGTTGGAATTATTTAAAATTTATTGAATGTTTTTTTGTTGTTGCTGTCTGATGTTTGCAATTGAAATTTATTTAAATTAAATATTTATTTAGTTTGTGGAATTTCTAAGTAAATATTATAGATTACAGACTTAAATTATGTAATTTGCATACAAAAATTAAAAATTATGATGTGGTTTTTATCCTATAATTCTTACAAAAAAGAAGAATTTTCTGTCCAATTTTAGTAGCAGATGGTCCAGGGACATTAGTCTGAAATATTGTCCATAATTAAGTACAGTTTCCAATTTAGATTCTAATCGATATACCATTATATATTTTAATTAAGGTTCGTGTTCTAAGTCACACTCTAGTTCACATTTATTATATTATAGTTCAGATTATAGATCAGATCCAAATTCAGATTTTGGTTCAGATTACAGTCCAGTTAAGTTCTTGTTAAGTTCTAATTCAGTTCTAGATCAGTTCTAGATCAGTTCTAGATCTGTTCTAGTTTAGTTCCAGTTCAGTTCTAATTCAGTTCTAGTTCAGTTCCAGTTCAGTTCTAGTTCAGTTCTATTTCCCTTCTATTTCAGTTCTAGTTCAATTCTAGTTCAGTTCTAGTTCAATTCTGTTCAGTTCAATTCTAATTCAGTTCTAGTTCAGTTCTAGTTCAGTTCTAGTTCAGTTCTAGATCTGTTCTAGCTTAGTTCCAGTTCGATTTTAATTCAGTTCTAGTTCAATTCTAGATCTGTTCTAGTTTAGTTCCAGTTCAGTTCTTGTTCCGTTCCAGTTCAGTTCTAGTACAGTTCTAGTTCATTTCTAATTCAGTTCTACTTCATTTTTAGTTAAGTTCTATAGTTCAGATTTAATTCTTTTTTTGGCAGTTAATGTTTTCTTCATGTTATGAGATCAAAAGTATTTATTTTGTTTCAAAAGCCGTTTATTTCACTCCAATATCTCTCGAGCGGATTAGCAACATTTTCTCCTTAAGTACATTCGAAACTTACAATTTATTTAAAACATAATTTTTATTTTTCCCTCTCCAAACACCAAACAAAACTTGTTCAAAATTATTCTACTCAAAATAATCTTTAAATAAACGAACTGCATTTTTACACACACAAAAGGAGAAATGGAGGAAAATTATAATAACACTTTGTATTCCTTGGATAGTTCTGTGAATGAAAGAAGTTTTTTGTGTGACTACATTTTATTGCAGTAAAAGTTTTTGCTCGACTATTGTGATTCATGTAGTCGAAATTCAGTCCAATTTTTATGGCCTTTTGAAAGAATAGTTTTGGTCTTTTTTAGACCCAAAAGTAATTATGATATTGTTGTAGTTATGTGGAGTAGAATTGTTTTAAGATTTAAAACATTTTTGGTCATTGTTTTCCACTTCTGCTGCTTATCAACATTAAGCAGAAAGCGGCAGAAGTGGACCTAAAAAAAACGAAACTACAACTCGTACTTCTTCTTGTTTAATCAAAGACCAGAAGAAAAGTTTTCTTTTTTCTGAAATCAAAAAAAAAAAAAAAGAACAAATTTTAAGTAGTTTTTTTGGGATGGGCTACATTTGGTCGAGTTAATAAAACTTTATTTTTAGAAAAAATAAATAAAATTATAGTGAAAGAAAATATTACTTTTTGTTCAACAGAATTTTAAATCTAGAAATTTATATTTTTTAAATTCATGACATAAAAAATCTTTGGAAAATTTGCAATTTTGCGAACATGAATTTTTATTTCTTTGAAAATTCAGCTCATGAATTCAAAATGTCACATATTTAATGATTTCACTGTATTTGCAATAAATTGAGATTTATAATTTTAGTCACGTAAATTTGCTGTCAGCAAAGCTTATGGATTTATTTAACAAAAGCCTTAAAATAGGCTAAAAACTGGTGTTTAAATTTTAAAAAAATGTTTAACTCAAAATTAAATTTAATTTAATAAAAACAGACCACAAGGGGTTAATAAGTAATTGGCAATTATAGCTTGAATTGGAAGATATATAAACTTTTAGTAAAATTTCAAATTTTTTTAGTAAAAATGTGAATTTTAAGTGAAAATGCGAATTTTCAATGAAAATGTGAATTTTCAGTGAAAATGTGAATTTTCTGTGAAAATGTGAATTTTCTGTGAAAATGTGAATTTTCAGTGAAAATGTGAATTTTCAGTGAAAATGTGAATTTTCTCTGAAAATGTGAATTTTCTGTGAAAATGTGAATTTTCTGTGAAAATGTGAATTTTCTGTGAAAATGTGAATTTTCTGTGAAAATGTGAATTTTCTGTGAAAATGTGAATTTTCTGTGAAAATGTGAATTTTCTGTGAAAATGTGAATTTTCTGTGAAAATGTGAATTTTCTGTGAAAATGTGAATTTTCTGTGAAAATGTGAATTTTCTGTGAAAATGTGAATTTTCTGTGAAAATGTGAATTTTCTGTGAAAATGTGAATTTTCTGTGAAAATGTGAATTTTCTGTGAAAATGTGAATTTTCTGTGAAAATGTGAATTTTCTGTGAAAATGTGAATTTTCTGTGAAAATGTGAATTTTCTGTGAAAATGTGAATTTTCTGTGAAAATGTGAATTTTCTGTGAAAATGTGAATTTTCTGTGAAAATGTGAATTTTCTGTGAAAATGTGAATTTTCTGTGAAAATGTGAATTTTCTGTGAAAATGTGAATTTTCTGTGAAAATGTGAATTTTCTGTGAAAATGTGAATTTTCTGTGAAAATGTGAATTTTCTGTGAAAATGTGAATTTTCTGTGAAAATGTGAATTTTCTGTGAAAATGTGAATTTTCTGTGAAAATGTGAATTTTCTGTGAAAATGTGAATTTCTGTGAAAATGTGAATTTTCTGTGAAAATGTGAATTTTCTGTGAAAATGTGAATTTTCTGTGAAAATGTGAATTTTCTGTGAAAATGTGAATTTTCTGTGAAAATGTGAATTTTCTGTGAAAATGTGAATTTTCAGTGAAAATGTGAATTTTCAGTGAAAATGTGAATTTTCAGTGAAAATGTGAATTTTCAGTGAAAATGTGAATTTTCAGTGAAAATGTGAATTTTCAGTGAAAATGTGAATTTTCAGTGAAAATGTGAATTTTCAGTGAAAATGTGAATTTTCAGTGAAAATGTGAATTTTCAGTGAAAATGTGAATTTTCAGTGAAAATGTGAATTTTCAGTGAAAATGTGAATTTTCAGTGAAAATGTGAATTTCAGTGAAAATGTGAATTTTCAGTGAAAATGTGAATTTTCAGTGAAAATGTGAATTTTCAGTGAAAATTTGAATTTTCAGTGAAAATGTGAATTTTCAGTGAAAATGTGAATTTTCAGTGAAAATTTGAATTTTCAGTGAAAATGTGAATTTTCAGTGAAAATTTGAATTTTCAGTGAAAATGTGAATTTTCAGTGAAAATTTGAATTTTCAGTGAAAATGTGAATTTTCAGTGAAAATGTGAATTTTCAGTGAAAATGTGAATTTTCAGTGAAAATGTGAATTTTCAGTGAAAATGTGAATTTTCAGTGAAAATGTGAATTTTCAGTGAAAATGTGAATTTTTAGTGAAAATGTGAATTTTCAGTGAAAATGTGAATTTTCAGTGAAAATGGGAATTTTCAGTGAAAATGGGAATTTTCAGTGAAAATGTGAATTTTCAGTGAAAATGTGAATTTTAAGTGAAAATGTGAATTTTCAGTGAAAATGTGAAATTTCACAGAAAATCATAACCATAATTTTTGTGGCGATAACAATGTTTTTAGCGACAATAAAAATATGTTTAGTGGCGATGACAATAACTTTTGTTATTAATGCAAAATCCAAATGCGAATAAACAAATTTTTTAGTTTCGGTAACAATATCTAATAACCATAGTATGTTGCTTCTCTTTTATGGTTACCGCAAACATATTTTTTCTTTGCATGTAGAATCTAAACTAAAACATGGCATTTTAAATAGAACGGAACAGAATCTGTAATCTGAACTACATGCAGATTTAGAATCTAAATAATTTTCTGAAATTAAAACTGACTTAAAATTAAATTAATAATTCGCGATTTCCGTTAAGCGGTACCTTGTAAAGCTGCAGTCAGTTGCGACCTTTTTTGGTGATCATTTTTCTTATTATTATTTATATTTTTCCTTTTTTTCTTTTACAACTAATTGTGCACCCTGTGCCCCGTTAATGTTTCTCATTATTCTTTCTTTATAATTTTAAACATATTGTGGTTCCATTAAACATTTTTTTCAACCATTTTTTTTTTGCTCTTTTCTAATTTAATTTGAAACAATTTATTTAATTTTTCTCTTTGTCATGTTCCCATGTGAACGAATTTCTAGACTGTGAGTGAATATTTTTAATATGTATGAGTGCACGTGAGCACAGTGGTCCCAACGTATTTTCACATGGACGTTCTTGAGGTGTGATTTGAAGAAGGGCCCCGAAAGTGCTTTTCCAAAGCACTCCAAAAATACATTAGAAATAACGGTGCCCATTTTAAATAAAATATGTTTAACGGTTAAAAAATTCAGAGAAAAGTTTTTCACTTTTTTGCTGTAAGTTGTTCACCCTGCTTTTATAGGAGATTTGGCCCATTTTAGATTTCATGAGCGGGGAGCTTGTAAATGTAACACTATAATCAAGGTACTCTTACGACGATTTTAACTTCGACATTTTTAGCTCCTCAAAAAAACTTAAGAAAGATATCTGAAGATTAAGGAAATTCCGATAGAGCTTACGGGAAAACTCTTTCCCCTAATGTCCACGGATTTGATTTAGAGGCATTAACGTTAGAAATTATTTCAGAATTGAGAAATAAATTCTGTAGTTCAAAAGCAAAAAATTGATTTTTAAGTGAAAGAAGTTAGAATGCTCCACCCTTCACCACAAATGTATGTGAAGTATATACGTTATGTTTCGTACATACACACCAACAGATGCCTGCAATACATATTATCGTTTTTCTTAAATATAATCATGACGGAGTTTCATTTTAATTTGTTGACTTATAATTATTACGAATAACGAAAGATTTTTAGTTCAACTTAGAGATTTTCCCAGATATCGGTCTATATCTTTTAATATATTGAATTGATTTTACTAATTTTAAATGGAAAACATTCTGGTCAAATTTCATTGAGCTCTGTCAATGAAAGCGTGTCAACAACAGACAGACAGGCAGACGGACATACCTAAATCTACTTATACATTATGGGGTCTAAGATGATTCCTTCTTTGCGTTGCACACAGAATGACACTTGTGGTGAAAAAAAAAAAAATTACCAACTTTTTGAAAAAAAAAATCAGGTGATCAAATTTAGAGAACCATTTCTCGACCCCAGAAAGCACTAGAAACATGTCCCTCTCCAAATCTATTAGAAAGCACTTCAAGAATGTCCATGTGGAATTCCGTTAAAAAAAATGCAATTGTTTCAAAATTACAGAATTATTTTCAAAAGAAAAAGCATTTTGGGACCACTGTGGTGTGTGTGTGTGTGTGAAAGCTCGTAAAACAATGTCTAAAACATTAAATAAAATTAATCTAAATAAATTTATTTGGTTAACGCAGCCAATTTAAAATCACAAAAACCACAAAACATTTTTTGAAACGACAAGCAATTTTGTTGCATTTTGGACACTGCAAATGGACAAATTAAATGCACTTTAGTAGGCGAAAAAACGACAACAACAACAACAATTACAAAAAATACAAATAAAATAAAAATAAACAGGACATATAACCAGGAATAAGTGAACGCACACACACAAACAAACATTTTAAATACCAACAAGCACAACGAGGACTCCTTGCAGTTGGAGTTAAAATAACTGTTTAATAAAATAAATTAATTGCTGTAAAAATTACAATTAAAAAGGAAAAAAGAAAAACAACTACAACAAAAAATAGTCATCATGAGTTGGAAAATTTCTATAGCGTTATTTAAAGGCAACAGCAACAACAACAACAACAACTCCATCAATTGGTGTAATATTATCCAACCATTATAACGCCAATGATATGGCAACACTAACTGTAGCTGCAGCAGTAGCAATAGCAATGAACTGCATCAGGATCAGGAAACAGGGCAATTAATTTAAACACATACGGTTTCATTGTATTTGTGGTTAAGACCACTTACGAGTTTATACATATGAATGTCTGTGTGTATGTGTCGTTGTTGCTGCTCTTCTCATTTTTTTTTTCGGGTAAAACAAGTTAACTGACATTTTAGAGGCAGTAAACAGGGTTAGACCACCTTAAGAGCTTAAAGGGTTAAGATTAAAATTTGTGGAATTCATTTCAGGTTGTGACACTGATTTTCATATGATTCTGGTTTAATTAATAAATATTTATTTTCATAGTTTTCTAAAAATTTCTAAAAATTTCCCATCTCTGTCTATGCCATTTAATGTAAGAGGTTATTGGATTTAATGCCTCGAAAAATAACATTACAAATTTTGTTTGTGGATAAAAACTTAATTGATCGTTGGTGTTTGGTTAAGGATATATTTTTTTTATAGAGCTACTGAAAATTAATGCAATGCGCAGTTTTGATACCCTATAAAAAGCTGATGGAAAAGTAGATACGCTTTTTATATATGATTAAACTAGAAACTGAACTTGCATCTGAACTAGAACTGAACTAGAAGTGAACTAAAAGTGAACTAGAATGTTAACAAGAACCAAAGAAGAACTGAACTAGAATCTGAACTTGAACTTAAATAGAACTGAACTAGAAATAAACTAGAACTGAACTAGAACTGAACTAGAATCTTAACAAGAACTGAACTTGAACTGAACTAGAACTACACTAAAACTGAATTAGAATTGAGCCAGAACCGAACTAGAATCTGAACAAGAACTGAACTAGAACTACATTAGAACTGAAATAAGAACTGGACAAGAATTGAACTAGAACTGAACTAGAATTGAGCTGGAACCGAACTAGAATCTGAACTAGAACTGAACTAGAACTAAACTAGAACTGAACTAGAAATGAACTAGAAATGAACTAGAATCTTAACAAGAACTGAACTTGAACTGAACTAGAACTGCCACTAAAACTGAATTAGAAATAGAATTGGACAAGAATTGAACCAGAACTAGAACTGAAATAGAACTAAATTAGAACTGAACTAGAACTGCACTAGAACTGAACTAGAACTAAACAAGAACTGAACTGTAACTGAAATAGAATCTGCACTAGAACTTAACCTAAATCTGAATTATAATTTGAAGTAGAATTAGTATCTGAACCATAATCTGACTTCAATTATTATCTGAACTACAATTTTAATTAGTATCTGCTTTAAAATCTGAACATAGATGTGATCTAGAATAGG
The DNA here is from genome assembly GCA_004302925.2 of Cochliomyia hominivorax. Classification (NCBI taxonomy): domain Eukaryota; kingdom Metazoa; phylum Arthropoda; class Insecta; order Diptera; family Calliphoridae; genus Cochliomyia; species Cochliomyia hominivorax. Next base: position 88,139,036 of record PYHX02000413.1, on the reverse strand, counting down.
AACTAAGGTATGGAGTAGTAGCTCAACTGTAATATGAACTGAATTTTAATCTGGACAATAATCTGAATTTGAACTTAATTTAAATCTAAATTAGAATATGAAAAAGTATTTGAACTAGAATCTAAACTATCATCTGAACTAGTAACTGAATTAGAATCTTAACTAGAGCTGATAAAAAATCTGAATGAATACAATTTATTATATTAACTAGAATCCGAACTAGAATTAATACTGGAATCTGAACTTTAATCTGAACTTGGTTTTGATCTAGATTCTTAACTAGAGTTTAAACTAGAATCGATAACTAGAACTGAGTTGTGATCTGAATTAGAAAGTGAACTTATTTTAACAAGAATCTGCACTTAAAATTAAGTACAAAATAAATTTGAATCTGGTCTTCAATCTAAATTTCGATCTGAGCAAACTTGAGTATAAATTCGAGTTAAAATAGAAATCTTATCTGAAATCTTAAATTTAAAACCGAAATTTCAACTGAAATGTAAAATGGAACTCAATTTTGGAATCAGAACTGGAAACTAAAGCAAAATCTGATTTAGTACTTCATTACGGTTTGAACTACTATCTGAACTTATTTTTAATTAAAATGTGAACTGGAATCTGAACTATATTTTGGACTTATAATCTGAAACAGAATTTTAGATGAGTCTAGATTTGAATCTAGATCTGAACCTTAATGTTGGACATGGTTTTCAATAGAATCTGGTCATAATGTTTAACATTTAATATGAGCTATTGATCAAGAATAGAATTTACTATTGATTCTAGATAAATGACAAATTAGCATCTTGAAAAGCAGCTGATTTGGTATATATACATTATCTGATCTAAAATATAATCCTAGAAACTTTAAATAGTATTTGAGCTTTAAGAAGTATATGAATTAATATATGCACTAGTTTGAGCTTGAGAATTTGATATAGATACGGAACTAGATTCTCAGTTATGTTTTTGAATTGGAATTGAATGATTTGGAACTGAAAAAATACAATCTGAACTAGAATTTGAAGGGAAAAGCTAACTGGAAGCTATCAATCTAGACTTTATCTATGCTTTAATACTTGTTGTAATCCGAACAGTAATTTCAATTGGAATCTGAAAGAAAATCGGAATAAGAATTTGGACTATAGTCTAATGTTAAATATCGGTCAGAATCTGAAATATAAAGAGGCTGTAAAGCGATCTAGAATTAAACGCTCTTTGTGGGAATGTTAGTGCTTAAGAATATAATCCTTATACTAATATAATGTATT
>PYHX02000413.1:88106250-88137665 GCA_004302925.2 Cochliomyia hominivorax | reverse complement strand
ATTCATTAAAAATTAACACACTTCAAAGTGTTTTAATAGACAAAAAACCTTCATTTTTTTTTGCTACAATTTCAGTGTTCGTTCACATTTGTAAAATTTTCGAAAATTTAGAGGGTTTGTGTTTCATATCCACACATATGTTAAAGGATTTCTGAAAATGCTAGGAATTTGTGATAAATATGTTTTTATGTGACACCTTTCATTATTATTTCCTTTTGGGGGGGTAATTAATAGTTTACAAATAAAATTGAGAAACTTTAAATAAAATTTGATTGAAAAAGTGTTTAATGATAATTTTAATTGTTAAATTGAGAATTTAACCTCAAATCGTTAACAGAATATAAACTGGAACCTGAGCTAGAGCCTATGCAAAGATCTGAAATTGACTCAACTATAATGAAACCAAAATATTAACAAGAAATGATAACGCATCAGAAATGGATTCAGAAACGGAAACTAAATTGGAATCTCAAATTAAATTGGTACTAGAATCGGAACTAGATTTTGAACTTGAATCTGAACTGGAATTTTAAGTAGAAATCTAATCAAGAACATGAACAAGAATCAGAAATAGACTGTAAACTTGAATCTGAAGAAAAATCTGAACTAGAATCTGAAAACATAATTTGAACTAGAAACTGAACTAGAATTTGAAATGGAACTGAACTAAAAGTGAAAATAGAAGTGAACTAGAAACTGAACTAGAAACTGAACTGGAACTGAACTAGAAATGAACTAGAACTGAACTAAGAACTGAATTAGAAGCTGAACTAGAACTGAACATGAACTGAACAAGAAACTGAACTAAAACTGAACTAGAACTGAACATGTACTGAACAAGAACTGAATCTAAAACTGAACTAAACTGAACTAGAACTGAACTAGAACTGACTAGATCTGAAACTAGAACTGAAACACGAACTGAACAAGAACTGAACTAAACTGAACTAGAACTGAACTAGAATTGAACTAAACTGAATTAGAACTGAAAAATAGAACTGAACTGAATTGAACTAAAACTGAATTAGAAACTGAAATAAGAACTGAAATAGAACTGAACTAAAACTGAACTGGAACTGAAACTGAAAATGAACTAGAACTGAACTAAAGCTTAACTAGAACTGAACTATAACTGAGCTGGAACTGAACTAAAACTGAAAAACTGGAACTAGAAATAGAACTGAACTAGAATTAGGGACTAAAATGTACTAATAAATATGATTAAAAACTACTATTTCTCCCAAAATGTGTTAAAGATTCCGAATTGCGTTCTAAAACTTTTTCGGTTTTATTTTTTTAGTTACAACTTCACACTTTATCACCATCTAATTACTCTTCATTGAATTATTTTTTAAATAATGAAGACTATTAATTTTAATCCTAATCCGTGAAAATATACTTGAGCATCTAACCATATGTTACGGACTTAATTAAAAGTAATGAAATTTTTCTTCCCGAAAAAAAAAAGTTTATAGAAGAGTTTTTCCAACAAATTAACAAATATTACGATTAAAACCAAAACAAAAAAATAGAAACTTCATTAAAAAAACTTTATTTAAACTTTAATTAAAAATATTAAAATTGCATTTCTTTCGAAAGAAAAAAAACAAATGCGATTTAAACGTTAAAAAATCTTCAAAAAGAAAATCCAAAAGAAAGAAGAAGCTGAGTCTACAAATGGCCACTTGCGTAATTTTTTTTTAATTATGACCACAAATTGTAAATAAACCATAAATCCAGAGTTTGTCTGCCGTAAAAAAATACAAAAAACTTAATAAAGTTCTTATTCTATTTGTTTCCCGAATGGCCAGCAAAATCTTGTAATTATTAATTTTTTATTACAAAATTATTAGTTGAGTTGGAAAATAATAATATTTGTTTTCCAACCAACTTTTTCAATTATCACTACAAAACCCAGGAATTCGACGAAAGAACAAAGAAAGTAAAAGAAAAGTCGGTTTTATTTAAAATATTTCTTAGATCATTAAAGGAGAATTATATTCACGCTTTAGGTTCAATGAATTTTTAATAGCACACAAGTGGTAGACCGTGAAAATGTTCCATGAATGGTGACAAAATACATTAAATGTTAGAAGAAAAATATTACAATAATTTCTATAAAGTAGGCACACTAGCAAGAAAAAGAAGAAAATAAAAACATAATTCAACTTACAAAATTTACCGTATTTTCCCTTAAATCGAGATTGAAATTGTATATTTCATATAGAAGCAAGAAGCAATTGATCGTCGATCAATTTTCTATAAAGACAATTGATCGTCGATCAATTTTCTATAAAGACAATTGATCGTCGATCAATTTTCTATAAAGACAATTGATCGTCGATCAATTTTCTATAAAGACAATTGATCGTCGATCAATTTTCTATAAAGACAATTGATCGTCGATCAATTTTCTATAAAAGACAATTGATCGTCGATCAATTTTCTATAAAGACAATTGATCGTCGATCAATTTTCTATAAAGACAATTGATCGTCGATCAATTTTCTATAAGAAAACAAAATTGATCGTCGAAAAATCAATTTTTTCTATAAAGACAATTGATCGTCGATCAATTTTCTATAAAGACAATTGATCGTCGATCAATTTTCTATAAAGACAATTGATCGTCGATCAATTTTCTATAAAGACAATTGATCGTCGATCAATTTCTATAAAGACAATTGATCGTCGATCAATTTTTCTATAAAGACAATTGATCGTCGATCAATTTTCTATAAAGACAATTGATCGTCGATCAATTTTCTATAAAGACAATTGATCGTCGATCAATTTTCTATAAAGACAATTGATCGTCGATCAATTTCTATAAAGACAATTGATCGTCGATCAATTTTCTATAAAGACAATTGATCGTCGATCAATTTTCTATAAAGACAATTGATCGTCGATCAATTTTCTATAAAGACAATTGATCGTCGATCAATTTTCTATAAAGACAATTGATCGTCGATCAATTTCTATAAAGACAATTGATCGTCGATCAATTTTCTATAAAGACAATTGATCGTCGATCAATTTCTATAAAGACAATTGATCGTCGATCAATTTTCTATAAAGACAATTGATCGTCGATCAATTTTCTATAAGACAATTGATCGTCGATCAATTTTCTATAGAGACAATTGATCGTCGATCAATTTTCTATAGAGACAATTGATCGTCGATCAATTTTCTATAGAGACAATTGATCGTCGATCAATTTTCTATAGAGACAATTGATCGTCGAATCAATTTTCTATAGAGACAATTGATCGTCGATCAATTTTCTATAGAGACAATTGATCGTCGATCAATTTTCTATAGAGACAATTGATCGTCGATCAATTTTCTATAGAGACAATTGATCGTCGATCAATTTTTCTATAGAGACAATTGATCGTCGATCAATTTTCTATAGAGACAATTGATCGTCGATCAATTTTCTATAGAGACAATGATCGTCGATCAATTTTCTATAGAGACAATTGATCGTCGATCAATTTTCTATAGAGACAATATGATCGTCGATCATTTTCTAAATAGAGACAATTGATCGTCGATCAATTTTCTATAGAGACAATTGATCGTCGATCAATTTTTCTATAGAGACAATTGATCGTCGATCAATTTTCTATAGAGACAATTGATCGTCGATCAATTTTCTATAGAGACAATGATCGTCGATCAAATTTTCTATAGAGACAATTGATCGTCGATCAATTTTCTATAGAGACAATTGATCGTCGATCAATTTTCTATAGAGACAATTGATCGTCGATCAGTTTTCTATAAAGACAATTGATCGTCGATCAGTTTTCTATAAAGACAATTGATCGTCGATCAGTTTTCTATAAAGACAATTGATCGTTGATCAATTTTCTATAGAGACAATTGATCTGTAGAGACAATTGATCGTCGATCAATTTTCTATAGAGACAATTGATCGTCAATCAATTTTCTATAGAGACAATTGATCGTCGATCAATTTTCTATAGAGACAATTGATCGTCGATCAATTTTCTATAGAGACAATTGATCGTCGATCAATTTTTCTATAGAGACAATTGATCGTCGATCAATTTTCTATAGAGACAATTGATCGTCGATCAATTTTCTATAGAGACAATTGATCGTCGATCAATTTTCTATAGAGACAATTGATCGTCGATCAATTTTCTATAGAGACAATTGATCGTCGATCAATTTTCTATAGAGACAATTGATCGTCGATCATTTTCTATAGAGACAATTGATCGTCGATCAATTTTCTAAATAGAGACAATTGATCGTCGATCAATTTCTATAGAGACAATTGATCGTCGATCAATTTTCTATAGAGACAATTGATCGTCGATCAATTTTTCTATAGAGACAATTGATCGTCGATCAATTTTCTATAGAGACAATTGATCGTCGATCAAATTTTCTATAGAGACAATTGATCGTCGATCAATTTTCTATAGAGACAATTGAATCGTCGATCAATTTTCTATAGAGACAATTGATCGTCGATCAATTTTCTAATAGAGACAATTGATCGTCGATCAATTTTCTATAGAGACAATTGATCGTCGATCAATTTTCTATATGAGAACAATTGATCGTCGATCATTTTTCTATAGAGACAATTGATCGTCGATCAATTTTCTATAGAGACAATTGATCGTCGATCAATTTTCTATAGAGACAATTGATCGTCGATCAATTTTCTATAGAGACAATTGATCGTCGATCAATTTTCTATAGAGACAATTGATCGTCGATCAATTTTCTATAGAGACAATTGATCGTCGATCAATTTTCTATAGAGACAATTGATCGTCGATCATTTTCTATAGAGACAATTGATCGTCGATCAATTTTCTATAGAGACAATTGATCGTCGATCAATTTTCTATAGAGACAATTGATCGTCGATCAATTTTCTATAGAGACATTGATCGTCGATCAATTTTCTATAGAGACAATTGATCGTCGATCAATTTTCTATAGAGACAATTGATCGTCGATCAATTTTCTATAGAGACAATTGATCGTCGATCATTTTCTATAGAGACAATTGATCGTCGATCAATTTTCTATAGAGACAATTGATCGTCGATCAATTTTCTATAGAGACAATTGATCGTCGATCAATTTTCTATAGAGACAATTGATCGTCGATCAATTTTCTATAGAGACAATTGATCGTCGATCAATTTTCTATAGAGACAATTGATCGTCGATCAATTTTCTATAGAGACAATTGATCGTCGATCAATTTTCTATAGAGACAATTGATCGTCGATCAATTTTCTATGAGACAATTGATCGTCGATCAATTTTCTATAGAGACAATTGATCGTCGATCAATTTTCTATAGAGACAATTGATCGGCGATCAATTTTCTATAGAGACAATTGATCGTCGATCATTTTCTATAGAGACAATTGATCGTCGATCAATTTTCTATAGAGACAATTGATCGTCGATCGAATTTTCTATAGAGACAATTGATCGTCGATAAATTTTCTATAGAGACAATTGATCGTCGATCAATTTTCTATAGAGACAATTGATCGTCGATCAATTTTCTATAGAGACAATTGATCGTCGATCAATTTTCTATAGAGACAATTGATCGTCGATTAATTTTCTGTAGAGATCTTATGATTTTTGATGATCCTAAGATATTCAATTTATTATCTCTGTAGACCTGTTTTCTTGAATTAATTATTTCTCTACATCCCGTGATATGTTCTCGTCAGTGTAAACGCATTGTCATTACTTCTTTTGGAAACAAATTAAATATTCCTCAAGTAACTTGAAAAAACAAAACTTAGAAATATTAAAAACATATGAGTTTCTTTTGTGGCATTATTATGTTTTGCATAAAATGTAAAATACTCCTTCTCTCATTTACCTCAAAGATAGTTTTTGAGCAAAAAATATCCTTGAAAATAATTTTTTTTTATAAGAGAACAACATTTGTGTCCACAGAAATTTGTTTCTGGAGCACAACAAGAACAGCATAAGAATTTTCCTCTTTTTAACTCTCTCTCCCTCTCTCTCTCTTTCGCTTTACTTACATAGAGATAAATTATTTAAACCATACATTATTTTAAACTTTTTGTAGTTGTTGTCGTTGTTCTTGTGTTCTGAGCAAATTTGTTGGGGCCAAATAACAATAGAGAAAATAACACATTTTGTGGCAAAACATTAAATGAAAACATTTGCAACAAAATTTTTTTTAGAATAAAATGAAACAAAAAACACATAAACAAGACACCCACAAAAATGAAGTTGCAATTGGAATGTATGTGTGACATAGTATGTGTTTGAATGCATACGTGTGTGAGTGTGTGGAACAATACAAAAACCAAACAATAAAATGTCGCTTAATTAGACATGAGAAAACCGCAAATGAGTGTTAAAAGTATTTTACAACAATTTATTTATTCTTATTTTTCTTCTTTTGTTTTGCTCTGTTCCATTTGCTACTTTGGAGGACAAAGTAAAAATAAATTTAGTTCTTTTGTATACAGAAGAAGAAGAAAGAGGAAAACATGAAAATGTTGCAAAAATTCATTAAGTTAAAAAGGATTTAGTTTTTACAAAAGGGACACTTTTGCAAAAAAACAAAAATGTTGAAAAGAGAGAAAAAGTTTTGTGATTGAAAAATAAATAAAATATAGACAAATGAAAGTGATTAGAAAGTAGTAAATTAAATAAAGTGATGTGAAAGAGGAAAAAGAATTACAACTATAGAAATTGTCATTAAAATCTATTGTTCAATTATAGTTCTGATCTTAGTTCAATTCGGATTCAGTTCCAGTTCAGTTCTAATTCAGATTCTATTTCAGATTCTAGTTCCATTCAGATTCTAATTTAGATACTTTTACCGATTCAGTTCAGATTCTAGTTCGGATACTTTTCAGTTCAGATTCAGTTTTCACTTCAGTTCTAGTTCAGATTGCTGTTCAGTTCTAGATCAAATTTTATTCAGATTCTAATTTAAAAACTTGTTCAGAAATTAGTTCAGATTCTAGTTCTGTTCTAGTTTTGTTCAGATTTTAGTTCAGTTCTAATTCATGATCCAGTTAAGTTCTAGTTTGTTCTAGTCCAGTTCTAATTCAGTTTTTGTTCAGTTTCTATTAACTATAAATTAAATATTGTATCCTTATATTATCTGCTTTCCACTTTATCCTTTATATCCTTTTATTAACTTCAACCATGAAATCTTCATTATCAAATCCAAGTAATTAATTTCATAAAAAATATTTTCTCTTTTCATTACCAAATAATAAATTCATATTTCTTTATAACGCCATGACCAACGTCAGGATCTTCGAAGGAAAAATGTAATCAACAGCTTGTTGCCAGCATCAACGACAACAACAATTGTAATAAGTGCGACTACTTAAATAATTATTTCTATAAAAAAGCAAATAAATTTTCTTATTTTTTTATTTTTCCTTTAAGCCAAAAGGAAAAAACGTAAATAAGATGAAAATATTTTGCTCTTTCCATAAGCTGAAAGTTGTCTTTAACACTGTCCCGAAATAATATTAATTTTTTTAATAAAAGAATAAAAGTGAAATCCTTAGAAAAAAAAATTACCTTTTTAAGACAGGACATCGTAATGTATTAAGAATATAAAAGCAGAGAGCAAAAAAATGAACCACTTGTCTAAGATGGCAAAAATATTTGAAAAGAAACCTTGAGAAAAAATACTGTAAAGCAAGACCATGGCAAGCGAATAAGCCAAATGCAATATTCAGCAGTTGGGGTAAAAGGATATTCCTCCAAAATGTAAAGAAAAAATGTTGAGCTATTGAAGCAACTAACTTTGACTTCCGTTTCCTGCATCTAGTAAATGATGATGGTGTAACTGACAAGAACAGCGAAGTAAAATATTTGCAAGAGAAGACGATGCTAATATTCCGTCAATGGTAAATAGGTCGACGATTGTCTTTAGAAAATTATCGACGATCAATTTCTTATAGAAAATTGATCGAGATCAATTGTCTTTATAGAAAATTGATCGACGATCAATTGTCTTTATAGAAAATTGATCGACGATCAATTGTCTTTATAGAAAATTGATCGACGATCAATTGTCTTTATAGAAAATTGATCGACGATCAATTGTCTTTATAGAAAATTGATCGACGATCAATTGTCTTTATAGAAAATTGATCGACGATCAATTGTCTTTATAGAAAATTGATCGACGATCAATTGTCTTTATAGAAAATTGATCGACGATCAATTGTCTTTATAGAAAATTGATCGACGATCAATTGTCTTTATAGAAAATTGATCGACGATCAATTGTCTTTATAGAAAATTGATCGACGATCAATTGTCTTTATAGAAAATTGATCGACGATCAATTGTCTTTATAGAAAATTGATCGACGATCAATTGTCTTTATAGAAAATTGATCGACGATCAATTGTCTTTATAGAAAATTGATCGACGATCAATTGTCTTTATAGAAAATTGATCGACGATCAATTGTCTTTATAGAAAATTGATCGACGATCAATTGTCTTTATAGAAAATTGATCGACGATCAATTGTCTTTATAGAAAATTGATCGACGATCAATTGTCTTTATAGAAATTGATCGACGATCAATTGTCTTTATAGAAAATTGATCGACGATCAATTGTCTTTATAGAAAATTGATCGACGATCAATTGTCTTTATAGAAAATTGATCGACGATCAATTGTCTTTATAGAAAATTGATCGACGATCAATTGTCTTTATAGAAAATTGATCGACGATCAATTGTCTTTATAGAAAATTGATCGACGATCAATTGTCTTTATAGAAAATTGATCGACGATCAATTGTCTTTATAGAAAATTGATCGACGATCAATTGTCTTTATAGAAAATTGATCGACGATCAATTGTCTTTATAGAAAATTGATCGACGATCAATTGTCTTTATAGAAAATTGATCGACGATCAATTGTCTTTATAGAAAATTGATCGACGATCAATTGTCTTTATAGAAAATTGATCGACGATCAATTGTCTTTATAGAAAATTGATCGACGATCAATTGTCTTTATAGAAAATTGATCGACGATCAAATTGTCTTTATAGAAAATTGATCGACGATCAATTGTCTTTATAGAAAATTGATCGACGATCAATTGTCTTTATAGAAAATTGATCGACGATCAATTGTCCTTTATAGAAATTGATCGACGATCAATTGTCTTTATAGAAAATTGATCGGACGATCAATTGTCTTTATAGAAAATTGATCGACGATCAATTGTCTTTATAGAAAATTGATCGACGATCAATTGTCTTTATACGGAAAATTGATCGACGATCAATTGTCTTTATAGAAAATTGATCGACGATCAATTGTCTTTATAGAAAATTGATCGACGATCAATTGTCTTTATAGAAAATTGATCGACGATCAATTGTCTTTATAAAAATTGATCGACGATCAATTGTCTTTATAGAAAATTGATCGACGATCAATTGTCTTTATAGAAAATTTGATCGACGATCAATTGTCTTTATAGAAATTGATCGACGATCAATTGTCTTTATAGAAAATTGATCGACGATCAATTGTCTTTATAGAAAATTGATCGACGATCAATTGTCTTTATAGAAAATTGATCGACGATCAATTGTCTTTATAGAAAATTGATCGACGATCAATTGTCTTTATAGAAAATTGATCGACGATCAATTGTCTTTATAGAAATTGATCGACGATCAATTGTCTTTATAGAAAATTGATCGACGATCAATTGTCTTTATAGAAATTGATCGACGATCAATTGTCTTTATAGAAAAATTGATCGACGATCAATTGTCTTATAGAAAATTGATCGACGATCAATTGTCTTTATAGAAAATTGATCGACGATCAATTGTCTTTATAGAAATTGATCGACGATCAATTGTCTTTATAGAAAATTGATCGACGATCAATTGTCTTTATAGAAAATTGATCGACGATCAATTGTCTTTATAGAAAATTGATCGACGATCAATTGTCTTTATAGAAAATTGATCGACGATCAATTGTCTTTATAGAAAATTGATCGACGATCAATTGTCTTTATAGAAAATTGATCGACGATCAATTGTCTTTATAGAAAATTGATCGACGATCAATTGTCTTTATAGAAAATTGATCGACGATCAATTGTCTTTATAGAAAATTGATCGACGATCAATTGTCTTTATAGAAAATTGATCGACGATCAATTGTCTTTATAGAAAATTGATCGACGATCAATTGTCTTTATAGAAAATGATCGACGATCAATTGTCTTTATAGAAAATTGATCGACGATCAATGTCTTTATAGAAATTGATCGACGATCAATTGTCTTTATAGAAAATTGATCGACGATCAATTGTCTTTATAGAAAATTGATCGACGATCAATTGTCTTTATAGAAAATTGATCGACGATCAATTGTCTTTATAGAAAATTGATCGACGATCAATTGTCTTTATAGAAAATTGATCGACGATCAATTGTCTTTATAGAAAATTGATCGACGATCAATTGTCTTTATAGAAAATTGATCGACGATCAATTGTCTTTATAGAAAATTGATCGACGATCAATTGTCTTTATAGAAAATTGATCGACGATCAATTGTCTTTATAGAAAATTGATCGACGATCAATTGTCTTTATAGAAAATTGATCGACGATCAATTGTCTTTATAGAAAATTGATCGACGATCAATTGTCTTTATAGAAAATTGATCGACGATCAATTGTCTTAAAATTGATCGACGATCAATTGTCTTTATAGAAAATTGATCGACGATCAATTGTCTTTATAGAAAATTGATCGACGATCAATTGTCTTTATAGAAAATTGATCGACGATCAATTGTCTTTATAGAAAATTGATCGACGATCAATTGTCTTTATAGAAAATTGATCGACGATCAATTGTCTTTATAGAAAATTGATCGACGATCAATTGTCTTTATAGAAAATTGATCGACGATCAATTGTCTTTATAGAAATTGATCGACGATCAATTGTCTTATAGAAAATTGATCGACGATCAATTGTCTTTATAGAAAATTGATCGACGATCAATTGTCTTTATAGAAAATTGATCGACCGATCAATTGTCTTTATAGAAAATTGATCGACGATCAATTGTCTTTATAGAAATTGATCGACGATCAATTGTCTTTATAGAAAATTGATTCGACGATCAATTGTCTTTAATAGAAAATTGATCGACGATCAATTGTCTTTATAGAAAATTGATCGACGATCAATTGTCTTTATAGAAAATTGATCGACGATCAATTGTTCTTTATAGAAAATTGATCGACGATCAATTGTCTTTATAGAAAATTGATCGACGATCAATTGTCTTTATAGAAAATTGATCGACGATCAATTGTCTTTATAGAAAATTGATCGACGATCAATTGTCTTTAAGAAAATTGATCGACGATCAATTGTCTTTATAGAAAATTGATCGACGATCAATTGTCTTTATAGAAAATTGATCGACGATCAATTGTCTTTATAGAAAATTGATCGACGATCAATTGTCTTTATAGAAAATTGATCGACGATCAATTGTCTTTATAGAAAATTGATCGACGATCAATTGTCTTTATAGAAAATTGATCGACGATCAATTGTCTTTTATAGAAAATTGATCGACGATCAATTGTCTTTATAGAAAATTGATCGACGATCAATTGTCTTTATAGAAAATTGATCGACGATCAATTGTCTTTATAGAAAATTTGATTCGACGATCAATTGTCTTTATAGAAAATTGATCGACGATCAATTGTCTTTATAGAAAATTGATCGACGATCAATTGTCTTATAGAAAATTGATCGACGATCAATTGTCTTTATAGAAAATTGATCGACGATCAATTGTCTTTATAGAAAATTGATCGACGATCAATTGTCTTTATAGAAAATTGATCGACGATCAATTGTCTTTTATAGAAAATTGATCGACGATCAATTGTCTTTATAGAAATTGATCGACGATCAATTGGTCTTTATAGAAATTGATCGACGATCAATTGTCTTTATAGAAATTGATCGACGATCAATTGTCTTTATAGAAAATTGATCGACGATCAATTGTCTTTATAGAAAATTGATCGACGATCAATTGTCTTTATAGAAAATTGATCGACGATCAATTGTCTTTATAGAAAATTGATCGACGATCAATTGTCTTTATAGAAAATTGATCGACGATCAATTGTCTTTATAGAATTATCGACGATCAATTTTTAGAATGATCGACGATCAATTGTCTTTATAGAAAATTGATCGACGATCAATTGTCTTTATAGAAAATTGATCGACGATCAATTGACTTTATAGAAAATTGATCGACGATCAATTGACTTTATAGAAAATTGATCGACGATCAATTGTCTTTATAGAAATTGATCGACGATCAATTGACTTTATAGAAAATTGATCGACGATCAATTGTCTTTATAGAAAATTGATCGACGATCAATTGTCTTTATAGAAAATTGATCGACGATCAATTGTCTTTATAGAAAATTGATCGACGATCAATTGTCTTTATAGAAAATTGATCGACGATCAATTGTCTTTATAGAAAATTGATCGACGATCAATTGTCTTTATAGAAAATTGATCGACGATCAATTGTCTTTATAGAAAATTGATCGACGATCAATTGTCTTTATAGAAAATTGATCGACGATCAATTGTCTTTATAGAAAATTAATCGACGATCAATTGTCTTTATAGAAAATTGATCGACGATCAATTGTCTTTATAGAAAATTGATCGACGATCAATTGTCTTTATAGAAAATTGATCGACGATCAATTGTCTTTATAGAAAATTGATCGACGATCAATTGTCTTTATAGAAAATTGATCGACGATCAATTGTCTTTATAGAAAAATTGATCGACGATCAATTGACTTTATAGAAAATTGATCGACGATCAATTGACTTTATAGAAAATTGATCGACGATCAATTGTCTTTATAGAAAATTGATCGACGATCAATTGACTTTATAGAAAATTGATCGACGATCAATTGTCTTTATAGAAAATTGATCGACGATCAATTGTCTTCATAGAAAATTGATCGACGATCAATTGTCTTTATAGAAAATTGATCGACGATCAATTGTCTTTATAGAAAATTGATCGACGATCAATTGTCTTTATAGAAAATTGATCGACGATCAATTGTCTTTATAGAAAATTGATCGACGATCAATTGTCTTTATAGAAAAATGATCGACGATCAATTGTTTTTATAGAAAAATGATCGACGATCAATTGTCTTTATAGAAAAATGATCGACGATCAATTGTCTTTATAGAAAATTGTTCGACGATCAATTGTCTTTATAGAAAATTGTTCGACGATCAATTGTCTTTATAGAAAATTGTTCGGCGATCAATTGTCTTTATAGATAAATGATCGACGATCAATTGCCTTTATAGATAAATGATCGACGATCAATTGTCTTTATAGAAAATTGTTCGACGATCAATTGTCTTTATAGAAAAATGATCGACGATCAATTGTCTTTATAGAAAATTGATCGACGATCAATTGTCTTTATAGAAAATTGATCGACGATCAATTGTCTTTATAGAAAATTGATCGACGATCAATTGTCTTTATAGAAAATTGATCGACGATCAATTGTCTTTATAGAAAATTGATCGACGATCAATTGTCTTTATAGAAAATTGATCGACGATCAATTGTCTTTATAGAAAATTGATCGACGATCAATTGTCTTTATAGAAAATTGATCGACGATCAATTGTCTTTATAGAAAATTGATCGACGATCAATTGTCTTTATAGAAAATTGATCGACGATCAATTGTCTTTATAGAAAATTTGATCGACGATCAATTGTCTTTATAGAAAATTGATCGACGATCAATTGTCTTTATAGAAAATTGATCGACGATCAATTGTCTTTATAGAAAATTGATCGACGATCAATTGTCTTTATAGAAAATTGATCGACGATCAATTGTCTTTATAGAAAATTGATCGACGATCAATTGTCTTTATAGAAAATTGATCGACGATCAATTGTCTTTATAGAAAATTGATCGACGATCAATTGTCTTTATAGAAAATTGATCGACGATCAATTGTCTTTATAGAAAATTGATCGACGATCAATTGTCTTTATAGAAAATTGATCGACGATCAATTGTCTTTATAGAAAATTGATCGACGATCAATTGTCTTTATAGAAAATTGATCGACGATCAATTGTCTTTATAGAAAATTGATTGACGATCAATTGTCTTTATAGAAAATGATCGACGATCAATTGTCTTTATAGAAAATTGTTCGACGATCAGTTGTCTTTATAGAAAATTGTTCGACGATCAATTGTCTTTATAGAAAATTGTTCGACGATCAATTGTCTTTATAGAAAAATGATCGACGATCAATTGTCTTTATAGAAAATTGATCGACGATCAATTGTCTTTATAGAAAATTGATCGACGATCAATTGTCTTTATAGAAAATTGATCGACGATCAATTGTCTTTATAGAAAAATGATCGACGATCAATTGTTTTTATAGAAAAATGATCGACGATCAATTGTCTTTATAGAAAAATGATCGACGATCAATTTTCTTTATAGAAAAATGATCGACGATCAATTGTCTTTATAGAAAATTGTTCGACGATCAATTGTCTTTATAGAAAATTGTTCGACGATCAATTGTCTTTATAGAAAATTGTTCGGCGATCAATTGTCTTTATAGATAAATGATCGACGATCAATTGCCTTTATAGATAAATGATCGACGATCAATTGTCTTTATAGAAAATTGATCGACGATCAATTGTCTTTATAGAAAATTGATCGACGATCAATTGTCTTTATAGAAAATTGATCGACGATCAATTGTCTTTATAGAAAATTGATCGACGATCAATTGTCTTTATAGAAAATTGATCGACGATCAATTGTCTTTATAGAAATTGATCGACGATCAATTGTCTTTATAGAAAATTGATCGACGATCAATTGTCTTTATAGAAAATTGATCGACGATCAATTGTCTTTATAGAAAATTGTTCGACGATCAGTTGTCTTTATAGAAAATTGTTCGACGATCAGTTGTCTTTATAGAAAATTGTTCGACGATCAATTGTCTTTATAGAAAATTGATCGACGATCAATTGTCTTTATAGAAAATTGATCGACGATCAATTGTCTTTATATAAAATTGATCGACGATCAATTGTCTTTATAGAAAATTGATCGACGATCAATTGTCTTTATAGAAAATTGATCGACGATCAATTGTCTTTATAGAAAATTGATCGACGATCAATTGTCTTTATAGAAAATTGATTGACGATCAATTGTCTTTATAGAAAATTGATCGACGATCAATTGTCTTTATAGAAAATTGTTCGACGATCAGTTGTCTTTATAGAAAATTGTTCGACGATCAATTGTCTTTATAGAAAATTGTTCGACGATCAATTGTCTTTATAGAAAATTGATCGACGATCAATTGTCTTTATAGAAAATTGTTCGACGATCAGTTGTCTTTATAGAAAATTGATCGACGATCAATTGTCTTTATAGAAAATTGTTCGACGATCAGTTGTCTTTATAGAAAATTGATCGACGATCAATTGTCTTTATAGAAAATTGATCGACGATCAATTGTCTTTATAGAAAATTGATCGACGATCAATTGTCTTTATAGAAAATTGATCGACGATCAATTGTCTTTATAGAAAATTGTTCGACGATCAATTGCCTTTATAGAAAATTGTTCGACGATCAATTGTCTTTATAGAAAAATGATCGACGATCAATTGTCTTTATAGAAAATTGATCGACGATCAATTGTCTTTATAGAAAATTGATCGACGATCAATTGTCTTTATAGAAAATTGATCGACGATCAATTGTCTTTATAGAAAATTGATCGACGATCAATTGTCTTTATAGAAAATTGATCGACGATCAATTGTCTTTATAGAAAATTGATCGACGATCAATTGTCTTTATAGAAAATTGATCGACGATCAATTGTCTTTATAGAAAATTGATCGACGATCAATTGTCTTTATAGAAAATTGATCGACGATCAATTGTCTTTATAGAAAATTGATCGACGATCAATTGTCTTTATAGAAAATTGATCGACGATCAATTGTCTTTATAGAAAATTGATCGACGATCAATTGTCTTTATAGAAAATTGATCGACGATCAATTGTCTTTATAGAAAATTGATCGACGATCAATTGTCTTTATAGAAAATTGATCGACGATCAATTGTCTTTATAGAAAATTTATCGACGATCAATTGTCTTTATAGAAAATTTATCGACGATCAATTGTCTTTATAGAAAATTGATCGACGATCAATTGTCTTTATAGAAAATTGATCGACGATCAATTGTCTTTATAGAAAATTAATCGACGATCAATTGTCTTTATAGAAAATTGATCGACGATCAATTGTCTTTATAGAAAATTGATCGACGATCAATTGTCTTTATAGAAAATTGATCGACGATCAATTGTCTTTATAGAAAATTGATCGACGATCAATTGTCTTTATAGAAAATTGATCGACGATCAATTGTCTTTATAGAAAATTGATCGACGATCAATTGTCTTTATAGAAAATTGATCGACGATCAATTGTCTTTATAGAAAATTGATCGACGATCAATTGTCTTTATAGAAAATTGTTCGACGATCAGTTGTCTTTATAGAAAATTGTTCGACGATCAGTTGTCTTTATAGAAAATTGTTCGACGATCAATTGTCTTTATAGAAAATTGATCGACGATCAATTGTCTTTATAGAAAATTGATCGACGATCAATTGTCTTTATAGAAAATTGATCGACGATCAATTGTCTTTATAGAAAATTGATCGACGATCAATTGTCTTTATAGAAAATTGATTGACGATCAATTGTCTTTATAGAAAATTGATCGACGATCAATTGTCTTTATAGAAAATTGTTCGACGATCAGTTGTCTTTATAGAAAATTGTTCGACGATCAATTGTCTTTATAGAAAATTGTTCGACGATCAATTGTCTTTATAGAAAATTGATCGACGATCAATTGTCTTTATAGAAAATTGATCGACGATCAATTGTCTTTATAGAAAATTGATCGACGATCAATTGTCTTTATAGAAAATTGATCGACGATCAATTGTCTTTATAGAAAATTGATCGACGATCAATTGTCTTTATAGAAAATTGTTCGACGATCAGTTGTCTTTATAGAAAATTGATCGACGATCAATTGTCTTTATAGAAAATTGATCGACGATCAATTGTCTTTATAGAAAATTGATCGACGATCAATTGTCTTTATAGAAAATTGTTCGACGATCAATTGCCTTTATAGAAAATTGTTCGACGATCAATTGTCTTTATAGAAAAATGATCGACGATCAATTGTCTTTATAGAAAATTGATCGACGATCAATTGTCTTTATAGAAAATTGATCGACGATCAATTGTCTTTATAGAAAATTGATCGACGATCAATTGTCTTTATAGAAAATTGATCGACGATCAATTGTCTTTATAGAAAATTGATCGACGATCAATTGTCTTTATAGAAAATTGATCGACGATCAATTGTCTTTATAGAAAATTGATCGACGATCAATTGTCTTTATAGAAAATTGATCGACGATCAATTGTCTTTATAGAAAATTGATCGACGATCAATTGTCTTTATAGAAAATTGATCGACGATCAATTGTCTTTATAGAAAATTGATCGACGATCAATTGTCTTTATAGAAAATTGATCGACGATCAATTGTCTTTATAGAAAATTGATCGACGATCAATTGTCTTTATAGAAAATTGATCGACGATCAATTGTCTTTATAGAAAATTGATCGACGATCAATTGTCTTTATAGAAAATTGATCGACGATCAATTGTCTTTATAGAAAATTGTTCGACGATCAGTTGTCTTTATAGAAAATTGTTCGACGATCAATTGTCTTTATAGAAAATTGTTCGACGATCAATTGTCTTTATAGAAAATTGATCGACGATCAATTGTCTTTATATAAAATTGATCGACGATCAATTGTCTTTATAGAAAATTGATCGACGATCAATTGTCTTTATAGAAAATTGATCGACGATCAATTGTCTTTATAGAAAATTGTTCGACGATCAGTTGTCTTTATAGAAAATTGATCGACGATCAGTTGTCTTTATAGAAAATTGATCGACGATCAGTTGTCTTTATAGAAAATTGATCGACGATCAATTGTCTTTATAGAAAATTGTTCGACGATCAGTTGTCTTTATAGAAAATTGTTCGACGATCTTTATTTAAGATTTCTTTCCAAAATTTTGGTAGAATTTTTTTTTTTAGAATTTTGTGAAGAAATTTATTTTGGTAGTCTTTAATTCCAATAATTGTCACTTTAAATAGATTTTTATTGTTTATCTCATGTACTTCTTCCTTTTTCTTAGAAACAAAGTCATGGCTAAGATTTTTTGAAAGTTATTATGATGTTCGTTGATGCCTTCAGATTGTAGTGGTCTTTAGTTTCTTTTGAAGCCATACTAATGACTCCCTGGTGTTACATGCGGTTGACTGCTTGGTCTGATTTGCTAAACTTTAATGTAAAAAATTTCAAAGCTTAAGAGAAGAGAGAAAATCATCTTATTATATTTTAGAATTGTGGCGAGTTTTTCATGTTGTCTTCTTGTTTTTCAAATAATTCACTTTTTATGTTTTCTGCCAGAGCAACGGCTTCTTTTGATGTGATTTCTCAAGTTGCCAACTTCAGAGGCTTAAATAACATTAAAAAAGCGTTAAATAAAAAAGAATAAGAGAAATAAAATGAAAAAGAAGTAAATGCCACTTAATGTGCATATTTAACAGACAAACGTAACAATCTCATAAAAAGGAGCATAAAGGAGCACATAATGTCTATTCAAGTGCACACCAAAAGGATGTCGACGCGCAGCATGTAGAGCTGTAATGACTGGTACGATAAATAATGAGAGTTTAAGAAAAAAAACATGATAATAAATAAATGAAACAAATTTAATCAATTTATGCTTAGTTTCAGTGTTAAGTATCCTGTAATTGGATTTTCTTGTAGAGATGCAAAAAACAGGATATGGAACTTAAAGAAAAGGAGAATTTGTTAGTCAATTTATAAACTAATTTTATCATAATTTAAATGTTAAAACTTAAAAGCATTAATGTCTTATAATCATGTTTCCAATCGACTGTCATTTAATGTCCTTTTTCTCAAATCAATTAATAAATTCAAAATATTTCTCTTCCATTTTAGCTTCTGTCCCGCAATGTCCAACAAAAATTCTATTTTCAAAATCATTTGGGATGATAAAATTGTGTATTTAAGATTTAATTAATTTTCACACATTGTGGTCAATGCAGCTAATTCTGACAGCATTTTAACAATGACTAAAATTGTGGCAAATAGAATTCCAGAAATTACAAACCAAATCAATAGCAAATAAAGGAAGACACATGAATAGTAATAACACTTTTCCTTACATTTCATCATTTATGCAAGTTTCCCAAATCAAACCGTACTCAAGCCATTCAAACCAACCCCAACCTACCAACCATCTCATCAATTCATTCCATCCATCTGTAACAATCAAACATTCAAATACTGGAAATTATTGGCAACCGACAATTTTGGACAACGTCAGCACGTTGAATTGATTAAAAAGACGTGTTTTGATTTCATAATCATTTATTAAAAACCTAAATGTTTCCTTGTACATATTCTTTTCGATTCTACATTATTTTCTCCTCATTGTCATCTACAATACATTTGCTGCTGAGAATAGCAGAGGAATGAGTAGCACATGTTTTAGAAATGAGAAAATTTACACCATAATTTCTATTGTTGTGTTGGACCGAAGGACAGACATTGCCATAGGGTGCAATTATACAATAACAATGATAATCATTATAATGATAATTTTATCTAAATCATCATAAATTGCATATGAAGATAAAAAGGACAATAATAAGGATAATGTGAAAGATTATGATATAATTATAATATGAAAATTCACACACATCATTTAGATCATATCTATTCCAGGTAACATCTTAGTAAAGATGTTAGCTTAAATTTCAGTTTAGTTCTAAATTTTAGTCTAGTTCAGACTTCAGATTCTTATTGTTTATTTAGATAATTTAGATTCAGTTTTTGGTTCAGGTTTTAGTTCTGTACTTTATCCAGATTCCTGACTAAACTCTAGTTCAAATTTTAGTTTATAATTTAGCCAGAAACAAGTTCATTTCTTGTCCAAATTCTAGTATAGACTTTAGGGAAGAAAATAGTTCAGACTCTGGGCCAGAACCTAAATCAGACTCTACTTCAGGTTCTAGTTTGGAGATTTTTTTAGATTCTGGTGTATTTTTATTCAGATTCTAAAATAGATTGTAGCTTAGATTCTAACTTCGATTCTAAGTAGTTTAGGTTCCAATTTGGTTTATAGATCTGATTCTAATTCAAGTTCTCGTATATTTCAGTTCAGATTCTGGTTTATTCTTATTCAGATTTTTATTTACATTCTGTTTCAGATTCTAATTCAAATTCTAGTTCGGATTCTAACACAGATTCTAGTTTCAGTTACAGTTTAAATTTTAATTCAGATCCTTGATAAGAATCTCTTCTGATTTCAATTCAGGTACTACTTCTGATTCAAATTCAGATTCTAGTGAAAATACTATTTCATACTCTGAACCAGATTGCAGATCAGACTCTAACTCAAGTTATGCTGCTGACTCCAGTTCAGGTTAAATTTAAAATTCTAATTTTCATTAGAGTTCAGATTTGGTTAAATTCTTATTCACATTTTGGTTGAGATTTCAGTTAAAATTGATTTCTTTTTCAAATTCTAGTTAAGTTTTTAGGGAGTATTCTAGTCCAGAGTCCAGAACAGATTCCAGTTTAGATTCCACTACAGTGTGCACTTTAGATAGTAGTTCAAATTCTATTTCTGATTCCAGTTCACTTTTTAGTTCAGATTCCATTCCAGATTACATTTCAAATGCCAGTTCTGATTGTACTTCAAATTCTACATTAGATTGTACATCTGATTCTTGTTCATATTCTAAGTCATTCAAGCTCAGTTCTAGTTAAAATTTAAGTACAAATTCCAGTCCAGATTCTTGATTTTAAGTTTAGATTCTTGTTCTGATTATAAGTAATTTTAATCCTAATTCCACTACATATGCAGGTTCAGATTCTAGATAAGATCCCATTTTCGGCTCTTGTGTTGTTTAAAGTAAAGATATTTGTTCATAATATAATTCAACACCTATTTAGTTATTGACAAAACTTTTATTCAGAAAATACTAGCAGCTATACCACAACTGTACAGCTGTCCCAAATAAAATAAAGTTAATTATAATCCAGGATATGGACTCGATTACAATGCATAGTATTGTCACATTTACAGTCAGCACAATAGGCCACAATCTAGTCTATAGTTCAAACTATAAGCTCAACTATAGTCCGAACCATGGATTATTGTGTGTGTAGACTCAACTGTAGTTTAGACTGTAAATAATGCTATAGTCCAGTTTATATATAGTTCAGTTAGAGTTTTACCTGTTTTGTGATGCAAATACTATAAAACTGAAATATTATTTTATGAAAATTTTAATTCCTAAGAAAACATTTATCTTAAAATTTATCATAAGAGAGTATGAGAAGACCAATAAAGTCAACAATTGAATTATAATTTCCGTTAAATGTTGCAGCATAACAAATTTCAGTTTTTTTCAATTTCCGCTTTCAAAATTGTGTGTAAATTTTTTGTAGAGAATTTTCAACAAAAATCCATGTTTTATTGTTTGGCTTAATAACAGAGATTTCTTATTAAAGTCATTTATAACTATTGTATTGTATTTGCTGCATTTTAATCTCCTGTCGAAAAATAAACTTTAAATAAAACTGTGTTAAATAAACATTACTGGAGAATATGTAAAGTGAGTAAAAAAGTCATTTAAATCCTGTTTGTAAAAGTCCTTTTTTGTTAATACCTACAATCATTTATTTTAAAAAATAAAATCCATATCATTGTTAGCAACAAAAAAAATTGGAGGAATAAAGAAAAAAACGAAATAAAAATAATAAAGAATTGGAATTCTATAGTATTTACATGGAACAGTGGCAGCAGCAGCAGCAGCAGAAAATCCACCTGCAGCATGTTGCAATGAAAAATCGCTTAATGACACCATTCGTACTCACCACATTTGCCTTTAGGCCTTTTAAATTCTATGGCAAATTTTATATTGTTTGGGTTCGGATCCATTTTTTTATATAAAAATTTATTTTTTTTTATTTTTCTCTTGTTTAATTTTTATCCAGTTTGTATTATCCTCCCTCAAACTCATTTAATATAGAAATGATTTTTATTTTATTTCTTACTTTATGCCTTTTTCTCCTCTTTTTCCCATTTTTTTATTCAATGTGGTTGCTTTGTCTGTCTATCTATCAGTCCGTCTGTCCGTCTGTATTATTGTACCTCTATCAGTAGAAACCTCCTGGGTGGCATTGTCTACTATTGCTGCCACGATTTCTACTACCAAGTGGCAGAATCATTTGTCAGTTGGATTTTTTTCTATCGTATTTTTTCCAACAAATTGCAATTGGATTTGTTACTCTTTTTTGTTGTATCAAAATATATGTAAATGAATGTGTGTGTGTTCAAAATAACCGGAAGTGCCGTGAGAGGTTTAATTTGAATAACGGGTGATAAGGAAGAATTTAAAAAATAATTTAAATTTTAGGAAAAAAAATAAGGCTGTCGGAATGTTATTTAAGTATGTAGAATGGACAATAATATCGGCTACAGTGTAGACTATAGTATAGTCCATATTCCGGATAACATGTTATTCTATAATCTGTAGTATAGTTTAGTACGCACTATTGTTAAGTCTAAAGTTGAAAATAAAATTAAGTCATTATTAGTCTGGACTAAAAACATATTCCGTAGTCTATAGTTTAACACATAGTCCGGACAATTGTATATTCCATATTCTGGATAGAAACTAAGTCTATAGTACAGAATATAACTTAGTCCATTTTCTATTAAACCTTTTTACTAACAGGCTTGACTAAATTCTAGTTAATAATTGATACATAAGCTTAGTTTATAGTCTGGATTATAGTTTATTAGTTTATTATACATATGAACCATAGATTAGTCTACACTCCTGACAACAGCACTTTACAGCACCGTGGACTCTAGTTTAGTATTTAATATAGACTGTAGTCAGAAGTCTAGAATAAAGATCAGAATACATACTGAGTTATCGTTTAACCTAAAGATTAGTCAAGTTTATTTTGGACAATAGCTTTTAGTGTAACTAAGACCACAATCTGAATGGACTCACTACTAGTTCAACTTTAGTTCAATTCTAGTTCAGTTCTTATACAGTTCTGCTCCAATTCTGGTTCTGTCTTTAATTCAGATTGTTGTGCTGAATCCAGTTAATATTCCAGTTTATATTCTCGTTCAGAGTTTAGTTCAGTTTCTATTTCAGGTTCTAGTTCAGATTTTAATTCAGATTCTAGTCTGAATTCTAGTTAAGATTCTAGTTCAGATTGTAGTCCAAATTTTAGTTCAGATTCTAATCCAAATTCAAGTTCAGCTTTAGTTCACATTCAAGTTCAGATTATAGTTCAGATTCTAGTTTCAGATAGTTCAGATTGTTGTTCAAGTTTAGATTCAACTTCAGATTCTAGTTCAGATTCTATTTCAGATTATAGTTCAGATTCTAGATAAGTTTTGTTAAACGTAGACAGTTGAGTCCAATATGCACTATAGTTTATGACGTTGACTATAATTAAATTTTAAATTGCAAATTTAACTTTAATTTAATTAAAGAGTCTGATCCTTTTTCTCATTAAGGCTGTTTTGGAAACCCTGTATTTAACAAGATTTGAACTCATTCCAATCTTATAATAAAAAGTCATTCACATTCATTTACAATAACGCGTAAACGTATAAATTCATAGACTTTTGCAATAACAAAAAGTGTAGGAAAAAAATTCAAACAGACGTTTTTTCTCACACATGCACGCACACCCACATGAATATATGAATTCTTGATGAAACAATACGTAAATTTTAAAAGAAAGAAATTTCATCCTTTTATTTTAGCATCATTATGCTGTAGTCAGTAGTACAAACTAAATATTGCAACAAATATAAAGAAAATATATATATATTTTTTGCAATTGAGACTTAAATTCAAGCAAAAATTGAGGCATATTTGCAACATGAGGCAAAAATCGAAATATAGAAAATTTGTACGAACAGAGAGACAGCAGCAACATAATGAAAATGCAATTAATTTCTCATTTCATTTTTTGCGTTTTTCTATCATTTTGCTGCTAAAAAATTTCCTTTGAATGCCTTCATAAATGTGAGACTGTGTAAGTGTTTAAGACAGACAGACAGATGGACATACTAACAAATAAGGTTAAAAGTGTTGATGATGCTCAGCGCCTTTGTTTGTTCGCTTGTGTATGTGTGTATGATGTGAATCAGTTAAGGAGAAAAAAATTTATAATAAAAAGGAAAAAATAAATATGTTTGTGACTTTTACTCTGTTCGTTTGTTGTGCTGTGAATGCTGCTGCCAGTCAGTTGTATTTAGTAGATGTTGTAAATATTATGACTTCTGCCATTTGTTTCAATTTAATTTTTTATTATTATTTTTTTGTTGTTGTATATTTCACAACAGGCTGACTCATCAGGTCTTATTCACATAGCATTTGTTTCAATTGCTCTTTGCTGGCTATGAGCCCACTTCATGCTAAATGAGGAAACCAATTATATGCTCTTTTAAAAAGGAATTTGATGAAAAGATAGGAAGCTTTTGGTAAGATATCTAATCTAATCTAATTTTAATCAAATGATTTTGGTCGCAGCCAGCGATTTGACTAAGGTCCAGACTATAGAATATATAGTCCAAATTATGACCTACTGAAACTAAATGTTTCATAGAAAAAATTAGGCTTTAACTAAATTATAGTCCAGACAATGGTCAAGACTGTACACTTAACTATAGTTCTGATTATAGACAAGACTATAGTCCAAATATATGCAATATTATAGTCCATATTGCAAACTAATCCAAAGGCAGACTATAAACTTAACTATTGATGAAACTATACAATAAACTGATATAATATACTCAACAATAGTGCAGGCTATAGATCAAAGTATAGTCGAAAATGTAGACTAAGTTGTAAAATAAACTGTAGTGTAAGCTATAATATAGGCAGAAATTGTTCATCAGACTATGAGATAAATTTTAGAGCAAATATTAAGTCCATTATATGGAATATACTATCGTTCAGACTAAACTATATTTCAGACTATGCTATAAACTATAGATTAAACAATAGTCCATGTTGCAAAACAAACTAAAGTTGAGACTATAAAAGACACTATAGTCCAGCACAAACTATAGTCAAGAAAATAGAAAAAAACTATAGTCCAGTCTATAGAAACTGTAGTCGAGATCAGACTTTTGTCCTATTAAAAAAATTAAGTCCATACACTAAACTTAAGTCCTGACTAAACACTAAACTATTGTCTTTAAACACTTAACTTTGATCTAAATTATAGTTCACTAAATAAACTAAAATTTAGATCAAACTTTAGACTAAACTATAGTAAAGACTATATACTTAAATATAGTCCAGGTTATAGACGAAACTACAGTTCAGACAACAGAGTCAAAAATAGTCCTGGCCCTAAACTAAATATAGTACTGACTATTGACTAAGCTATATAGCATAATATAACATAAATATTAGCCCAAATTTAAGTCCAAACTATATACACAACTTTAGTCATAGTTATAGTCCGGACTATAGACTTAACTTTGGACAAAACTATAGTTCAGACTATTGTTAGTTCAAACAAATTATTATTCAAACTATAGCTTAGTTAGATTCAGGTTAGTTCAATATGCAAAAGTTTAGACCAGATAATACAGTTAGAAGAGTCTGCACGTATGCTATAGAGTTTAATCTCTTTGACATAGTAGGATTTTGACTGAGACTACACACCATCATCTTGTTTATGTACTGCGTCTTATGCATATTTTTAATTTTAATATCGAACTTTAGTATAGGATATAGTCTGATCTGTAGCGAACATACAATCTTGTTGGTAAAAAATACAGTCTTTTTAATAATATAATTTGTAGCCTGAACTGTAGACTATTTTCTGAAATATACAAAGGACTCAACTATACTCAAGTGCCTATACACTTTTTAGTCGAATTTAGAGCATTTTCTACTCAATAATAGTCTGAACTAAAGTCGACTCTATAGTGTCACCTATAGTCTAGTCTATAGTCGTTTATTATGTATGTATAGATTCCTGAGATTTTTTGTCACAGATTGAAGTCTAAAATTTATAAAATAATTTTTGAATAAAAAAACTAAAGCAAAGAAAGCTTCAGGACTAAAAGGTAGGACAACAATAGATTTAAGGGATTAAAGAGGTAGAGAATAAAACAAAAAAACTAAAATTAAAAAATGGAATTAAATAAAATAGAATTTTGTAGAAAGTATTAAAGTGTGTGACTAAATAAAAGGAGAAATGAATGAGAGGATGGCTGGATGACTGGTTCACTAACTGAAGGCGGCTTTTTAAACCACAATATTGAAAGGTTTTTGTTCAAGGATTTGTTTCCTTTTTTTTTTGCTTAAAGTGTTTGTTGTTTTTGTAATAGAAATCCATAAATTTAATTATATTTTTTAGTTTTAGGTTTTCTGACCAAAAATCTTTAAAGAAAATTAAATTTCATCCTATTTATACCCTCCAACCACCACAAATGGTTAAGAGGGTATAATAATTTTGTCATTCCGTATATGACGCTAAGAAGGAATGACCACAGACCCCATAATGTATATATATATTCGGGTATTAAATCAAAATCTAAGTCGATTCAGCTTTATAATTCTGTCTCTTCCTCTGTCTGTCTTTCTGTCTATCTGTGCCTCTGTAGTTGGCACGCTAACATTCACAATAATAGACAGAGCTCAATGAAATTTGGCCTGAGTATTTGCTAATGTCTTGAGAGATTTCCTGTTTAAAATCAGTTAAATCTGTTCAGCATATAAAAAGATATAGACCGATATCTGATGGAACCTCTTAGTTCAAGCATAAACTTCCGTAAAGCTGTCACATATAAATCGACAAATTAGAATTAAATACGTATTTCATTACCGTTTCAAATATATCAAATTATCGGTTCAGTAGAAAAAAAAGTTGTAGCCAAACTATAACTGGTTTTAGACTCATTAAATATTCTTAAAAAACTTTCTTTAAGAAAAAACGTTTATATATTGCATACGTCTGTGAATATATGTATGAGTGTAACGTATTTACTTCACACGCATTTGTGGCGGAGGGTATTAAAGATTCGCTAAAGCCGAATATAGCATTCCTACTTGTTGCCTTTTTAAATGCGTGAAGGTGTTTCAATATTTAATTTTCATTTTCTTTAAAACATTTTTCCTAAGAAATAGCAAAGAAAGCAAAAGGACTTCATTTCCTAAAATGGAATTATTTTATGCCAAAAAGGAAGAAATGGAAAAATAAAATTTTATATTCAAATTAACTTTGTGCCATGAAATTGAATTGATTGCGTTCAATTAAAATTCAGTTATGTTTGAATAATGATGCTGTGATGTTCCTGCTGTAAGGATAACAATTTTGTCCCTTTCTGTAGACCATGAGAAACGTTACTAAGGTGCTGCTACTGCCTTTCACACACACACACAGACACACAAAATTCGAAGAGAAATTCGCCAAATACAAAAAAATCTCATAAAATTGGAAAAAAGACTGGAAAAAATGACGTTGATAGTTGAATAATTTAATTAATTTTCACCAGCTCAGCACAAATGTTCTTTCAATTTAAACATTTTTATTCCTACACCACCACAAGTGGTGGAGAAGGAATATGATTTCTTCTTATCGCAATGTAATGCTAAGAAGGAATCATGTTAGATCTCATAAAGTATATTTTTGATTTTGTTATGTCCGTCTCTCTGCCTGTTGTTGACACGTTCACAACCACAATAATGAACCACAATAGTGAAATTTAACCCGAAAATTTGCTTTAGTCTTGAGAAGTTCCCATTAAAAGCAGCGAAATAAGTTCAGTATATTTAAAGATATAGACCAATATCTGAAATAATCTCTAAGTTCAATCAAGAACTTTCGTAACTTTTGTAAACTATAAATCGACAACTTAGAATAAAATCTTGCCTATAACATAAAGTTATATATACTTCATTACCATTCCAATGAAAATCGGTTGAGTAGAAAAAAATTATAGCAAAAAAAATATAAGTTATTTTATGACTCTTTAAGTGTCTTTATATAAGTTTGTGAGTGTATGTGTGAGTGTGTATGTACTTCCCACTCATTTCCAGTGGAGGGTACTGAAAATTCGTTATAGCCAAATATATCAATCTTACTTGTTTTTTTTATAACATTTTACTCATTTTCCCGTTACGAAAGGTGTATTTTAATGTACATTTGAATTGATTACTATAAACACTACGAGAGAGAGAGAGATGAGAGAGAGAGAGAGAGGGAGAGAAAAAGGAAATTAAATCTGGAATTTGAATATATTTAATAGTGTTGTACAGAAAAAAAGAGAAAATTCAAAAGAATATTTATGTTATTGTATAACTTTATTGTAATATTCATAAAACATTTATGTTCATGTTTTAATTCAATTATGTAATCTCAGCAAAAATTATATTATTATGGATCATAAAAAAGCGATAAAATAATTGGAATTAATTGTTATGTCAAATTATTTAATAAAGTTGGTTTTTTATATATTGACCTTATAATTATAATTGAATGTGATTAATTTGAAAATGATAATAAATTAGCAAAAAATAATCACTCCCCTCTCTTAATCACCATAATGAGGCAGTTTAGTTTATAATCTGAACTATGCTCGAGTCAATAAACTTATTTATAATCCGAATAACAGTTCACATAAAATCGTGACGACTTCATAATCTAAACAATATTCTTGTATACAATCTGACTCTGCCAAATAGTCGCTGCATTGGACAAGGTCTGCAGAGAGAATAGCACAAAGGAATGTGTTCAAAAGTTCTTCAAAAGATCTAGTGAATGATATAGCACGATGTCAATGTAGATGCCAAAGTTCCCCAAAAAAAGACGCTGGAAGTATCATCTAATCCAGGATTTAAAAATGTGAAGAGAATGTGGACATGGAATGGATAATTATTTGATTACACAGCTTCTTTCAGGTTATGGAAAATACAGAACTTATTTGTTTAAGACAGTTTATGATGGGACTCCAAAAATATAATATGTTTGGAATTGGAGGACGCCAACCATGTAGTATTTAGATGCCCCGATTTAAAAACTTAAAACCGAGATGAGCGTGATGTGGATAACATGATAACTCTGATGATTTCGTCAAAAGGTTATTGGTATTCGGTTAACTGGTTCATTATTCAAGTGACCCTTAACTTTACAGGAGAGGAGGCGAAAAGAGAAAGTAGATAATGGACAAATAGTTACTACGACTGGCTACTAAGCCCAGTAAGGTATACTTTGCGGCAATATCGTAGGTCATTTGTGTGATGTGGGAAGTGGTAAAAATCCAACATAACCTGTTCCACATTACAAAATAATAATAATAATAATAATAATAATAATAATAATAATAAAATTAAAGAAAAGTCTGTATTCTAAACTATTATTAGTCAACTCTTTGAGCTATATTCCAGTCAATAATACAATATAACTCTAATCCAAATTATGCCCTGCGGCTACCATATAAACTGTGGTCCTGCCAATATGAATAATAGTTTAAATTGAACAATAATCTGAAACTACAATCGAATATAGAATCCAAACCAGAATCTTATCTAAAACTTAACTAGAATTGGAACAAGAATTTGAAACAAATTCGGACTTCGAATCTAAACCAGAATCAGAAAATATCTAAATTAATTTCCTTAAATAGAACTGAATTAGAACCGGATAATAACTGCCACTAGAAATAAAGTAGAACTAAATTAAAACTGAAGTAGAACTAAATTAGAATTGAACTGGACATGATCTAGAACTGAACTAAACTGAAATAGAACTGAAATATAACTGATCTAGAACTAAATTAGAACTAAACTAGAACTATACTAGAAAACCGGAAGAGAAATATGATTGTAATAAATTGTAGATCTCATTTAATATCAGATCTAAAATTCTGAACCAGAATCTTGCTATAATCTTAACAAAATCTGTATGGTAGAACTGAACTCGAATTTAAGTATAAACTAAAATCTGCCCCAGATTCTGAATTATAATCAAAAATTAAATCTGATTTAGAATCTGAACCAAACACTTAATTAAAAATAAATTCAAATGTAAACTAAATCCAAACCAGAATCTGAACAAATCTAATCTGATTTATCAGTAATACGAACTCTTATCTGTACAAAAATACAAATAGAATTTGAAGCAGAATTTAAAATAAAATCTAAGTAAGAAATTGAATCTAAATTGTAACTGAACTAGAATCTGGACCATAAAACTGAACTTGAAATAAACTGGAACTAAAACTGACGAAAAGTTATGCTTGAAGTGTTCATAGATTCTTAACGCTAAATTAGCCACACCGATATTCCATCTAAACATTTAGAATTTACTCATCTAATCATTTCTAAATTCTTCTCTGTTTTCACATTTTATTTATATCAACTTAATTGGCCAGATAAATTTACCTTTTTCTAATTTATGCTTTTTTCTGCTTTTAATCCTAAAAAAACAATACAATTTCAAAATTGTTTCAAAGGACATTCAACAATTCTTTTCACATTACAAAAATGCATTTTATTAAATTGATTTTTCTTCAAGATTTAAATAAATATTGACACAAACAGAATACATGAAAGATTATCTGAGATATGAGAAAAAAAAACAGAACTTTTATTGTATAAATTAATATGAAAATAAGAAATTAACATAAATAAAATTCAAATTCAGATTTTATGATAAAATTTAAAGAATAAATTTTTCAAAGAAAATTTATTACAGAGAACTTTACTTTCCTTATAAAGTGGAAAAGACAATATTGTTTGATTTTGCTTTGGTTGTTGGTGTTATTGTTGTTGCTGCTGTTGATATTAAATAAACAACAAATTGTGTTTGTCATGAGATGCATAAATAACGAGATAATCCAAAATCAACATAATAAAATAGTCAATAATATCTTTTGACACTAAATCGAAGAGGAACAGAAATAAAAGTGTCTCAATAGAAAATGGAATGAAAT
>PYHX02000413.1:87912109-88106150 GCA_004302925.2 Cochliomyia hominivorax | reverse complement strand
AAGATTCTAATTCGAACAGGTTACCCCAACCATCTCTGGTGGTGTAGGGTATAAATACAAAAATTATTGTTGTTGTTACCATAAAAATGTATGCTAATTTAATACTAAATAATGGCCAACAACAACTATAACAACCTTAGAGGCAATAACTATTAAGTACATTTATAGTTATATTGGAGAGATAACGGTTAGTTGTTCTACAACAACAATTTAATATTATAATAAACAAATTAATTATATTGAATACAGTTAACTAATATTAGGTGACCCATTTCCTCGTTTTTAGAAGATTATTCTAGACGAATGAGCCACTGAAAGCCGAACCATAACATTACGATCACACATTAACAATTAAGTTCAGGCCTGAATTTAAGGGAGTCCAGTATTATAATAGATCTATACATTTCAGCCTCAACCATTCCATTCCATTCAGCTTTTAAGTATAATTTAATAACGTAAAACTTATTTGTCCACCCAATAATAGAATTTTATCTTTTATGTAAATGTAACGCAGTTTTTGAAAACATCGTGTGGCTAAAGATTTTAATAAATGATGTCATTTATATGGAAATTAGTTTTAATGAAGAACAAATTAATTTTTAATAGAGATTTTAGTGTAAATTTGTGTACAGAGACTTTTTAAAAAGGAGCAAATGATATGAAAAATGGAGGAAAATAATACAGTAACAATTGAACTAGAAGTGAACATGAACTGAATTAGAACTGAACTAGAACTAAACTAGAACTGAATTAGAACTTATCAAGAGAACTGAACTAGAACTGAACTTGAACTGAACTAGAACTGAATAGAACTGAAGTAGAACTGAATTAGAACTGAACTAGAACTAAACTAGAACTGAATTAGAACTTATCAAGAACTGAACTAGAACTGAATTTGAACTGAACTAGAACTATACTAAAAAAAACTCTCTAACTGAATTAGAACTGAACTAGAACAATGAACTGAACTGAACTAGAACTAGAACAAGAACTGAACTTTGAACTAGAAACTAGAACTTAATTAGAACTGAACTTAAGAACTAGAACTGAATTAGAACTGAACTAGAACTGATAAACTAGAACTGAATTAGAACTGAACTAGAACAAGAACTGAACTTAGAACTGAACTAGAACTGAATTGAACTGAACTAGAACTGAATTAGAACTGAATTAGAACTGAATTAGAACAACTAGAACTAGAACTGAACTAGAACTGAACTAGAACAAGAACTGAACTGAACTAGAACAAGAACAATGAACTGAACTAGAACTGAATTAGAACTGAAGTAGAACTGAATTAGAACTGAATTAGAACTGATTAAGAACTGAATTTGAACTGAACTAGAACTAAACTAGAACTGATCCAGAACTGAATTAGAACTGAACTAGAACTGAATTAGATCTGAATTAGAACTGAATTAGAACTGAACTAGAACTGAATTAGAACTGAAGTAGAACTGAATTAGAACTGAACTAGAACAAGAACTGAACTAAACTGAACTAAAACTGAATTAGAACTGATTAAGAAACTGAATTTGAACTGAACTAGAACTAAACTAGAACTGATCCAGAACTGAATTAGAACTGAACTAGAACTGAATTAGAACTGAACTAGAACTGAATTAGATCTGAATTAGAACTGAATTAGAACTGAACTAGAACTGAATTAGAACTTAATCAAGAACTGAACTAGAACTGAATTTGAACTGAACTAGAACTGAATTAGAACTGAAGTAGAACTGAATTAGAACTGAACTAGAACAAGAACTGAACTTAAACTGAACTAAAACTGAATTAGAACTGATTAAGACTGAATTTGAACTGAACTAGAACTAAACTAGAACTGATCCAGAACTGAATTAGAACTGAACTAGAACAAGAACTGAACTTGAACTGAACTAGAACTGAATTAGAACTGAAGTAGAACTGAATTAGAACTGAACTAGAACTGAATTAGATCTAAATTAGAACTGAATTAGAACTGAACTAGAACTGAATTAGAACTTATCAAGAACTGAACTAGAACTGAACTAGAACAGAACTAGAACTGAATTAGAACTGAACTAGAACTGATTAAGAACTGAATTAGAACATAACTAGAACTGAACTAGAACTGAACTTGAACTGAACTAGAACAGAACTAGAACTGAACTTGAACTGAAGTAAAACTGAACTAGAACTGAATTAGAACTGAACTAGAACTGAATTTGAACTGAATTAGAACTGAATTTTAACTGAACTAGAACTGAATTAGAACTGATCTGAAACTGAATTAGAACTGAATTTTAACTGAACTAGAAATGAATTAAAACTGAATTAGAACAGAACTAGAACTGAACTAGAACTGATTAAGGACTGAATTTAAACTGAACTAGAACTGAACTGAACTAGAACTCAACTTGAACTGATCTAGAATTGAATTGGAACTGAACTTGAACTGAACTATATTAAAACTTATAACAAGAACCAGAATTTGATTAAGAAACTGATCCTAAATCTGATTCTAAACTAGAATCTGAATTTGATCAAACTGAAATCTTCACTAGAATCTAAATTTTAAACTGATTCAAAATCTGAACGAGAACCTTAAATAGTTCTAAACTAGAGTCTGCATTTGAACCTGAACCTGCAACAAGATCCTGAAAAATATTCTAAAATAGAATTCGAATTCGCATCTAAACTAGAATCTGAACAAAAAAGAAATCTGAAGTATAATTTCAATTAGAAACTGATCAAGAATCTGAATTGGAAACTGAACAAGATGATGAAATAGATTCTAAGCCAGAATCCGAATACGAATCTGAACTAGAATCTATACTAGAATCTACATAAGAATCTAAATTAGAAACAAAACTATGATCTGAACTAAAATCTAAACTAGAATCTGAACTAGAATTCAAACTATAATCTAAACTAGAATCTGAGTTAAAATCTGAGCTAGAAGTTGCTTAAGAATATGTGCTATAATTTGCTAGAATATGTAGTGTAATCTGATCTAATGTCTCAATTAAAATATGATCTAAAATGAAATCTGAATTACAGTCTAAATTAATCTCTTATTCTGAGACGATCTGTGATCTAACCTAGAGTCTGAACTAAAATCTAAAATAAAAGCTAAGCTAAAGTACGATTTAGAGTTTAAAAAAGGAAGTTAAACTAAATTAATATAAAGTTAGAAAAGTATTTGAAACAAACTAAAATTTATTAATCAATTCAAATTTAAGTTGAACTCGAATCAAGCTGGACTCAAGCTGGTGTCAAACTAGGATTATTTTAAAATTAAACTAGAATCACACTAGAGTGGAACAATGATCAGATTAAATGAGGTCCAACTAGAATTAAACCAAAATGAAGCTAGATTTATACTAAACCTAATATAATTTGTGATCCCAAATAACTTTAAGCTTGATTCGAACAAAATTCAAACATATATTTCTCTGTCCCTTGAATTCTTAACATTTTCAACAATTTAATTTTATTAATTTTCTCTTCATCCCTTATTTTTTTAGTATTTCTTTGAAAACAGCCTTTAGCATATTTTTGCCTTCAGTTATTTTCATATTTTCTTTAGTTGGAAATGGAAAATTTTTCATCAATTTTTGTTATTAAATGCTGTAAAGAGTGAAAAGCAGCTAAAAACGAGGGAAAAAGGGAATAAATAATAAAAAATAAGTGAGTTTCCATTACAATAAATATGAATTATCATATTTTTGCCAACAAAAATTATTTAATTCATTCATGTATTTGTTTGTCATTTGTCTGCAGAGAGAATTTCATGCTGCAGTCTCTTCTCTCAGTCTAAGAAAGGAAACCTGGCACAGTGGGTCTCAAATTGCTTTTTATACCCTCCACCAGTACAAGTGGTGATGAAGGTATATTTACTAATCATCTCAGATCCCATAATGTATATATACATTCTTGCATCAGATCATAATTTTAGTCAATTTAATCTATCCGTCTGTCTGTTGTTAGGACTTTCACATTTACAATATTTGACAGAGCTCAAAGAAATTTGGTCTGAGTATTTCCAGTAGTCCAGGGATGTTTCCTCTTTAAAATCAATCAAAAGATATAGACCGATATCTGAGTCAACCTCAGGTCAAAGTTCATTGAGGTCTGCCAATTATAATGGATGTAAGTGTGCCAACAACAGACAGTCAGATATACAGACGGGTAAACGTTCGACAGACAGATGGACAAACGGACATATTTAAATGGACTCATATTTTGATTTGATGCAAGAATATATATCCATTATGGGGTCTAAGATGATTTATTCTTAGCGCTACACACGGAATGACAAAGTTAGCTAATCTGCATTAATTGTGGTAGTGGAGGTATAAAAACCTGTTCAAAAATGGGTCAATATTTAACTTTGGTCTAAATCTATATATATAAAAATGAATCCGTGTTTGTCTGTTTGTTTGGGATTTATAGACAGCTAAACTACTGGACCGATTTTTCTGAAAGTTATCAAATTCGACCCCAAATCATAGGTGCTCCCATACAAAGTAAATATTAATTATCGAATATCTAAAGAAATTTGAAAGTCCATATAATCAAATGGGTTCCTCCCTTTAATAAGGGCGACAAAGCGCACTGAGTCTTAGCGAGTATCTCTTATAATGGTTAACCCATACATGTATGAGTATTTTTGGTAGAGGGCTAAATGTCCTTCTTTTAATCAATTGCAGAACACCACAAAAATGTCCATGTGAAATATTCAACAAAAAAATGCGTTTCGGGACCACTGTGCATCGTTATGCTACAACTTTTGTTGAGTCTTCTTTCCAAAATTTAATACATATTTTTATTGTTTGTTTTCATTTGGCTGCTGATGATGAATGAATGAATCCTTGACACAAAGTGATGAAAATCCATCACAACAACAACAAAACAAAACAACAACACAGAGAAAGACTTTTTGAAAGATTTTATAATTTGTTGAAAAATATTCGTTTAATTTTCATAATACTTTTTAGTTAAATTAACATAATTTTTAAGCTGAAATTTTTATTCTGTGATTTTATTTAATTTCATTTTTGCTTCAAGTATTTTTGAGTTTTTTGTTATACCCTACACCACCACCAAAGATTGTTGGGGTATTACACATTTGGGCATGAAGTTTGTAACAAGCAGAAAAAAATTTTTACAGCTTAAATATACCTTTTGACTCAAAACAGATTTTTGAGTCAATTGATGTCTGTTCGTTCCGTCTGTCTGTCCATGAAAACGTCAATACAGGCAGCAATTTTTGAAATATCTCGATGAAATTTGGTACATGTTATTAACTTATTGAAATTAATTTAAGGCCATAAAGGTACTAAATAAAAGGTCCCGTTCAAACCCCCGTCCAAATATCACTTTAAAGGGCATAAATCTACAAACGTTGGTGTTGTAATAATGATTGGTCAAATTAAGATTAATATAAACAAAAATCCATGTGCAAAATTATACGAGGGTCGTTTCAAAATTTCTTGTAGCCCCATATAACCCCAAAAGAAAAATTAGACATAAATGATGTACTACACACTTAAAAATAAATCAAGGAAAATCAAATCATACGAGGGTCGTTCAGTAATTTTTCGTAATTACTTTTTTCTACCGTTGTGGTTTAGGGTATAAAAAGGTCGGGATTGAACGACTATACTTGTTTTTTTGGGTGGGAATATTTACTATTTGTCTTTGAAAGATTTTTGTCTATTTGGTGCTTCAGAAAAATATTCCTTATTTACTGAATGTTTGTTGTAGTTGTTGTAGCTGTTTTTTTTCATTTAACTGTAGCCATCCATGAAATTTATATTATATCCTTCTTTGAATCACCGAAACAATCCCAAACCCACCCTCCATCACCGGAACCCCAGAGAACATCCATCCATCCATCCATTCCAATATTGTGTTCCAAATGAAATTATAAATTTTAGTATAATTTTTTTTGTTCTTCTTCTTGAATTTTCATAATTTAATCAACAAAGTCAATATTGCAAATGAGTGAAAAGCAAAAACAAAAAAAATAGGACGATAAAGATAATAATGATGATGGACATATTGAAGCGTGTTGGAATTATTTAAAATTTATTGAATGTTTTTTTGTTTTTTTGTTGTTGCTGCCTGATGTTTGCAATTGAAATTTATTTAAATTAAATATTTATTTAGTTTGTGGAATTTCTAAGTAAATATTATAGATTACAGACTTAAATTATGTAATTTTCACACAAAAATTAAAAATTATGATGTGGTTTTTATCCTATAATCCTTACAAAAAAGAAGAATTTTCTGTCCAATTTTAGTAGCAGATGGTCTAGGGACATTAGTAGCAAAAGTATTCAAATTTAGGTTTCCATTCTAGTACCGAATCTAAAACAGATTATAGTTCAGATTCTAGAACTTATTCCAGTTGAAATTCTGCTTGAGATTCTAGTCTGAAATATTGTCCATAATTAAGTACAGTTTCCAGTTTAGATTCTAATCGATATACCATTATATATTTTAATTAAGGTTCATGTTCTAAGTCACACTCTAGTTCACATTTAGACTACGGTTAAGAATCATATTATAGTTCAGATTATAGATCAGATCCAAATTCAGATTCTGGTTCAGATTACAGTCCAGTTAAGTTCTTGTTAAGTTCTAATTCAGTTCTACATCAGTTCTAGATCTGTTCTAGTTTAGTTCCAGTTCAGTTCTAATTCAGTTCTAGTTCAGTTCTATTTCCATTCTATTTCAGTTCTAGTTCAATTCTAGTTCAGTTCAATTCTAATTCAGTTCTAGTTCAGTTCTAGTTCAGTTCTAGATCTGTTCTAGTTTAGTTCCAGTTCAGTTCTAATTCAGTTCTATTTCCCTTCTATTTCAGTTCTAGTTCAATTCTAGTTCAGTTCAATTCTAATTCAGTTCTAGTTCAGTTCTAGTTCAGTTCTAGATCTGTTCTAGTTTAGTTTCAGTTCAGTTCCAGTTCAGTTCTTGTTCTGTTCTAGTTCAGTTCCAGTTAAGTTCTAGTTTCATTTCCAGTTCAGTTCTAGTTCAGTTCTAATTTAGTTCTGGTTCATTTTTAGTTAAGTTCTATAGTTCAGATTTAATTCTTTTTTTGGCAGTTAATGTTTTCTTCATGTTATGAGATCAAAAGTATTTATTATGTTTCAAAAGCCGTTTATTTCACTCCAATATCTCTCGAGCGGATTGGCAACATTTTCTCCTTAAGTACATTCGAAACTTACAATTTATTTAAAACATCATTTTTATTTTTCCCTCTCCAAACACCAAACAAAACTTGTTCAAAATTATTCTACTCAAAATAATCTTTAAATAAACGAACTGCATTTTTACACACACAAAAGGAGAAATGGAGGAAAATTATAATAACACTTTGTATTCCTTGGATAGTTCTGTGAATGAAAGAAGTTTTTTGTGTGACTACATTTTATTGCAGTAAAAGTTTTTGCTCGACTATTGTGATTCATGTAGTCGAAATTCAGTCCAATTTTTATGGCCTTTTGAAACAATTGTTTTGGTTCTTTTTTAGACCCAAAAGTAATTATGATATTGTTGTAGTTATGTG
Organism: Cochliomyia hominivorax; assembly: GCA_004302925.2. Lineage (NCBI taxonomy): Eukaryota > Metazoa > Arthropoda > Insecta > Diptera > Calliphoridae > Cochliomyia > Cochliomyia hominivorax. The sequence goes on along the minus strand of PYHX02000413.1, from coordinate 88,098,595 downwards.
GAGTAGAATTGTTTTAAGATTTAAAACATTTTTGGTCATTGTTTTCCACTTCTGCTGCTTATCAACATTAAGCAGAAAGCGGCAGAAGTGGACCTAAAAAACGAAACTACAACTCGTACTTCTTCTTGTTTAATCAAAGACCAGAAGAAAAGTTTTCTTTTTTGTGAAATCAAAAAAAAGAACAAATTTTAAGTAGTTTTTTTGGGATGGGCTACATTTGGTCGAGTTAATAAAACTTTATTTTTAGAAAAAAATAAATAAAATTATAGTGAAAGAAAATATTACTTTTTGTTCACCAGAATTTTAAATCTAGAAATTTATATTTTTTAAATTCATGACATAAAAAATCTTTGGAAAATTTGCAATTTTGCGAACATGAATTTTTATTTCTTTGAAAATTCAGCTCATGAATTCAAAATGTCACATATTTAATGATTTCACTGTATTTGGAATAAATTGAGATTTATAATTTTAGTCACGTAAATTTGCTGTCAGCAAAGCTTATGGATTTATTTAACAAAAGCCTTAAAATAGGCTAAAAACTGGTGTTTAAATTTTAAAAAATTGTTTAACTCAAAATTAAATTTAATTTAATAAAAACAGACCACAAGGGGTTAATAAGTAATTGGGAATTATAGCTTGAATTGGAAGAAATATAAACTTTTAGTAAAATTTCAATTATTTTTTAGTAAAAATGTGAATTTTCAGTGAAAATGTGAATTTTCAGTGAAAATGTGAATTTTCAGTGAAATGTGAATTTTCAGTGAAAATGTGAATTTTCAGTGAAAATGTGAATTTTCAGTGAAAATGTGAATTTTCAGTGAAAATGTGAATTTTCAGTGAGAATGTGAATTTTCAGTGAAAATGTGAATTTTCAGTGAAAATTTGAATTTTCAGTGAAAATTTGAATTTTCAGTGAAAATGTGAATTTTCAGTGAAAATGTGAATTTTCAGTGAAAATTTGAATTTTCAGTGAAAATGTGAATTTTCAGTGAAAATGTGAATTTTCAGTGAAAATGTGAATTTTCAGTGAAAATGTGAATTTTCAGTGAAAATGTGAATTTTCAGTGAAAATGTGAATTTTCAGTGGAAATGTGAATTTTCAGTGGAAATGTGAATTTTCAGTGAAAATGTGAATTTTCAGTGAAAATTTGAATTTTCGGTGAAAATGTGAATTTTCAGTGAAAATTTGAATTTCAGTGAAAATGTGAATTTTCAGTGAAAATTTGAATTTTCAGTGAAAATGTGAATTTTCAGTGAAAATGTGAATTTTAAGTGAAAATGTGAATTTCACAGAAAATCATAACCATAATTTTTGTGGCGATAACAATATTTTTAGTGACAATAAAAATATGTTTAGTGGCGATGACAATAACTTTTGTTATTAATGCAAAATCCAAATGCGAATAAACAAATTTTTTAGTTTCGGTAACAATATCTAATAACCATAGTATGTTGCTTCTCTTTTATGGTTACCGCAAACATATCTCTTCTTTGCATGTAGAATCTAAACTAAAATATGGTATTTGAAATATAACGGAACAGAATCTGTAATCTGAACTACATACAGATTTAGAATCTAAATAATTTTCTGAAATTAAACTGACTTAAAATTAAATTAATAATTCGCGATTTCCGTTAAGCGGTACCTTGTAAAGCTGCAGTCAGTTGCGACCTTTTTTGGTGATCATTTTTCTTATTATTATTTATATTTTTCCTTTTTTTCTTTTACAACTAATTGTGCACCCTGTGCCCCGTTAATGTTTCTCATTATTCTTTCTTTATAATTTTAAACATATTGTGGTTCCATTAAACATTTTTTTCAACCATTTTTTTTTTGCTCTTTTCTAATTTAATTTGAAACAATTTATTTAATTTTTCTCTTTGTCATGTTCCCATGTGAACGAATTTCTAGACTGTGAGTGAATATTTTTAATATGTATGAGTGCACGTGAGCACAGTGGTCCCAACGTATTTTCACATGGACGTTCTTGAGGTGTGATTTGAAGAAGGGCCCCGAAAGTGCTTTTCCAAAGCACTCCAAAAATACATTAGAAATAACGGTGCCCATTTTAAATAAAATATGTTTAACGGTTAAAAAATTCAGAGAAAAGTTTTTCACTTTTTTGCTGTAAGTTGTTCACCCTGCTTTTATAGGAGATTTGGCCCATTTTAGATTTCATGAGCGGGGAGCTTGTAAATGTAACACTATAATCAAGGTACTCTTACGACGATTTTAACTTCGACATTTTTAGCTCCTCAAAAAAACTTAAGAAAGATATCTGAAGATTAAGGAAATTCCGATAGAGCTTACGGGAAAACTCTTTCCCCTAATGTCCACGGATTTGATTTAGAGGCATTAACGTTAGAAATTATTTCAGAATTGAGAAATAAATTCTGTAGTTCAAAAGCAAAAAATTGATTTTTAAGTGAAAGAAGTTAGAATGCTCCACCCTTCACCACAAATGTATGTGAAGTATATACGTTATGTTTCGTACATACACACCAACAGATGCCTGCAATACATATTATCGTTTTTCTTAAATATAATCATGACGGAGTTTCATTTTAATTTGTTGACTTATAATTATTACGAATAACGAAAGATTTTTAGTTCAACTTAGAGATTTTCCCAGATATCGGTCTATATCTTTTAATATATTGAATTGATTTTACTAATTTTAAATGGAAAACATTCTGGTCAAATTTCATTGAGCTCTGTCAATGAAAGCGTGTCAACAACAGACAGACAGGCAGACGGACATACCTAAATCTACTTATACATTATGGGGTCTAAGATGATTCCTTCTTTGCGTTGCACACAGAATGACACTTGTGGTGAAAAAAAAAAAAATTACCAACTTTTTGAAAAAAAAATCAGGTGATCAAATTTAGAGAACCATTTCTCGACCCCAGAAAGCACTAGAAACATGTCCCTCTCCAAATCTATTAGAAAGCACTTCAAGAATGTCCATGTGGAATTCCGTTAAAAAAATGCAATTGTTTCAAAATTACAGAATTATTTTCAAAAGAAAAAGCATTTTGGGACCACTGTGGTGTGTGTGTGTGTGTGTGAAAGCTCGTAAAACAATGTCTAAAACATTAAATAAAATTAATCTAAATAAATTTATTTGGTTAACGCAGCCAATTTAAAATCACAAAAACCACAAAACATTTTTTGAAACGACAAGCAATTTTGTTGCATTTTGGACACTGCAAATGGACAAATTAAATGCACTTTAGTAGGCGAAAAACGACAAACAACAACAACAATTACAAAAAATACAAATAAAATAAAAATAAACAGGACATATAACCAGGAATAAGTGAACGCACACACACAAACAAACATTTTAAATACCAACAAGCACAACGAGGACTCCTTGCAGTTGGAGTTAAAATAACTGTTTAATAAAATAAATTAATTGCTGTAAAAATTACAATTAAAAAGGAAAAAAGAAAAACAACTACAACAAAAAATAGTCATCATGAGTTGGAAAATTTCTATAGCGTTATTTAAAGGCAACAGCAACAACAACAACAACAACTCCATCAATTGGTGTAATATTATCCAACCATTATAACGCCAATGATATGGCAACACTAACTGTAGCTGCAGCAGTAGCAATAGCAATGAACTGCATCAGGATCAGGAAACAGGGCAATTAATTTAAACACATACGGTTTCATTGTATTTGTGGTTAAGACCACTTACGAGTTTATACATATGAATGTCTGTGTGTATGTGTCGTTGTTGCTGCTCTTCTCATTTTTTTTTCGGGTAAAACAAGTTAACTGACATTTTAGAGGCAGTAAACAGGGTTAGACCACCTTAAGAGCTTAAAGGGTTAAGATTAAAATTTGTGGAATTCATTTCAGGTTGTGACACTGATTTTCATATGATTCTGGTTTAATTAATAAATATTTATTTTCATAGTTTTCTAAAAATTTCTAAAAATTTCCCATCTCTGTCTATGCCATTTAATGTAAGAGGTTATTGGATTTAATGCCTCGAAAAATAACATTACAAATTTTGTTTGTGGATAAAAACTTAATTGATCGTTGGTGTTTGGTTAAGGATATATTTTTTTTATAGAGCTACTGAAAATTAATGCAATGCGCAGTTTTGATACCCTATAAAAAGCTGATGGAAAAGTAGATACGCTTTTTATATATGATTAAACTAGAACTGAACTTGCATCTGAACTAGAACTGAACTAGAAGTGAACTAAAAGTGAACTAGAATGTTAACAAGAACCAAAGAAGAACTGAACTAGAATCTGAACTTGAACTTAAATAGAACTGAACTAGAAATAAACTAGAACTGAACTAGAACTGAACTAGAATCTTAACAAGAACTGAACTTGAACTGAACTAGAACTACACTAAAACTGAATTAGAATTGAGCCAGAACCGAACTAGAATCTGAACAAGAACTGAACTAGAACTACATTAGAACTGAAATAGAACTGGACAAGAATTGAACTAGAACTGAACTAGAATTGAGCTGGAACCGAACTAGAATCTGAACTAGAACTGAACTAGAACTAAACTAGAACTGAACTAGAAATGAACTAGAAATGAACTAGAATCTTAACAAGAACTGAACTTGAACTGAACTAGAACTGCACTAAAACTGAATTAGAAATAGAATTGGACAAGAATTGAACCAGAACTAGAACTGAAATAGAACTAAATTAGAACTGAACTAGAACTGCACTAGAACTGAACTAGAACTAAACAAGAACTGAACTGTAACTGAAATAGAACTGCACTAGAACTTAACCTAAATCTGAATTATAATTTGAAGTAGAATTTAGTATCTGAACCATAATCTGACTTCATTATTATCTGAACTACAATTTTAATTAGTATCTGCTTTAAAATCTGAACATAGATGTGATCTAGAATAGGAACTAAGGTATGGAGTAGTAGCTCAACTGTAATATGAACTGAATTTTAATCTGGACAATAATCTGAATTTGAACTTAATTTAAATCTAAATTAGAATATGAAAAAGTATTTGAACTAGAATCTAAACTATCATCTGAACTAGTAACTGAATTAGAATCTTAACTAGAGCTGATAAAAAATCTGAATAAACACAATTTATTATATTAACTAGAATCCAAACTAGAATTAATACTGGAATCTGAACTTTAATCTGAACTTGGTTTTGATCTAGATTCTTAACTAGAGTTTAAACTAGAATGGATAACTAGAACTGATTTGTGATCTGAATTAGAAAGTGAACTAATATTAATTAGAATCTGCACTTAAAATTAAGTACAAACTAAATTTGAACTGGTCTTGATTTAAAATTTCGATCTGAGTAAACTTGAGTATAAATTCGAGCTAAAATAGAAATCTCATCTGAAAACTTAAATTTAAACCGAAATTTCAATTGAAATGTAAAATGGAACTCAATTTTGAATCTATTTGAACTAAATCCGCCCTAAAATCAGAATTAGTGTCTTGGTTAAAATTGAGAAAATATAATATGAATCCGAACTATATTTTGGACTTATAACCTGAAACAGAATTTTAGATGAGTCTAGATTTGAATCTAGATCTGAACCTTAATGTTGGACATGGTTTTCAATAGAATCTGGTCCATAATGTTTTAACATTTAATATGAGCTATGATCAAGAATAGAATTTACTATTGATTCTAGATAAATGACAAATTAGCATCTTGAAAAGCAGCTGATTTGGTATATATAACATTATCTGATCTAAAATATAATCCTAGAAACTTTAAATAGCATTTGGAGCTTTAAGTAGTATATGAATTAATATCTGCACTAGTTTGAGCTTGAGAATTTGATATAGATACGGAACTAGATTCTCAGTTATGTTTTGAATTGGAATTGAATGATTTGGAACTGAAAAATACAATCTGAACTAGAATTTGAAGGGAAAAGCTAACTGGAAGCTATCAATCTAGACTTTAATCTATGCTTTAATACTTGTTGTAATCCGAACAGTAATTTCAATTGGAATCTGAAAGAAAATCGGAATAAGAATCTGGACTATAGTCTAATGTTAAATATCGGTCAGAATCTGAAATATAAAGAGCTGTAAAGCGATCTAGAATTAAACGCTCTTTGTGGGAAATGTTAGTGCTTAAGAATATATCCTTATACTATATATAAATGTATTAGTGCAGGGTATTTTTGATTCTCCTTGACCGGTCATTTCGAATTACAAGCAAACTTAAATTTTATTTAAAATCAAATAAAGTAACTTAAAACTTTATTTTCCGCTTTTATTTAACTAAAATATTTACATAACGTCATTTACTCACAACAATTTACAAAATTTACTTACATCAATATTATTCTACGTTATTCGATTAAAAAGAACAAAAATTTAAGATTTTAAAGATTTTCCTTTGCCATACAATTGCTCTGAGGTGGGTATATCGGTGACAAAGAAATTGGCGGGTATAAAATGGAAAATCTTTCTTAAAACATCCAGCAAAATATCTTGAATAGTTTGTGTGATAACGGTATACAAGGCATCGGTTAACATGCGCCAATTATCATTGAAAAACTTGTTGGTACTGTCCTCTGTAAATAAAGGAAATTTTTATTAAAATTTCTTTTACGAAAATTCATCTTGAAATACCCAATTGCTTTTGTCCATTGAAGAGATTTGAGAAATATGATTTCAAGCCCTCCAATTTAAAGTCCACATGAGTACTGGTGACATTGTAAAAGGTAAAGCCTCCTTTTTCATATAATCTGGTCTTGGTATGCATGACCACGGTCATGTTTTCTGAAGAAGATACTCTCTCAGTTATTGCAAACTTTTATTCAAACTAGATGTCACTTACCCGCATCCAAAAATACTTCTCCTCTACCATTTAAGGGAATCAATAAAATTCTTCCAAATAGACTATAGTCTCCTTGTAGCTTCATTACCGGTAATACAAATGTAGTCTTCCAACTATAGTCCTTGGGTGATACTCTGAATTTTTTCAAAAGATTTTTATTAAGAGTCATGGATTTTAATCTTCTTCTCTACTTACGCACTCTCCAAAACATGGGTGTGTCCAAAGCCTATAATTTTAACATTCGATAATTCAACTTTCAAGTTAATAGCCTGACTATTGCCCTGAGTTATTTTGATGCGATTTAAGTAAAAGGGATCAAAACTTTTGATACTATCCAAACCGGGAATACCTGGAATATATTAAGAGAAAACTTAATGAGAAAGTGTTTTAGGTAAGCGATTATTTTTGGAATAAGTATTCACTTGCCTCCATTTAATTTATCAAATAATTTTTGTATACTTTCCGTTGAACATCTGGTGAAATTTTTATACGCAATCTGACAACCTTTGATGTAATCTGCTGTTAAAGATCGAAAGATATAAAATTTTAGTTAATATTTCTATTAAAATAAATTTTTAAAATATATAATTGCGACTGCACAATGGGACATTTTTTGTAATAAAAAAATAAATAAATTTCTTAAATTTTAAATAACTCGCGAATATAGCTTAACGTTCACAATGTTGGAGGTACCTTATTTTGAGCCTTTACAGCTCGTTCTCCGGGCAACCTATCGGAAACTTCTTATCAGTTTTATAACTTATGCTCTGCATATAAAATTTCTCTTAAGCCCATCCTAAGGAGCCTTAAAAAACTATTCGACAGATACAATAACCGAACCTTTAGTGCAACGAGATACTCGACAGGGAAACATAGCATCGCCTCTTTTGTAGGTTTGAGGGAGTCCTTACCAACGAGGGAAGAGTATTAGCCAACGAAGGATTTGAACTAGATTATTATTTAGACGATGGCTTAATACTTCTAAATGGAAGAAATCTAAATCCCATGTGGGAGAGCAGAACAAGTTCTTAACATAGCACTTAGTTGGGCATGACAAAGTCTGAAATGAAAATTTCTACATTCGCCAAACTCCGCATTCATAACAAGGAGATTACAGTATCCGGTCAGGTTAAATATCTGAGATTAATACTTGTTAAGAAATCGAAACAAATGGAAACAACATCTTGAAGAAAAATCGATCAAGGCCCTTAGATATTGGCCAATATGTGGAGGAGATGTTATATCTAAAAAAAAGTTATTATATCAAAATAAGAACAACCCATCAAAATTTAAGAAGGATATGAGGCCGTCCTTACAGCATATCGACTCCAAACTATGGGAAAGTGAATCAACCGAGGGCACAAGTCTTATTATCAATGTATAAAGATGAACTGCAGGTAAATGATCTTTATACTGGAATATACGACAGGATAATTTCCAAATAGATTGAAACCATTTGAGTTCAATACCAGATCACTTACTACAAATGTCTGTGTGGTCTCAGACAGATGGCTCATTTTACTTGGAGTAATTTGCAAGGGACAGGGACTCTTTATAAAAGAATCAGAAACCAAAATACCTTTTCGACTATCAGACCATTATGCGAAAAGTGCCTTAAAATCTATACAACTTCACCGACATCCAATATCAAAAAGGATCTTAGAATCCACAACAGCCTTGGATTGTAAAAAAAGATTTTTTTGCAAGTGGAATGGTACTCAAATTGAACATTATGGTCTTGTTAAAGGTTTAGGGAATGTGTTGCTTAGGAATAAGTGCTGCAATAAGGACATCTCCGACTAGAGCATACAAAACAATATTTTTTGCCAGTCCATCGAGGCTGCTCGTAGAGGATGAAGAATGGAAGAATGAATCAATCGAAGAGCATAAGAAAAAATATTATTTTCCAGTTCATCGAGGCTGCTCTTAGTGGATGAAGGATGGAAGAGTGAACATATAACACAGATATCAACATGATATTTGCACATTCAAGCAAGCAAACAGTTTGAAACCAGATGCCTTAGGCTCGGAAGATGGCTTCAAGATAAGACGAGGCTGTATTCAGAGACTGGTCAGGCATGATTTCTCCACAATTGGAGTTATAGACATTACCTGGTTAGTTGACCATGAAGCGTGGTCGGAAATGAAAAGGCCGAAGAGCTTGCTTATAAAGCTTGGCCGAATTCAGTTTTAATCGATGGCACCAAATGCATAAGAAGAGAAGACTCCCCACATTGTGTTCAATTTAAAAAGTATTTAAAATAATTAGCTAAACTTGCCTGGAGGCAGCCTAGTTTAGGTTGAATTTTTGACAAGGTGTAAACTTTTCATACAAGTAATTGATATCTATGAAAGCGTTAGAACTTGAAGATTCGCTTTTTGAGTGTTTACTTTACATATGTAGCGATATAGTCAGGATTATTTAAAGATGATTCCAGCTATACGATTTGTGAACTTAATTTTCCATCTTTTTGAAAATTGCCCAATTGTGGATATAATTTGAGGGCAGATCTCAGCCCCAAGTTCATCCGGATTTAATTTACTAGCATTATCATCAAGATTTCTTTAATGTTGCCACCTTTTTAGAAAAAATTACTGAATACATAAATTTTATTGTTTTTCAAAGTTTCAATTTCAGATTAATGTAAATTTTTGACGTCAACATGTATTTCTGAGGTTATTTCAGCAATATTTTTAAGAAATTTATTGCGGGGGCCTCTATTAAGTCCTAGCTCCAACTTTAAAAGCTTAAGAAACAATAAGAGCAAAAGTAGGCAACTTAAAATTCTCAGAAACGATAGAAGATAATTTATACATTTTAACGTATTTTTATGGAGATTTATGGGGTCTCATTAGGGTCTCAACTGAAGAATTAATTTTTGGTGAATTTTTAAAATGTCAACTAATCTGAGGTGGCCAACTTTAAAGGGCCATTGACTACCCCTTTAATTATATAAGCGTCTACACTCTTCCAAATTAACTTGAAAACGTTATCAGCTTTCACCATGAGAAATTCCAATCATATTTTTCTTACGATACAAAAGTTAGAGAATTATTTCCAAAAAAAATCTATTTGGTGATTTTAAATAGCTAAATCACCGATCATTTGAAAAGAAAATTTAAAATCCCCAAAACAAGAAAACTGTAATATAAATTTTTTATTTTTATTTTCCAATTTCACGTATTAAAAATTTTTTATATTTAGAGGCATTTTGCTCTAAATTATCTCATCATTAAATTAATTTTCTTATATTTATTTTTTCCCACTTTCACCACACTTACGCGAATCTGTTAAAAATTTATCTTCACTTTTTACATAATTTCCCAGACTCATAAAACAGATAACAATAAAATAACTAAAATTCAATAACATGATTAAATCACTTCTCGTTTTTTCTAACTTCAGAACTCTTAAGTAAAACTAAACTTAACGCTTAAAATGCCGCCAGTAAACTGATAATAAAATTTGCCAGCAGAAGATTGAAAACACAAAAAACTGATTTTTTTTCAAATCAAATTTAAGAATTTGCAGCGAATGGAAAATAAAAACATAAACGCTCAAATATCAATTTAATTGAATTTGAAATCTAAACAAAAAAACTTTAATACAAAAAAAAAGAAAAACACGTTTAATATGAAATGTCGCAATAATCAAGTCGCAGCCAACAATTCGCAGAAAATGAAAATTTTCTGCGTGAAAATAACAAAAATATAAACAAAATCATTAGAGCATTAAAAAAGTGGCCAATATTCACTGCATTAAAGCTAAAAAGACGGAAAATAGTAGTAGCTGCAATTTGGCTCATTTTCAAAGTGCCACAAATGTTTTATGCTTTAACATGTTGTTGATAATGGTGGTGGTGACCAGTAAGTCAGTAGACCAAACCAAATTCACTCTTAGCGTTTCACACTTCACGTTAACTCTCTTAGTATGGAAATAAATCACAAAATACGACTTAAGAAATCGTTTAGAAAAAAAACCAGCTGTGGAAAAATTGTTTATATGAATGTCTTATTGAATGTGCCACATGTTGCTGGTGATTTTTTTTTGTTATTCGTGTTGTTATTTATTTCCACATCTAAGTTGCAAGTAGCAGCAACAAGTTCGTTGGCTTAAACTTGCATCATACTTAGACTTGTTGCCAGCAGTTTAGTATTCAAATATATAACTTGGATAACTTTGGCGAAAATTAAAGGCAGTTAAAATTAGTCAAAGCATTTGTCGGTTTTCAATGGAAAAATTATTATTTTTTTTTAATAAAAATTAAAAAAAAAATTAGTAAAAATTATTTTTTTGTGAATTTTTGGTGAAGAATTTGGTGATAAAAACTTAATTTTTGTTAAAAATAATAATTTTTGATGAAAAAAGAATTTTTGGTGAAAAAAAATTTTTGATGGAAAAAATGAATTTTTGGTGAATTTTTTTTTTCTTATGAAAAAAATATTTTTTTCACCAAAATTAATTTTTTGCGAAAAAATTAACTTTTTGAAAAAAGTGAATTTTTGGTAAAAAAAATAATTTTTGGTGAAAAAATTAATTTTTGGTGAAAAAATTAATTTTTGGTGAAAAAATTAATTTTTGGTGAAAAAATTAATTTTTGGTGAAAAAATTAATTTTTGGTGAAAAAATTAATTTTTGGTGAAAAAATTAATTTTTGGTGAAAAAATTAATTTTTGGTGAAAAAATTAATTTTTGGCGAAAAAATTAATTTTTGGCGAAAAAATTAATTTTTGGCGAAAAAATTAATTTTTGGCGAAAAAATTAATTTTTGGCGAAAAAAATTTATTTTCTGATGAAAAAAAAATTTTCACTAAAATTAATTTTTGGTAAAATTTTTGGCGAAAAAAATTATTTTTGGCGAAAAAATTTATTTTTGGTGAAAAAATTAATTTTTGGTGAAAAAATTTATTTTTGGTGAAAAAATTAATTTTTGGCGAAAAAATTTATTTTTGGTAGAAAAATGAATTTTTAGTAAAAAAATTAATTTTTATTCAAATGGTGAATTTTTGGTGATAAAATGAATTTTTGGTGAAGTAGTGAATTTTTAAATTTTTGTTAAATAATGAATTTTTGGCGAAAAAAAGGAATTTTTGGTGAAATGTTGAATTTTTTATGAAATAATGTATTTTTTTGAAATGGTGATTTTTTTGTAAAAAACCGAGTTTTTGGTCAAATAGAGAATTTTTGGTGAAGTTGTAAATTTTTGGTGAAATGGTGAATTTATGATGTATTTTTGAGAAGTGAAGAGTTGTTGGTGATAAGGTAATGTTACGGAGTTTAAGTAAATTTTTGGTGAACTTTAGGTGATGTCGAAAATTTTTGTTGAAGTGGTGAGTTTTTGGTGAAAATCTTTTTATGACATGATAAATTTTGAGTAAACAAATGAATTTATGAACTTGCAAAAAAGAAAAAAAAAAACAATAAAAATGTGAATTTTCAGTGAATTTTTAGTGAAAATGTGAATTTTCAGAAAAAATGTCAATTTTGAGAAAAAAATTAATTTTCAGAAAAAAGTAAATTTTTTCAGTGAAAATGTCGAGTTTTAGAAAAAATGTGAATTTTTAGAAAAAATGTGAATTATTAATAATGTGTGAATATTTCAGTGAAAATTTAAATTTTTCAGTGAAAATGAGCATTTTTATTTAAAAAAAAATCAAGATTTAGTGAAAATGTGATATTGAGTGAAATGGTTCATTTTAAGTGAAATAATAGAGAAAAATTGAATTTTTGTAAATTTTCTTTACAATTTGAAATTTCGTGAAAAATTCAAATTTAAGTTGAAATATCATTTCCGCCAAATTCGTTTTAGGGTACTTCCATTATCTCCTATTTCTCTTTTAATCCCCATTTATTTGTGGTTCTACTCTTTTAGTCCGTATGAAATAAGTTCAGCTGGTTATTTTGTCATTTTTGCCGTATTTCCGTTTATTCTTTTTGACCAAAATACAATTTTAGTCTTTTACATGCGATATCCATCTAATGTGTTGCAATAATATTCAGTTTGGTCTTAAAGCAGACAAAATAAGCGTTTTTAATTCTATTTTGTCTTATTTTTCGCTTTTTAATATAAATCAGGTAACATTGAACGCTTAAAGTGCTGCAATAAATTGTTTTGATTTTATTTTTCAATTTGCCAACATTTCGGAATTTAACTTAAATTTGTATTTATTGTTTTATTCAGAAAAAGACAATAACTATAAATAATTAATGTGCAAAAGATATTTTGAATAAAATGGGAAGGTTGGCTAAGGAAATTTTCAAATTTTTCTGCAAAGAATTTTCAAAAAAATTTTAAGAAGAGAATTTTGAGAATATTTTCTCTAAAAGGAGAATGTTCTATAAAAAGAGAATTAAAAAAAATATGTTAACAGGTAAAATTATCTTTTAAAAGATTTTTAACAAAATTTTCTATGGAAAGAGAATTTTAACAAACTTTTCTCTTGAAAAAGAATTTTGACAAACTTTTCTCTTGAAGAAGAATTTTGACAAAATTTTCTCTTAAAGAAGAATTTTGACAAAATTTTCTCTTGAAGAAGAATTTTGACAAAATTTTCTCTTAAAGAAGAATTTTGAAATTTTTTTAAAGGAAAATTTTGACAAAATTTTCTCTTAAAGAAGAATATTGAGAAAACTTTCTCTTAAAAGATAATTTTTAAAAAAAATTTCTCTTGAAGAAGAATTTTGACAAAATATTCTCTTAAAGAAGAATTTTGACAAAATATTCTCTTAAAGAAGAATTTTGACAAAATTTTCTCTTAAAGATGAATTTTGACAAAATTTTCTCTTAAAGAAGAATTTTGATAAAATTTTCTTTTAAAGAAGAATTTTAACAAAATTTTCTCTTAAAGAAGAATTTTGACAAAATTTTCTCTTATAGAAGAATTTTGACAAATTTTCTCTTTAGGAAGAATTTTGACAAAATTTTCTCTTAAAGAAGAATTTTGAAATTTTTTTTTAAAGGAAAATTTTGACAAAATTTTCTCTTAAAGAAAAATATTGAGAAAACTTTCTCTTAAAAGAGAATTTTGAGAAAACTTTCTCTTAAATGAGAATTTTGAGAAAATTTTCTCTTTTACAAAAATGTTCTCTTAAAAAGGAATTTTGAGCAAAATTTCTCTAAGGAAGCGAATTTTTGGAAAGGGAATTTTTTACTGTCAAAAGTGTTTTCTGAGAGAATAGTTTTTAGAAAACGGGATGAGAGGATTTTCTACACGAGGAGAGTTTAAACAATTTTCTTAACAAGAGAGAAAGGAGAATTGTAAAAATTTATATTAAAACAAGGACCCTTTTCTTCAGGAAAGCAATTTTCATAAAAATGTTCTTTAAAATATGAAGTTTGAATAAAAGAGGATTTTGAAAAAATTTTCTCTTCAAATAGAATTTTGAGAAAATGTTCTCTAAAAAAAGAATTTTATAAAATTGTACTATTTAAAGTGAATTTTGAGGTTCTTTTTAAGAATCATTGTTTTAAAATAATGTTTCACTTAAGAAAAATTCTCTATAAGAAAAATCTAAGCAAATGAGAACGGGAATTAACTGATTAGTGAATGATTTTTCTCCTGGAAAAGATTTTGGCAAACAATTTTCTGAAAATTGATTTGCGAATTTTCTCTTTAACGATTTTTTCCCTCAAACATTTCTGTTTTAGAAAATTTTTGTAAATTCGATCAGAAAGTCAAACTTTGAAAAAAAATTTCTTTAAGAGGGAGTTATCGTACATTAACTCTTAAAAAGAGTGTCTTTTAAGAGAAACAAAAATCAAAGACATTCGCTTAAAAAAACTATTAGAAATCTCTAAATTTTCTCCACGAAATGTTTTTTATGGAAACATTTTTTATTACAAAATCTTAATCACTAGTTTTGGTCAATAATTTTCTATAAGAATAGAAATTTTCTCTGAAAGGAGAATTTGAAGAATTTCTGTTGAAAGAGAGTTACTGTTCTCCAGAAAATGAATATCATTTAGGAGAAGAATTTTGAGAAAAATTTCTCTAGTTGTAGAGTTTCAGAAAATTTTATTAAAAAACAGAATTTTGAGAAAAAATGTTTAAGTAAAAAAATTGAAGAAAATTTTATTTGAAAAAAAATCTCTTAAAATAAAAATTTCCTCTTAAAATTTCTCTAAAATTTATAATTTTTTCTTTATTTTTTAAGAAACTTCTTCTCTTAAAAAAAATTATTTCTTTAAAGAAATTTTTGAAAATTTTTCAGAAAAAATCCCAAAAATTTATAATTTTCTCTTAAATTTTTTTATGAACTGGATTTTTTTCAAAAATATTTTGTGGATTTTTTCAAAATTTTCAAAAATTATTTATTTTTGTTAAGTCTCTTTCATCGATTTTTCCTAAAGTTTATTGCTTTAAAAAGATTTTTATTATAAGAAATATTAATTAATTTCTTTTCTTACTAAAATGCAAGTTTTCTTCAAAAAAAATTTTAACGTTTTCTCTACGAAGTGAAAAGATGAAAATTTTGTTTGAAAAGAGATTTTGTTGAAAAAAAAGATGTTTATAAATTATTTTCTCTTAAAATTTGTTTTTTCTTATAAACAATTTTATGATGAAAATGTATTTCATTACTTTCTCTTCGAAATTGCAATTTTCTCTTATAAAAAGTGATTTTTATTTTTAAGAAGATTTTTTAAGTTTCTCTTTAAAAAATGCAATTAACCTCATTTTTTAAAGAGATTTTATTAGAATTTTTTATTAATGATTTTCAAATTTTTTTCTTAAGCATTCTCGAAAAAAAATATCCCTTAAAAGAGATTTTAAAAACAGAACTCTTTAAAAACAATTTTAATTAATATATTCTCTTAAAAAAAATTAAAAAAAATGTTTGGCATTAAAGAATTTTATTAAAGGAAAATTTTGAGTTTTGTTTTAAAATAAGTTTTCTAGAAAATTCTCTCTTTTAAAACTAAAAGAGAAATGCATTTCTAAAAGATCAACGATTTCTAATAAAGAGAAATTTAGAAAATTTAAAAATTTTCTCTTAAAGATGATTTTTGATTTATTTAGTGTTTCCTGCAATAATTTTGGCAAAGATTTTGTTAAAAAAATCTAGTTTATTCAAAATTTTCTTTAAAGTGGTATTTTTCTCTAAAACAGACTTTTTAAAACTGATTTTGCAAAAATTCCCATTCAAAAGAGAAAATATTCCAAAAACTCTCATTAATGCAAAAATTTATATATTTAAAGAAAATAAACTAAAATTTCATTTTCTAACCTTTCGGTCCAAAAAAAGCATTTTTATCTCTTTTAATTCCCTGAACTCAATCAACAAATTCTCTTAATTAATTTTTGTTTCACTTCACAAAAAATATTCATAAAACTTTGTTAATGAATTTATAATTATTCAGTATTTTTTCCCAAAAAGGTTTCACCCCAAAAAGTGACCAGAAAAATACAACAACAACATCAAACATTGAATATTTTATATGAAGTGGGAAACAAAAACGGGAAATAGAAAGTAAAACCAAACCAAAATGATCATTCTGGCTTTTTGAATGCGGTTTTATAAATAAATCGGCTTAAATAAAATGCCGCATGCAATATGAATAAATAAATTTATAATAATAACATGATACCACTATTCATCCCCTTTTTCCATATTTAAGGTCCTTTTTTCATATTTAAACACCTTTGGCAACATATGAGTTTTAGGTAATGGAAGAAGCACAGTATTACCAAATCGGCTTTTTTTGGCTATAATTCTATAACTTTTTAACCATTAGAGATATGTTAATGAAATTTTATATAATTAGAGCTAAGGTGTTTATGAGTTGATGGGGAGAAGCATATGCCTCTACATTGTCAGAGGCGTAATCGGTGACCCTCCAAATTCCGAAATCTTGGGAAAGTTATTTTGTTGGTCTTTTAAAATTAATTAATGAAGTGACACAAAAAATAATTTTTATATATATGGGCCTCATTAATCTCTAGAAAAATAGGCTAACAAGCGTACGTTATCTCTTACAGTTTCAGAGGTTTTCATGTCGAAACAAATTTTTAGCACATTTTTAACTTTGAAAAATATTTTTTTTTTGATTTTTTTAAAAACGTGTTAACATTAATTTGTTAATTAAAACATTTTTTTGTTCTAAACTTTATAATTTTTTTATCGTTTTATAAAAAAATCTTAATAAGAATGTATATGTACTAAATCTGGATAAGTTAGGGGCAGAAACTCGCCACTGAGACCTAATAAAATTGGTTAATTTTTGGAAAATAATTTTAAATATTTTTGTTCATTTCTCAAATCACTAAGATGGCATCATTTTTCAATTATACTTAATATATAGCTTTCTATGTAAAGTAAAAATCTGAGAAGTCTTATCTCCCAGTCGGCCCTTATAATGATATGGATATCAATTCAGCGAAAAAAGTCATATTTTTTAACCTGTTTTATAAGGAATGGGATTTTGGGTATTTGTTTATGGAAAAATGGGAATTTTTTTGACTTTATACTTTACGGACAAGCTTCTATATACTGTGCTGAAATTTTAAATAAATAACGTTATTCATGTCAATTTTATTAAAGTTGAAATATTAAATTTATTTTTCATAAAAAGCAACAAAAATTCAAAATTTTAATTTTTCATAAATTTTTGGTATTAAATCATATTTTACGAAACTTTTTGTTTATAACTTGAAAATCTTGAGGTTCCAACATTTTCAAAGATACCAAATACTTATATAAGAAGTTAAGATCTTGGCTGAAAATCCCACCTAAACTTGCCTTCCTTTACCTAATTTTAGTTGTATTTCATACATTTCAATGAAAGGAGGTGGCAGTTTTTTAAAAAACTTTGAAATCAAATGAGATTTTTATTACACTTTTTTTTAAATTTTGAATCTGTAGGTTCCAACGATTTCATAGATACTAAATACTTGTATGAGAGGTGTAGATCTTGGCTTAAAATCCTACCTAAATTAAACTTCTTCTACATAAATTGAATTATTTTTCACACATTTCAACCAATCGAGCTTACCAACCCTGGGCTCTACCAACGACTAAGGTCCCACCAGATTGAGACTTCTACTTCAATTACCATAAAAGACCACATCTATAGCTGTGTGAAATTTGAATTAGATATCTCCAATGATTCAACAGTTTAAGAGTTATTTTTCAAAAAAGTCATTTTAGAAACACTGTGTGAAATAAAACAGTTGGACGCAAAGAAAGGTAAGGGCCAAGTACTTTAAAAGAGATTTGTGGGAAATTTGTGGAAATATTCATAATTGTGTTAAGTGGGTGTTAAAAATTCCACTGCAAATAGCAAAAAAACAAAGAGGATTTAAAGAATTATAGACAATTTAATGAAATATGAGAAAAGCTTAAAATTTCCACAATTCACGTTTTTTTGGGTTTTTGGTCAAAAAAAAAAAAAAAGACACAAGGCAAAGTGACAAATTAATTATAATTGTTAAAGTTTCTAGAGGAAGAAAACCAATTAAAAGACAACTAAATGAATCCTATTTAGTTTAGCAAATAAATCTATTTTCCCCCCAAAAAGACCAACTTATTTGTGGTTGTAATAAATACAAAACAACAACAAAAAATTTAATTTTCCAAAAAACTCATTTCATGGGTCAAAACCTACAATCTTTCTTGGCATTTGATTAAAAAAGACCCATTACAACAACCAAAAACAGAAAATAAAACAATTCCTATTAGACAAGTGGCCAACCAAACAACAATTCCCAAAAATCCTTTTTTATCCTTTATTGATTCACTTTTTTCAGGATAACTAAAAATGAGAAACTGAAAGCGAAGTCATACTCATAAAGGCCTTAGTTATAGTTGCCGAAAATAATCCCCTAAATGGGAATTTATTAATAATTTCTGCTTTAAAGGGAATTTTAAAATTTTTAAGAGAGTTTTTTTTACATTTTCTCTTAACACAGAATATTCTCTTTAAAGAGAATATTCGCTTACAAGATACAACTCTCTTAAGAAAGAATTCAAAGAAAATGATCTTTCTTTAAAGAGTTCAAAGTAAATAGTCTTTTTAAATTTTTTAGCAAATTTTCTCTTAAAGAAAAAATTGAGCGACGAATTTTGAAAATGTTTTTCTTAAAATAGAAATGTTAGGCGATTTGCCTTAAAAAAAATAAAAAACCTCTTAAAGAAATACATTTTTACATTCTCTTGAATGAATGCTCTTAAAAGAAAAATTTTAGCGAAGTTTTCTTTTAAAAGAGAAACTTTATTAAATTTTCTCTTTAAAGATAAATTTTTGTAAATTTTCTCTTAGAAGAAAAAGAGATTTTGTTATATTTTCTCTTAGAAGTGAAATTTAAGGAAATTTTAGGACATTTTCCCTTAAGAAGTGATATTTTAGGAATTTTTCTCTTAAAAGAGAATTTTACGAAATTTTGTTTTCGAAGAGAAATTTTTGGACATTTTTCTTAAAAGGGAAAATTAAGGAAATATTAGGAAATATTTTCATCAAAGAGAAAATTAAAGGAAATTTTCTTTTGATAATGAAATGTTGGAAAATGTTCTCTTAAAAAAAATCTTAAAGAAATTTCTTTTGAGTAAGAAATTTTTCAGTGTGTTATTCCCTAGGAAATTTCAAGTAATTTTTTAATGAAAGAGAATGCTTTTTTCTTATAGGTTAAACTTTGAGATAATTTTCTCAAAGAATAAATTATGATTTTCCTGACAATATTTTCTAAAAATATTTCCAGAAAACTTATGGAAAAACTTAACAAAAATGGATTTTTTTAGAAAATTTTCTCTAAGAGAATTTTTCAACAAAATTCTTTAAACTAAAAATCTCGCGAGAATTTTTTCTATGAAGAAGGTTCCAGAGAAAATTTTCTCTTTAAAGAAAATTTTCACTTTAAAGAAAATATTCTCTTTAAAGAAAATTTTCTCTTTGAAGAAAATTTTCTCTTTAAAAAATTTTTCTCTATAAACACAATTCTTGAGGAAATTTTCTATATAAAGAGTTTTCTATATAAAAAGTTCTTGAGGAAATTTTAATTATAAAGAAAAATTTTTCTACAGGAAAATTTTGTACTTTTTTTCTAAAAGGGAATTTTATGAAAATTTTTTTTAAGAGAATTTGATTAAAATTTTTCCTATAAAAGAATTTTGGGAAAAATTTCTTCTATAAAAGAATTTTGGGAAAATTTTTTTCTATAAAAGAATTTTGGGAAATTTTTCTATAAAAGAATTTTGTAAAAAATTTTTTCTATAAAAGAATTTTGTGAAAATTTTCTGTTAAAAATAATTTTGTGAAAATTTTCTGTTTAAAAAGAATTTTGTGAAATATTTCTCTAAAAGAGAGAATTTAGACAGAAATTTTTCTCTGAAAGAGAGAATTTTGATAGAAATTTCTTTGGACAAAAATGTTCTGAAATTAAAAAATATTTCTCTCTTAAAACAGAATATCAGGAACAATTTCTTTGTTAGAAAATTTTCTTTTAAGGCCTTTTTTAGGTTTAAAAGAATATAAACAATTTTGAATTTACCCCTTTTTTTGCTCAAAACTCTAACAATAGAATTAAGCTTGATTTACTCGAAACAAAGAATTGTTACAAAATTTTTAGGAATTTTATTAACTTTTTTTGTAATTTTCTTTTTTCTCTTTGTAGTGATAATCATTATAATCGTTATCATCATCATCAGCAGCAAGAAGTAAAATCATCTCACCTTTTTCCACATAAAAATTACCTTTTTTGAACTTTTTAGTCCATATTTCCCAGCAATTTGTGACAAATCTCTATTTTTTGTTGAAAACTATTGTTGTTATTGTCATTTTTTATAAGAAGATTACAGGTGTGTGGCAGGAGGGAAAGGGAGTGAGGGAAATTAATTTTTTGATGTTTTTTTAAATCCTTTTGTTATTTTTCTCCTTTTCTCTGGGGGTCATTGAGGGTTAGAAAATCTAAGTTTTAGTTGGGGGGATTTAAAATCAACACCACTGGTTGCATGGGACCTTTTTGTGCCTTTGTGTTGCCTAAATACAAGGCCTAAGACAGCAACAACATCAACAACCCTTTCAAAGTTATAACTGACATTTAGACAAATTTTCATAACTAAAGTGTGAAAATAATATTTTGAACATATTTCTGGGACAATTGCCAAGAAAAGGACACATAATCACAATTATACTTCTTTTATTTATTATAAGCATATTTCTGTATTTTAGTTATTTTTGCTTATTTCCCATTTGGGTGACCTCTTCATCTGTTAGATTTGAATTATAAATGATAATGAAAAAAGGATCTTGTTAGTGTCCTTTTATTGTCTTGTTAATGAAAATATTTTGTTCTTTTTTAAGTTTAATAATGCTGATTATGGTTCTTTACGTAGAAAAGGACATTTGGAAGCAAAATAGACTTTTAAGTTTTTGTTTGGGTTTATTTAAGAGGATTTTAAATTTGGAAAATTTTGAAATTAGATTTCTTTTGTTAAAGAAAATTTATGATTTTTATCTAAGAAAAATATTAATTGGAAATTTTGGATAAAAACTTAAAAAAGATTTTAAAAGCAAAATTATTTACCCAGACATAATTTATTTCATGTATATATTTCTCACTATTCTTCAATTTTTCAAAATTACATCTCTTTTTAGAGAAAATTTGCTCAAAATTCTCTTTTTACGAAAACTTTTCTTAAAATTCTCTCTTTAGATAAATTTTTCTCACAACTGTCTTTTTAGAGAATATTCTTTGAAAATATTCTTTTTGAGAAAATTTTCTCAAAATTCTCTTTTTAGAGATTTTTTTTTCAAAATTCTCTCTTAATAGAAATTTTTGTCACAATTCTATTTTTAGAAAAAATTTACGGAAAAATTCTCTTTAAGAGAAAATTTTCTCAAAATTCTCTTTTTAGAGAAAATTTTCTCAAAATTCTCTTTTTAGAGAAAATTTTCTGAAAATTCTCTTTTAGAGAAAATTTTTTTGAAAATTATCTTTTAAAGAAATATTGCTGAGAATTTTCTGAAATTTCTATTTCATTTAGAGAAAATTTTCTCAAAATTCTATTTTTAGGGAAATTTCTCTCAAAATTCTATTTTTAGGGAAATTTCTCTCAAAATTCTCTTTTAGGGAAATTTCTCTCTTTAGAAAAAATTTGTCCCTTAAAAGAAAAAATTCTTAAAATTCCCTTTCTAGAGAATTTTTGAAAAATTGTCTTTTTAGAAAAGATTTACTGAAAAATTTTAAATTTTAGAGAAAATTTTCTCAAAATTATCCTTCTAGAGAAAATTTTCTCAAACAATTTTCTGAAAAATCAATTTTTTTAGAGAAAATGTTCTCAAAATTCTCCTTTTGGGGAAAATTTTCTTAAAATTCTTATTTTAGAGATTTTTTCAAAATTCTCTCTTAAGAGAAATTTTTGTCACAATTCTATTTTTAGAGAAAATTTTTGTCACAATTCTATTTTAAGAGAAAATTATCGGAAAAATTCTCTTTAAGAAAAAATTTTCTGAAAATTCTCTTTTTAGAGAAAATTTTCTCAAAATTCTCTTTTTAGAGAAAATTTTATCAAAATTCTCTTTTTAGAGAAAATTTTATCAAAATTCTCTTTTTAGAGAAAATTTTATCAAAATTCTCTTTTTAGACAAAAATTTTATCAAAATTCTCTTTTTAGACAAAAATTTTCTCAAAATTCTCTTTTTAGACAAAAATTTTCTCAAAATTCTCTTTTTAGAGAAAATTTTCTCAAAACTCTCTTTTTTAAGAAAATTTTCCCAAAGTTCTCTTTTTTAAGAAAATTTCCAAAAATTCTCTTTTTGGAAAAAATTTCTCATACTTCTCTCTTTTGAAAAAAATTCTTTATTTTGGAGAAAATTTTATAAATTTTTGAGAAAACATTTTCTCACAATTCTCTCTTCAGAAATAATTTTCTGAAAATTCTCTCTATTTAGAGAACATTTTCTGAAAATTCTCCTTTTTAGAGAACATTTTCTGAAAATTCTCTTTTTTAGAGAAAATTTTCTGAAAATTTCTTTTTTTAGAGAAAATTTACTAAAAAAATTCTTTTTTTAGGGAAAATTTTCTGAAATAGAAAATTTCTCCTAAAATTCTCTTAATCAAAAAATTCATCTTTAAAAAAATCAATTTTTAAAAGTTTACCTAAAGTTGAAAATTTTCTCAAAAATTCGCCTTAAAAATATTTTTTCAAAATTTTCTCCGATGGAAACTTTTTTTATGAGAGAAATTATTGGAAGTTTTATTAAGAGAACAGTTTCTTGATGTTCTTTTGAAAGAGGAAATTTTCTGAACGTTATCAGAAGTTCAGTTTAGAATTTTACTCAAAAATAAATATTTTTGGATTTATTTGACAGAACCGAGAAAATTTTCTCTTTTAAGAGAAAATTTTTCTCCTTTTGACAGATTCTGTTATTTTTTTAAATATTTTTTTATTATTTAGAAGAATAATTAATGTTTTTTCAGCTTTATTTGCTTTAGAAAAAATGCCATTGAAAAATTTACATAATAAATTAACTTCAACTGCTGCTTAATTAGTTTCACCGCACTTTTTTTTTAAAAAACTTTTTGCTCTTTTTTTTTGTAAAAAAATATTTTGCATAAAATGTTATACACGTATATGATTCTGTTTCATTTAATTAACTAGAAAAAGTTTTTTATATTAATAAAAAAAACTGAGAAAAACTTACACACACACATACATACACACATACACATACATTTGATGCATAGTTTCACTAATTGTCGTTAACAAATTTGTTTCACAAAATGTTCTCTTGAACGACAAAAAAAAAAAAAACGCAAAAAGTTTTCCAAAAAGGCAGAAAAGTAAGGAAGTCGTTATAAATTCATACGAATCTGAAGTCATGTGTTTGGTTTATTAACTTTTATTTAATAATTTGGCAGCTCTTTTGGGATGATGCTCTGTTTTTGTATTTTGCCAGTGCCACTGAAGCTGATGAAGTGTCAAATGCAGGCAGGATAAAAATATATTCATTTCTAAGGAAAAATTTGAGAGTAATGACAAGAGGGGGGAAGGTAACCTAAGCATCACTTATATAAATAGTTTAAGTAAAATATTGCAACCTAAACTTCGTAAAAAACTTCCAATCTCTATCAAAAGAGAAATATGATAAAAAATCTCTCTAAAAAGAGAATTTTGTTTAAAAAGTAAATTTTGAGAAAATTTCTATATTCTACAAAAAATAATTTTTGAAAAAATATATAGTTTTGGAAAAAAATTCTCTTAAAAGAAATTTTGAGGAAATATCACTCAAAAAAATTTTAGAGAGAGTTCTCTTAAAAAAAGAAAATTCTGAGAAAATATTCTCCTAAAAAGAAATTTTAAGAATTTGCTCCTCAAAAGAGGAATTTTACTTAAAAAAAGAGATTTTTGAGAAAATTTTCTTTTAAATAAGAGAATTTTGAGATGAAATTTCATTTTAAAAAGACATTTTTGAGAATTTTTTTTTCATAAAATGAGAATGTTAAAAAATTATCTCTCTTATAAGGAAAATTCAAAGAAAATTCTCTCTTTAAAAGAGAATTCTAAGAAAAATGTAGAAAATAAGAATTTTAGGCAAATTTTCTCTTCAAAAAAATATCCTTTTCTTAAAAAATTAGTTTTGAAAAAATTTTCTTTTCAAACAAAGTTTTTCAGAAAATTTCTCGAAAAAGGAGAATTTTGAGAAAATTTCTCTTTTAAAGACAGTTTTGAGTGTTTTTTTTTAATTTATAAAATTTTTGAAATATTTCTCTTAAGAAGAGAATTCTGAGAAAATATTCTCTTTAAAAAAGAATTTTGATAAAAATTTCTCTTAATAAATTTCTGAAATTTTTTTCTTA
This sequence comes from Cochliomyia hominivorax, assembly GCA_004302925.2. Taxonomy (NCBI): domain Eukaryota; kingdom Metazoa; phylum Arthropoda; class Insecta; order Diptera; family Calliphoridae; genus Cochliomyia; species Cochliomyia hominivorax. Next base: position 88,073,964 of record PYHX02000413.1, on the reverse strand, counting down.
AAAAGAGAATTCTGAGAAGAATAAAGAGAATTTTGAGAATTTTTTCTCTTAAAAAGAAATTCTGAGAAAAAGGTATATAAAGTTTTAATTTTGAGGAAAATTTCCCTTAAAAATTTTTGGAAATACTTCTCTTAAGCAGAGAATTCTGAGAAAATTTTCTCTTCAAAAAAGAATTCTGAAAAAAAAATCTCTTAAAAAAATTCTGAAATTTTTTATTAAAAAGAGAATTCTGAGAGGAGAAATTTTTCTCTTAAAAAAATTCTGAGAAAAAGGTATATAAAATTTGAATTTTGAAAAAATTTTCACTTAAAAATTTTTTGAAAAAATTTTCTCTCAAACAAGAATTCTGAAAGAGCTTTTCTTAAAAAGATAATTTTAAAAAGAATCTTCTTAAAAAGATAATCTTCAGAAAATGTTCCCTTGAAAAGAGAACTTGAAGAAAATGTTCTCTTAAAAAGAGAATTTGAAGAAAATTTTTCTCTTGAATATAGAATTCTGAGAAAATTTTCTCCTCATAATGAATTTTGAGAAAAAAATTCTCTTGAAAAGAGAATTTGGAGACAATTTTTTCTTACAAACAGAATTTAGGGAAATTTTTCTCTAAAAAGAAAATTTTGAGAAAATTTTTTAAAGAAAATTTTGTCTTGAAAGAAATTTTTGAGAAAATATTTCCCTAAAAAAGATATTTTGAAAAAAATAACTGAAATTTTCTCTAAAAAGACTTTCAATATAGATTCACCAATACCGCCAATTGTCCGTATTAACAGTTTTGTTAACTTCCCTTAAAGTCAATTTTAAGTCGAAATTCTGTCTCACAAATTTGGAGCTAAATGTTTCATATAATTTTTCTATATTTTCTTTTTGTGGGTCGTAAAATGAAAAATGTTTCATATGCAAAAATGTCATATACGCATTATGATTCGCAGTTAACATGTGTTACATTCACCATTCACCAAAAAAGAAAATATGAGACTCAAAAAAATCCTAGAAAAAATGGAAATAAAAAATTATAAGCTGTGAAATTAACTTTTCATTCGGGGGATTATTTTGCCTTTAGAGTTGGATTTGGAAAAAAGAGAATAATTTTAATACAAAAGGATAATTAATAATATTTGGAGACCTTATGTGTGCAGCTGCAATCAGTGTTGAGAGATTATTTAAAAGATCATAAATGCATTTTGATGAAAAAGTGAAATTCATATGAAATGAATGATGACTTATGAATGGAAAAGAAATAAATTAAAAAATTTATATAAAATTATTTTTAAAAGTCATTTTCTCATGATTTTTTAATAAGAGAAATTTGAAACTATTTTTTCTTATTTTTATTAAAAATATAATCTGGAAAAATTAAATATGTATTAAAAGAGAATTTCCAGAAAATGCTCTCTTAAAAATGTATTTTTCACAAAAAAAATCTCTTTTAAACAAAAATGTTTTTAAATGAATTTCGGAGAAAATTTTTATCTAAAGGATAATTTTTCCCTCAAAAGAGAATTTTGAGAAAATTTTCTCTTAAAAGATAATTCTGAGTACATTTTCTCTAGAAGGAGAATTTTGAGAAAATTTTTGAATTTTCAAATTTGAATTTTTTAAATCTTTTATCTAAAATAATTTAAGAAAATGCTCCAAAGATAATTCGGAGGAAGCATTATTTAAAAAAGAATTTGGAGAAAGTGTTCTCTCTAAGGAGAATTCTATCTAAATATAATTTAAAGAATTTCGTTTTTGAAATAGAATTTTGAGATCAATTTTTCTAGAAATAGAAATCTAAAAAATGTTTCTATAAGAAGAAAATAGAATATAGAGAAAATGTTCTCTTGAAAAAGAATTTTTTCTAAAAAAGAATTTTGAGAATTTTTTTTTTTAAATGTTTCTGGAGAAATTTTTCTCTAAAAAATAATTTTTTATAAAAATATTCTGTAAATTTTGCAAAAATTTCCTCCAAACAGAAAATTTTAAGAGCATTTTTTTCAAGCAGGACATTTTGGGATATTTTCTTAAGATGAAAATTTTGAGAATTTCTTTTCTAAAGGAATAATTTTCTACAAAAATTCTATAATTTGAAAAAATGTCTCTAAGAAAGAATTTGGAATTTTGAAAATATATTCTCTGAACCAAAAGTTTTGAGAGTATTTTTACTCAAATATGTACACTGTCACTTAAACCAGAATATTGAAAAAATGCCGCTCTTAGAAAAGTATTTTGAAATAGAATTCTCTAAAATTAAAAATTCCGATAATATTGCATTCCAGAGCAAATTGGGAGAATTACAACAAAATTTTAAGAAAATATTCTCTAATAAGAGAATTTTTAGAAAACGTTCTATAAAAAAATAATTTGGAAAAAAATTTAAAATTACGCTGTAGTAAAGTAATTCTGATAAAATTTTCTCTAAGGAGAGAAAAATCCTTTCAAGAGAGAGTTTGGAGAATAACAATACAATTTTAAGAAACTTTTCTCTAACAAGAAAATTAAAGAATATTTCTCAAACAAAATAATTTAGAAAAACAAATTTTAAAATTTCGCTTCAATAAAACAATTTTGAAAAAATTTACTCTAAAGAGAGAATTTTTACAAAATCTTCTCTAAAAGGGATATTTTGGAAAATTTACAGTTAAAGGAGATTTTTGATAAGTTTACTCTAAAATGGTATTTCTTCTGTTAAAAACAGAATTTGGAGAATAATTTCTCTTAGAAAAAAATTTGACAAGATTTTCTCTTATTAAAATTAAAAAAAATGTCTCTTAAACTAAAAAAATCGAAATTGTAAAGGAGAATAAAAATTCAAAATTATAAAGAGGAATGAAAAAACATGAGAACTGTTAATATTTCTAAAAAAAAATCTTTAGATTTTTTTTTTTTTTTTTTTTCAAAAAAAGAGCTAAAAAGAGGACTTTTGAGAAAATTTTCTCTAAAAGAAGAATTTTGTGAAATTTTCATTATAATAAGGGTTTTGAGGACATTTTCTCTAAGATGATAATTCTTAGATGATTTTCTCTAGAGAGAGAATTTTAAGAAAATTTTCTTATAGAAGAGAATTTAAAGTTTTTTTCTTTAAAGAGGGAATTTTTTCCAAAGAAAAAATTTTGAAAAGTTCAGCAAGAAAAAAGAAACATTTTCTGTGTGAAAGGAATTTTGAAATTTTTTTTTCTATGAAAAAAATTGTCTTTCTCTCAGATGAAAGTTTTGAGAATATTTTTATTTTAAGAGAAAGAATTTATGAAAATTTCTTCGAAAAGAGAATTTTTGAAAAATTCCTCTACAAATTGAACTTTTGGAAAAATTTCTTTAAAAAGATAAAATATTTTTTAAAAAGAATACTTAAAGAATTTTTTCCATAAAAAGCAAAATTTTAAAATATTTTTTGAAGAGATTTTCAAGAAATTTTTTTTTAATTTTTGTAAAAAAATTTCTTCAAGAATTTTTGTTAAAAAAGGACTTATGAATATTTTTATTGAAACTTGTTTTTATTTCTTTCTAATTTAAGCTTTTATTGTTAAGTTTTAGTATCCCTGTTTGTGTTCTATTTCTCTTTAAATTGTTGACATTTATCCTGAATTATTGCTGGACACACATGAAAATCTTCAAACGTGACTGTAAAACATGTTCAAACAACCATAATGCCGTTCACAAGAAATAACATGTTGTTAAAACCAGTTATATTTTCCATTATTTTCTCAAAACTTTTTTCTCTATTTTATCTAAAGTCCTAAAGAAAACACTCTTGTGTTGCTGGCCTATGTCTAGGAGAAGGGAACAAAAAAAAATCAAGACATTTGAAGGCGCCATGTGTGATAGTGTTGGTGGTGGTCAAACCGGAAATAGACAAATTTTTCTTTTTGTCTTGTTATCGAAGATAACCAGGAGTGAAAAAAGAATCAAAAATAATTTCACAAAAAAGAATAAAGTTCATTGATTTTAATAGTTTTGCGTGTTTTAAAGATTTAAAGTGTCTTTCTATCTTTTGGAATAGAACTGACTTTTTGATTTATATAAAAATATTTTCTTAACACTTTAAGCTTCTCTTACCAAAATCTGAATGAAAAAAAGATAAATTTTGAAATAAAGTCTTTTCTTAACCCTCAATGAAAATGTTATTGCTTTCATTCATTCATTTTGGTGTACAAAATCAACATTATTTGTATTCATTTTAACTAAAAACATTTCAATTGGATAAACAAAATACTCAAGAGGATACATTTCAACAACAACAACAACATGAGAAGCAGCAGTTTGAAGAGCTCCTTGTTGCCATTTTCAATACTAGAAAAGTGCATCAGCAAGTGATGGAGCAAAAAAGAAGTTATTTTTCACAAGCAAAAAAAAAAAATACACTTGAATATGAAGACGATACAAAGATTTTATAAACTTAAGGGTAGATCTCATAAAGGGAGCAGAGGAGGAGGAGTGATAGGAATAAAACAACATTAAAAACTAACAGAAATTTAAAATTTTAAATGGCAAATGAGACATAAGGGAACCCTATAATTTTAGAGAAATATTTTTCTTAATTCCTTTAAAGAGAAATATATTTCCGACTTCTTTTTTTATTTATTTTTTTTTAATTTAAAAATTTCTTTATTTAAAATTATTTTTAGAAAAAAATTTCTGCAAAATCTCTTTATTTTCTCAAAATTCTCTCTTTAGAGAAAATTTTCTCAAAATTCTCTTTATAGAGAACATTTTCTTAAAATTCTCTCTTTAGAGAAAATTTTCTTAAAATTCTCTCTTTAGAGAAAATTTTCTCAAAATTTTCTTTATAGAGAACATTTTCTTAAAATTCTCTCTTTAGAGAAAATTTTCTTAAAATTCTCTCTTTAGAGAAAATTTTCTTAAAATTCTCTCTTTAGAGAAAATTTTCTTAAAATTTTCTCTTTAGAGAAAATTTTCTTTAAATTCTCTCTTTAGAGAAAATTTTCTTTAAATTCTCTCTTTAGAGAAAATTTTCACAAAATTCTCTCCTTAGAGAAAATTTTCACAAAATTCTCTCTTTAGAGAAAATTTTCACAAAATTCTCTCTTTAGAGAAAATTTTCACAAAATTCTCTCTTTAGAGAAAATTTTCACAAAATTCTCTCTTTAGAGAAAATTTTCACAAAATTCTCTCTTTAGAGAAAATTTTCACAAAATTCTTTCTTTAGAGAAAATTTTCACAAAATTCTCTCCTTAGAGAAAATTTTCACAAAATTCTCTCCTTAGAGAAAATTTTCACAAAATTCTCTCTTTAGAGAAAATTTTCACAAAATTCTTTAGCGAAAATTTTCACAAAATTCTCTCTTTAGCGAAAATTTTCACAAAATTTTCTCTTTAGCGAAAATTTTCACAAAATTCTCTCTTTAGCGAAAATTTTCACAAAATTCTCTTTTTAGCGAAAATTTTCACAAAATTCTTTAGCGAAAATTTTCACAAAATTCTCTCTTTAGCGAAAATTTTCACAAAATTTTCTCTTTAGCGAAAATTTTCACAAAATTCTCTCTTTAGCGAAAATTTTCACAAAATTCTCTTTTTAGCGAAAATTTTCACAAAATTCTCTCTTTAGCGAAAATTTTCACAAAATTCTCTCTTTAGCGAAAATTTTCACAAAATTCTCTCTGTAGAGAACTTTTTTTTCAAAATTCTCCCTTTAGAGAAAATTTTTTCAAAATTCTCCCTTTAGAGAAAATTTTCTCAAAAATCTCTTTATAGAGAAAACTGACCTGAAATTCTTTATAAAATATATTCTCAAAATTCTTTTTTAGAAAAAAATTTAACAAAAAATTATCTTTTAAGAGAAAAATTTCTAGAAATTATTTTTAATAGAAAATTTTATAAACATTCTTTTTAAAGAAAAAATTTCTTAATACTCGTTTTTAAGAAAGAATTTTAAGAGAAAAATTCCTTTTTAAGTAAAAAATTTCGCTTTTAAGAGAAAATTTCCTAAACATTTTCCTTTAAGAGAAAATTTTCTATAAATTCGCTGTTAAAAAATAATTTTTAAAAAACCTTTTTGAGTAGAAAATTTCTTTAAATTATTTTCTTGTATAAATTTTCTAGATTTTATGTTATGGATTGACTCGTGTAGCTCCTTTTGTTATAAAAAAAGAATTATTTAAGTGTTTTTAAAGTAAAATAGCAAAAGTGTGTTTAAAACTGATTTAAGTCGTATTCAAATATTAAGTAAATAAAATACGAATTCATATAAACATTTCAAAGATTTCATCTGTAGACTTTTTCTTTCATTCCTAACAAATCAACGTAATTTATACTCATGAATATGTATGGCAAAGGCAATCACCATTAACTACTTCCTCCATCTGAAAATTCAACATCATCATCATCATTCTAGACATCGTCATCTTCTATTTCCCCCTTTTTTGTGAACATGATAACAACATCATCATTATCTGCAGACATGGTTCGGCTTCAATGCCGAAACCTCAATGTAATGCCTCAATGCTTTAGAACATCCTGTATGGCTGCTGTTGCTCTTGTTATCCTTTTAATGTTGCAGAAAAAGTCGTATTTATGGAATGATATTTAAAATGAGATGGTAAAGGATTTTTTTTCGCAGGATAATTTAAAAATAAGTTTTATTTGAAAATATCGAGATATAAATTTCTATTGATATTTTAAATTTTCTGTAGTTTTTATTTCACTATTTCTCTGAGTTGTCAGTGATAGTTTAGACGTAAATTCCCCTCACCAATTGTAGTTAAATGTTTGTGCAAATGTTGATTCCTTTGTACACCTTTTATTTGCAAATTTATTTTTACCCTTCAAAGCCAATTAAATTCAATAAACACTTATTTGCGAAAACTATCTAGACTTTGTCGCTTCCTTGAGAAAAAAAGTTTAAATTGTTCTTAAGTTTATAGTTAAAACTATTAAATAAATATATTTTTGTTTTTCAAGGAAGTTTGCCAAAGAAGTCGTATAAATTGTTGATTTAAATACGTGAAGACGTTTATTGGTTTCTTTGAATGTTTTCTAGTTAAGAGGAAAGAGAAATTAAAATACTTTAATAAAGCGCCTTTTTGGAAATAATTCGGTAACTTTGGAATTTTTGAATATTTTTAAACAAAATTTTACATGGACATTTTTAAGATGTTTGCCAATTGATCTGGTGAAGGACATGTTCCTAGTAGATTCTGGAGTCGTAAGTAATTTCTTTTTGATTTTTTTTATGTTATCATTTCACTTTAGATCAATTATAATTTTTTCTCAATTCTGACGGAAAAGTTCTCAAAATCATCTTTCGTGTTTTAATTCAGTTAATTCAGAGATCCACTCCTTATACATCCGTTTCCGGTAGACGGGAAATCGAATTTAATTTTTCCCATTCTGTAAGTTGAACATACAAGTCTGCGTAATGCGTGGAAAAAATTTCACAGTTCTTTAGCTGTATCGCTTCTAATGGTTTGATAAGCGTCTCTTCAACTAAAATATGATGGTCGGTTTAACTTAGTATGCGGCCCTTTCAGCGTTCACAGTGGTACCAAAACGATTTTTTGGAAATATTTTTGTAATTATTGAATCGTTGGCGGCGTTTTAATAAAATTTAACTTAATTAAAGCTGAGATGTTGTTGTGTTGATCAGGGAGGTCGTAGGAGGCCATCATTCGTCAAAGACGAAAGTAAGAAAGGTCGCAGATGGATGATTTTTAAAATTTGCCAAAGCCGAATGGAGAACTTGCATCTGCTGTAATCAAATTTTAACCTAAAGCTCAGAAATAAATTTTATTAATTTCACACAAATATCACTTTAATTCTTATCTATACGATGTTATTAATTAATATTTATTTCTAAACTTTATTTATCAAACATCTGACAATTTAAAACAATTGCAGTAATTAATTTTTATTGAAAAGTCATCATCTAATGTTAAATCTACCATCAAACTATAAAATTCATATAAATATTTATGGGCGAAAATCTAAAATAAATACAAAATGCAGAGAAAAATAAATAAGAATGTTAAGGTCGGCCAAGTCCGACTAAATAATAACCTACACCACAATATTGGTTAAAAAAGTAGTACTTATGAAAAATTAATGAACGACCCTCGCATAATTTGATTTATTCATAAGTGTACAGTATGTTATAGTGACACTAACATTTATGTGGAATTTATGCATTTGAAAATTATTTTCTTTGAACGGTTCTATGCGAAATAGAAGAAATAATGGACCGACCTTCGTATAATTTCGTACCTTTAGTTTTGCTTATATTTGTCTTAATCTGATAATTTTTATAATATCTAAAATTACTATACCAATGTATATATGAGATTTATGCCCTTCAAAGCGATATTTGGAAGAAGGATTGTGTGCGACCTATGAGAAATAAAAAATCGATTCTCGTATAATTAAGCACATCGTTTTAGAATATTATAGGACTTACATTTACAAAATTTCGTTAAAGCCAATTAAAATTAAGGATTTTTAGGAGCTTTTAACGTCATTCCGGGAGGGCTTTTATATGGGAGCTGCACGAAATATTTGACCGAACAAGATAATTTCAGAAGGATCCGTCCTTATCCTTAATAAATAATATGTACCAAATTTGATCAAGACATCTCAAAAATTGCGACCCGTAGAGTGATCACAACGTTTACATAAGGAGACTGCCGGACAGACAGACGGACAGACATCGTTAAATCGACTCAGAAAGTGATTCTGATTCGAATGGTATACTTAAAGGTCGGTGTTACACCATTTCATCTGTGTGTTACAAATATCAGCACCTACGGTGTTGTAGGGTATAATGAAGATAAAATTTAAATTCAACAAATAATCTAAATTAATACAAATAAAAGTGAATAGAGAATAAAAGAGAAAAATCTGGGCAAATAAATGCAAAAAAGTAGATATGTGAGTGTCAGAGATACAGACAAAAGGTGGAAAAAAAATAATCAAAACTAAAATCTCAAACAGCTGTAAATACTCTCACACACTCAAACGAAACAAGGCAACAACAAATACAGCAAAAGAATGCAACTCATACTCATACATTTACACAATTTTTATATCCTTAATATCCATGAATATTTATTTAAACGAAAAAATGTTATTAATATGGGTATCATAGAGGCAAAAGGAGTGTTATTGAATATATTTATGCAGAGTATTTAGAAATTATTTCTCAAAGCTTTTTTCAAGGATTTTGGGAAAAAACTATATTTATTATATTCAATGCAACAAACAAACCCATATTAAACTCCTTTTTTCCTTACATCGTTGAAAATACAAAAGGTTTATTTATATTAATTTTTTTTCGCATTTAAACTGTTTAAAATCTACTCGAGTGTTTGAATTGGAAAAAAGCCCAGTAGAAGTGTATAAACTATTCGCAAAAATGACTGCAGTTATCAGGCCGAAAAGGGGGATTAACATGAAATGTTAACGATATTATTGGCAATTTATATCAATGAATTTTATTATATTTTTTATTATTCAAATAAAAAATAATATATTCCTTTCAAAAAAGTCATTGAAAAAATTATTTCTGATAATAAAAATACAAAAATTGATATTTGACTAATATTTGTCATGAAAGGACACATGGGAATATCAGATGAAAAGTGTTAAAATAAATAAATTTTACTTGTTTCCTTTTTCTAATTTAAATAAAAATTTAAGAATTAAGTTGAACTAGAAATAATTATAGATATAAATGTTAAGTCCAGAATCTACATAAGTTCTAATTTAGGATCAGCTTCTAGTTCCGATTAATTCAGATTTAGATTCCAGTTCAAAATTCTAGTTCAGATTCCTGCTCATAGTCTAGCTTGGATTTACGTTTATAATCCAATTAGATTCTTAATTCAGTTTCCACTTCAGGTGCCAGTTCCGATTCTAAATTCAGATAAGACTCCAGTTCAATCCAAATACAGATTCCAGTTTATATTCTTCAGTTTCTAGCACAATTTTTACTTTAGTTCAATCTCAGTTCTAGTAAAGTTCTGGAACAATTCTACCCGTATTCTAGTTCGGCAACTAGTCCAGTCCTAATTAAGTTAAAATTCAGATTCTTGCTTAGTTCTAGTTATGCCATTTTGAAGAATCCAATTCAGATATTAATTAAGTTCAAGTTCTATTTGAAATTTATGTATGATTTTCGTTCAGATTTAAACTTAGATTTTAGTTCATTTTCCTGTCTAAATTTTAAATCACATTTTGGATCAGATTAAAGTTCAGAATATATTGCAGATTTAAACGTAGTTATCAGTCTATGTATAGACCTTAATTCAAATCACAGTTTATATTAAAGCTCAGATTATAGTTCAGTTCTGGTTCAGTTCTAGTTCTTTTATAGTTCAGCTCTAGTTCAGTTCTAATTCAGTTCTAGTTCAGTTTTAGTTCAGTTCTAGTTCAGTTCTAGTTCAGTTCTAGTTCAGTTCTAGTTCAGTTCTAGTTCAGTTCCAGTTCAGTTCTAAATCAGTTCTAGTTCAGTTCTAGTTCAGTTCTAGTTTAGTTTTAGTTCAGTTCTAGTTCAGTTCTAGTTCAGTTCTGGTTCAGTTCCAGTTCAGTTCTAGTTCAGTTCTGGTTCAGTTGTAGTTCAGTTCTAGTTTAGTTTTAGTTCAGTTCTAGTTTAGTTCTAGTTCAGTTCTGGTTCAGTTCCAGTTCAGTTCTAGTTCAGTTCTGGTTCAGTTGTAGTTCAGTTCTAGTTCAGTTCTAGTTCAGTTCTGGTTCAGTTCCAGTTCAGTTCTAGTTCAGTTCTAGTTCAGTTCTAGTTCAGTTCTAGTTCAGTTCTAGTTCAGTTCTAGTTCAGTTCTAGTTCAGTTCTAGTTTAGTTTTAGTTCAGTTCTAGTTCAGTTCTGGTTCAGTTCCAGTTCAGTTCTAGTTCAGTTCTGGTTCAGTTGTAGTTCAGTTCTAGTTTAGTTTAAGTTCAGTTCTGGTTCAGTTGTAGTTCAGTTCTAGTTTAGTTCTGGTTCAATTCCAGTTCAGTTCTAGTTCAGTTCTAGTTCAGTTCTAGTTAAGTTCTAGTTCAGTTCTAGTTCAGTTCTAGTTCAGTTCTAGTTCAGTTCTAGTTCAGTTCTGGTTCAGTTCTAGTTCAGTTCTAGTTCAGTCCCAGTTTAGTTCTAGTTTAGTTCGAGTTCAGTTCGAGTTCAGTTCGAGTTCAGTTCCACTTTAGTTCCGGTTCAGTTTTAGTTCAGTTCTAGTTCAGGTTCAGTTCTAGTTCAGTTCTAGTTCAGTTTTAGTTCAGTTCCACTTCAGTTCTAGTTCAGTTCTGGTAATTTAGATCTAATTTCTTATTCCAGCTTAGATTTTAGTTCAATTTTTTTTTCGTTTTTAGCTCAGATTTTAATTGGAAGTGCAACTAGAATTGTCGCTTACATTCGAATTCAGATTTTAATTTCTATTTCAAATTCTAGTTCGGGTCTGGTTAATTCTAATGTTCTTTCTAGCTCAAATTATTGCTTAGATTTTAGTCCAGATAAAATATGAGAATTCACTTTAATATCTTGTTTAGATCCCAACTTATATTCAAACTGATTTCAGGTTCTATTTTAGGTTCCAGTTCAGATTCTACTTAAATTATAGTGCAGATTTACTTCAGTTCTGGTTCAATCAAATTCTGTTTAAATTCCATATAAATTTTAGATCAGATGCTATTTCATTTTTGATTTCAGATTTAAGTTAAGATTTTGCAAAGATTCTTCATCAGATTTTAGTTTAGATTCTAATTCAGATTTGAGTACAGGTTCTAGTTTAGTTTTAATTTAAGTTCTAGAACATATTTATGTCAATTTTAATTTTCTGCGTTCTCTCCCCTCTTCTTTTCAGGAGACAAGACAACACCAAAAATCTTTTCGCCTTTCTAATCTTCAACAAATCCAATTTGATCTTTTTGTTCTTGTTTTTGTTCTTGTTTTTTTTTCAATAAAACCCAAAATACTAAATTAAATCATGTAGTTTTGAAAATTAAACCGAATCTTGACAAATTACAACATGTACGTTATATAATAATGAACGCAACAACAACAACAACAAAAACAACAAATGTTATAGAGCAGCAACAAAAACAGCATCGGTGACATGCATTTTACAAGAGAGAAGTACAACTACAAAAAATCACTGTAAAAATAGATAAAAATTAAATAGAATTTAAATGACAACAACAACAATAAAAGTAGGTAAAATATTTATAAAATAAAATTACATTTTACATGTAGAATATGTAAAATAAATGCAGGGATGGGTAGTAAAATAATCATCTGGGTAAAATTTTCCAAAAATGAAAATCTTTCCTTAAATATTTAGAAATCGGATAATTTCTAAGGATTCAAATTTATCAAGAGACCCCATTCGAAATTTTCAATTTTCGATTCAATTCAATTTTCGTTTACACTTCTCTGCTTCTTCGTAGTTATGTTTATATTACTTTAACAACCTTAACTAAAAATTACCAGAGTTTAGATACAAATAGACATTCAGACGGACGGACAGACTGTCGATTGCATGAATAACTGTACAGACAGACGTATAGAATTGTATGGTTGTTCAAAAAAGGGATTTAAATAAACGAACCGAAAAATAAAACATGACATTTGTAATTCTGTAATTCTCTATCTGTGTATTTGTATATCGTATATATTCATTCTATAACAACAAAATCTAGTTTAAAACTAATGTATGTAAATGTGTGTGTGTGTATGTATGTATGTGTGTATTAATTGTATTGGTTTATTTGTGTTATATAACTAAATGTTAAAGTAATTGCAGATTTACCTAAACACATATAAAATAAATATACACAACTTAATGATAAAGTTTTAGTAACCAGCAGCAAATAGAACCAACAGATATCAAAGTATATACGAAGGACCTTTCTCATAATAAGAACTTAAATTAGAGTCCGTAGTAAATTCTGAAAGACAATTTGAATAAGAATTCGAAACGGAATTGGTACTGAATCTAAACTGGAGCATGAACCGGAAATAAACTGTAAACAAGAATCTCAAGTGCCACATAAAATGGAAATTCTACTAAAATCTCAACTATAATGCGAATTAGAACTGGAATAAGAATCTAAACAAGAATCTGTACTATAATGAAAAACAAATCTGAAATAGTATATGAACCGGTATCTTAGATAGAATAATGAAAAGCAATATGATCCAAAATCTGAATAATTACATAAGTGATATTTTGATCAAGAATTTGAACTAGAAATGATGCTAAAATGGAAGCGAGTTAAAATCTGAATTGCAAAGCAAGTTAAAATCTCAACTAGAATCTAAACTTTAATTTGATCAAGCTGGAACAAGAATCTCAATTAGAATCTGCATTATATTCAAAAACAGAGGACTAAAATTAAACAATAATCTGGTCGAAAATCTAAATATTATATTTATCCGAAACCTTAAATTGAATCCGACTTAATTTCATGCTAGAATTTGAACTTGAACCTGGAACCTGTACTAGAATCTGAAATTTAACTTAAAACTGAGCTGAAAACTTTGATAGAAAGTGAAAAAATACTAGAATCTCAATTGTGATCTGATCTACAGAATGAACTAGAATTTGAACTAGAACTAATTTGGAACTGAACTAGAACTGAACTAGAATTAAACTAGAACTGAACTAGACCTGAATTAGAACTCAACTAGAACTGAAGTAGAACTGAACTAAAACAGAACTAGAACTGAACTAGAATTGAACTAGAATTGAACCAGTACTGAACTAGACCTGAATTAGAACTGAACTAAAAATGAACTGGAACTGAACTTGAACTGAACTGGAACCGAACTAGAACTAGAACTAAGCTTGAACTAAACTTGAACTGAACTAGAACTGAACTAGAACTGAACTAGAATTGAACTAGAATTGAACTAGAACTGAACTTTAACTGAGCTAAAATTGAACTAGAACTGAAAAAACTGAACTAGAACTGAACCAGTTCTTAACTAGACCTGAATTAGAACTGAACTAAAACTGAACTGGAACTGAACTTGAACTAAACTTGAACTGAACTAGAACTGAACGAGAACTGAACCAAAACTGGATTAAAACTGAACTAGAACTGAACTAAAACTGAACTAGAACTGAACTTAAACCATAAATGAACTAAAACTAAATTATAATTGAACTAGAACTGAACTAGAATTGAAGTAGAACTGAACTAAAACTGAACTAGAACTGAACTAAAACCATAAATGAACTAAAACTAAATTATAATTGAACTAAAACTGAACTACAATTTAACTAGAACTGGAACTGAACTACAGCTACGTCTTTCTGCCTCGTGTGTTGACGCGGCTTTTTTGGTCTCATTTACCTTTAAATAATTCCTGTATTTATTTACTTTTAAATACAATATTAAATGAGAATTTGACACATACATTTACATGCTGATGTACACATGTATATAAAATAAAAAAAATGTGTGCGTGTTATGGAGATAAAGAAAATTGCATGTATGTGTGAGTATTTGTAAATGAAAAGCACGTTACCATGTGTAATTGATTTTATCGGCCATGTTAATTTTGATTAAATATGCAAATCGATGACTCATACACATACATTCCCACATATATAAAATGATATGCATATATGGCAAATTCCCATTTGCCTTATATTCACACACACACACACACACACACATACAAGAGTTAACCATAATAAAAATCTGAAATATATATAGAAAATGAGAAACATTTAATATACATTTGAGAATATAAGTTTTTTATTTCATGCCCTTCAACATCATTTATTCAATCCATAGAAATGCATATATCTATAACGAATATGGGTATAATCAAAATCAGGGATGCAAATTTCTGAATGAAATAGAGATGAAGAGTTATAAGTGAGGATCAGAAGTTAATTCGTTTACAGTCAACCATTTTCTGAAGATTAAACAATTTTTACCTTTCAGAATGAAATCTATTCTGAAAGCGAAAATTTCTGATTTAATACCATTAATTTTCATATCCCTGGCGATTGTGTGTAATACAGATTTCTACTTTTTATATATCTGTTCCAAGTGTCTTAAGGGTTTGAGGCCAAAGTTAACAGTGTTCTTTTCGAGGGCGTTTTGCTTGTAACAATTTCAAATGTGGCCACAACAATTGATAAGTGATAATTTGCCCATTTTTGTTATTGTTGTTGTAAGGGCAGAGAAATAAGGTGATTTAAACAAAAATGTATTCTTATTATAGTTAATGATCCAACATTATTGTTATCATCAATAGCAACAATAATATTGTCATCATTGACATCATTATTGTAATTGAAGTAATGATCATTATTAACTGTATAAATATTACAACAAAACAGTGAGACGATTTAAGGGAAAGAGAGAGAATTAGTTCAAGTTCAGATACTAATTCGAATTGCAATTCTGTGTCCAGTTCAGATTCCTTTTCTAGTACAGATTCTAGTTCTGATTATAGTTCAGGTTACAGGTCAAATTCATATTCAGATTCTGTTACAGGTTCAAATTCTTATTAAAGAAAGATTCGAGATCCGTTACGAGTTCCGATTTTTGATCATGTTCAAGTTGGGATTCTATTTCTTGATTCTAGTTCCGAGGCTTAATTCAGTCTCAAATTTAGATTAATTCAGTCTCAAGTTCAGATTCTGATACAGATTATAGTTAAGATTCCAGTTCAGTGTTATGTTCGGACTCTTATTCAAATTAGAGCTCAGATTTTAGTTCAAATTGTAGTACAGACTTTTCTTCAGATTCTAAACCAGATTCTTATTCCAATTTGTTTGAGTTCGAATTCCACTTCAGATACAAGTTTTCTCATTTTTGTTCTAAATCAATTTTCATTCATCAAATACCCCTGTTTACCACCCTAATGATTTCATTCCATTTTTCTATTGAGACACTTTTATTTCTGTTCCTCTTCGATTTAGTGTCAAAAGATATTATTGACTATTTTATTATGTTGATTTTGGTATTATCTCGTTATTTATGCATCTCATGACAAACACAATTTGTTGTTTATTTAATATCAACAGCAGCAACAACAATAACACCAACAACCAAAGCAAAATCAAACAATATTGTCTTTTCCACTTTATAAGGAAAGTAAAGTTCTCTGTAATAAATTTTCTTTGAAAAATTTATTCTTTAAATTTTATCATAAAATCTGAATTTGAATTTTATTTATGTTAATTTCTTATTTTCATATTAATTTATACAATAAAAGTTCTGTTTTATTTTCTCATATCTCAGATAATCTTTCATGTATTCTGTTTGTGTCAATATTTATTTAAATCTTGAAGAAAAATCAATTTAATAAAATGCATTTTTGTAATGTGAAAAGAATTGTTGAATGTCCTTTGAAACAATTTTGAAATTGTATTTGTTTTTTTAGGATTAAAAGCAGAAAAAAGCATAAATTAGAAAAAAGGTAAATTTATCTGGCCAATTAAGTTGATATAAATAAAATGTGAACAGAAAAGAATTTAGAAATGATTAGATGAGTAAATTCTAAATGTTTAGATGGAATAATCGGTGTGGCTAATTTAGCGTTAAGAATCTATGAACACTTCAAGCATAACTTTCGTCAGTTTTAGTTCCAGTTTATTTCAAGTTCAGTTTTTTGGTCCAGATTCTAGTTCAGATTACAATTTAGATTCAATTTCTTTCTTAGATTTTATTTTAAATTCTGCTTCAAATTCTATTTTGTATTTCTGTACGGATAAGAGTTCGTATTATTGATTAATTCAGATTAGATTTGTTCAGATTCTAGTTTGGATTTTAGTTTAGATTTGAATTTATTTTTAATTAAGTGTTTGGTTCAGATTCTAAATCAGATTTAATTTTTGATTATAATTCAGAATCCGGTGCAGATTTTAGTTTAGATTCTACTTAAATTCGAGTTCAGTTCTAATACAGAATTTTGTTAAGATTATAGCAAAGATTCTGGTTCAGATTTTAGATCTGATATTAAATGAGATCTAAATTTATTAAAATCATATTCTCTTCCGGTTTCTAGTATAGTTCTAGTTTAGTTCTAATTTAGTTCTAGATCAGTTATATTTCAGTTCTATTTTCAGTTTAGTTCAGTTCTAGATCATGTCCAGTTCAATTCTAATTTAGTTCTACTTCAGTTTTAATTTAGTTCTACTTTATTTCTAGTGCAGTTATTATCCGGTTCTAATTCAGTTCTATTTAAGGAAATTAATTTAGATATTTTTCTGATTCTGGTTTAGATTCGAAGTCCAATTCTGGTTCAAATACTTGTTCCAATTCTAGTTAAGTTTTAGATAAGATTCTGGTTTGGATTCTATATTCGATTGTAGTTCAGATAATTGTTCACTTTAAACTATTATTCATATTGGCAGGACCACAGTTTATATGGTAGCCGCAGGGCATAATTTGGATTAGAGTTATATTGTATTATTGACTGGAATATAGCTCAAAGAGTTGACTAAATAATAGTTTAGAATACAGACTTTTCTTTTAATTTTATTATTATTATTATTATTATTATTATTATTATTATTTTGTAATGTGGAACAGGTTATGTTGGATTTTTTACCACTTCCCATATCACAAATGACCTACGATATTGCCGCAAAGTATACCTTAACTGGGCTTAGTAGCAGTCGTAGTAACTATTTTGTCCATTATCTACTTTCTCTTTTCGCCTCCTCTCCTGTAAAGTTAAGGTCACTTGAATAATGAACCAGTTAACCGAATACCAATAACCTTTTGACGAAATCATCAGAGTTATCATGTTATCCACATCAACGCTCATCTCGGTTTTAAGTTTTTAAATCGGGGCATCTAAATACTACATGGTTGGCGTCCTCCAATTCCAAACATATTATATATTTTGGAGTCCCATCATAAACTGTCTTAAACAAATAAGTTCTGTATTTTCCATAACCTGAAAGAAGCTGTGTAATCAAATAATTATCCATTCCATGTCCACATTCTCTTCACATTTTTAAATCCTGGATTAGATGATACTTCCAGCGTCTTTTTTTGGGAACTTTGGCATCTACATTGACATCGTGCTATATCATTCACTAGATCTTTTGAAGAACTTTTGAACACATTCCTTTGTGCTATTCTCTCTGCAGACCTTGTCCAATGCAGCGACTATTTGGCAGAGTCAGATTGTATACAAGAATATTGTTTAGATTATGAAGTAGTCACGATTTTATGTGAACTGTTATTCGGATTATAAATAAGTTTATTGACTCGAGCATAGTTCAGATTATAAACTTAACTGCTCATTATGGTGATTAAGAGAGGGAGTGATTATTTTCTGTTTTTTTGCTAATTTATTATCATTTTCAAATTAATCACATTCAATTATAATTATAAGGTCAATATATAAAAACCAACTTTATTAAATAATTTGACATAACAATTAATTCCAATCATTTTATCGCCTTTTTTATGATTCCATAATAATATAATTTTTGCTGAGATTAACATAATTTAATTAAAACATGAACATAAATGTTTTATGAATATTACAATAAAGTTATTACAATAACATAAATATTCTTTTGAATTTTCTCTTTTTTTCTGCTATAAAACTATTAAATATATTAAATTCCAGGATTTAATTTCCTTTTTTCTCTCCCTCTCTCTCTCTCTCTCTCTCTCTCTCGTAGTGTTAATAGTAATCAATTCAAATGTACATTAAAATACACCTTTCGTAACGGGAAAAAGAGTAAAATGTTATAAAAAACAAGTAAGATTGATATATTTGGCTAAAACGAATTTTCAGTACCCTCCACTGGAAATGCGTGGGAAGTACATACACACTCACACATACACTCACAAACTTATATAAAGACACTTAAAGAGTCGTAAAATAACTTATATTTTTTGGTTATAATTTTTTTTTCTACTCAACCGATTTCGATTTTTGATTGGAATGGTAATGAAGTATATATAACTTTATGTTATGGCAAGATTTTATTCTAAGTTGTTGATTTATAGTTTTCAAAAGTTACGAAAGTTCTTTGCTTGAACTTAGAGATTATTTCAGATATTGGTCTATATCTTTAAATATACTGTAACTATTTCGCTCTTTTTAAATGGGAAACTTCTCAGGACTAAAGCAAATACTCTGGCTAAATTTCTTTGAACTCTGCTCATTATTGTGGTTGTGAACGTACCAACAACAGGCCGAGAGATGGACATAGCAAAATCAAAAATATACTTTATGAGATCTAACATGATTCCTTCTTAGCATTACATAGGATAAGAAGAAATCATATTCCCTCTCCACCACTTGTGGTGGTGTAGGGTATAAAAATGTTTAAATTGTAAGAACATTTGTGCTGAGCTGGTGAAAATTAATTAAAATTATTCAACTATCAACGTCATTTTTTCCAGTCTTTTTTCCAATTTTATGAGATTTTTTTTGTATTTGGCGAATTTCTCTTCGAATTTTGTGTGTGTGTGTGTGAAAGGCGGTAGCAGCACCTTAGTAACGTTTCTCATGGTCTACAGAAAGGGACAAAATAGTTATCCTTACAGCAGGAGCATCACAGCATCATTATTCAAACATAACTGAATTTTAATTGAACGCAATCAATTCAATTTCATGGCACAAAGTTAATTTGAATATAAAATTTTATTTTTCAATTTCTTCCTTTTTGGCATAAAATAATTCCATTTTAGGAAATAAAATCCTTTTGCTTTCTTTGCTATTTCTTAGGAAAAATGTTTTAAAGAAAATGAAAATTAAATATTGGAACACCTTCACACATTTAAAAAGGCAACAAGTAGGAATGCTATATTCGGCTATAGCGAATCTTTAATACCCTTCACCACAAATGCGGCTTCGGCTAAATTTCATTGAGCTCTGTCTATTATTGTGAATGTTAGCGTGCCAACTACAGACGCAAAGATAGACAGAAAGACAGACAGAGGAAGAGACAGAATTATATAGCTGAATTGACTTAGAATTGGATTTAATGCCGGAATATATATACATAATGGGGTCTGAGGGTTTACATACGAAATGACAAAATTATTATACCCTCTTAACCATTTGTGGTGGTGGAGGGTATAAATAGGATGAAATTTAATTTCCTTTAAATATTTTTGGTCAGAAAGCCTAAAATTAAAAAATATAATTAAATTTATGGATTTCTGTTACAAAAACAACAAACACTTTAAGCAAAAAAAAAGGAAACAAATCCTTGAACAAAAACCTTTCAATATTGTGGTTTAAAAAGCCGCCTTCAGTCAGTTAACCAGTCATCCAGCCATCCTCTCATTCATTTCTTCTTTTATTTAGTCACACACTTTAATACTTTCTACAAAATTCTATTTTATTTAATTCCATTTTTTTAATTTTAGTGTTTTGTTTTACTCTCTACCTCTTCAATCCCATAAATCTATTGTTGTCCTACCTTTGAGTCCTGAAGCTTTCTTTGCTTTAGTTTTTTTATTCAAAAATTATTTTTATAAATTTTAGACTTCAATCTGTGATAAAAAATCTCAGGAATCTATACATTCTTAATAAACGACTTTAGTTCAGTCTATTATTGAGTAGAAAATGCTATAAATTCGACTAAAAAGTGTATAGGCACTTGAGTATAGTTGAGTCCTTTGTATATTTCAGAAAATAGTCTACAGTTCAGGCTACAAATTATATTATTAAAGAGACTGTATTTTTCACCAACAAGATTGTATGTTGGCTACAGATCAGACTATATCCTATACTGAAGTTCGATTTAAAAATTAGATTATATTTGCAGACTAAAAAATGCATAAGACGCAGTACATAAACAAGAGGATGGTGTGTAGTCTCAGTCAAGATCCTACTAAGTCAAAGAGATTAAACTTTATCTATACAACATATTCTAGGTGCAGACCCTTCTAACTGTATTATCTGGTCTAACTAAGCTATAGTTTGAATAATCTATTGTTTGAACTTACAATAGTCTGAACTATAGTTTTGTCCAAAGTTAAGTCTATAGTCCGGACTATAACTATGACTAAAGTTGTGTATATAGTTTGGACTTAAATTTGGGCTAATATTTGTGCTATATAGCTTAGTCAATAGTCAGTACTATATTTTAATCTATAGTCAGTACTATAGTTCAGTTTAGGGCCAGGACTATCTTTGACTCTATAGTCTGAACTGTAGTTTCGTCTATAACCTGGACTATATTTAAGTATATAGTCTTTACTGTAGTTTAGTCTATAGTCTGATCTAAAGTTTAGTTTATTTAGTGAACTATAATTTAGATCAATGTTAAGTGTTAAAGACAATAGTTTAGTCTTTAGTCAGGACTTAAGTTTAGTGTATGGACTTAATTTTTTTTAATAGGACAAAAGTCTGATCTCGACTACAGTCTTAACTATTATTATTGTCTAGACTATAGTATATTCTATAGACTGGACTATAGTTTTTTCTATTTTCTTGACTATAATTTGTGCTAGACTATAGTGTCTTTTATAATCTCAACTTTTGTTTCTTTTGCAACATGGACTATTGTTTAATCTATAGTTTATAGCATAGTCTGAAATATAGTTTAGTCTGAACGATAGTATATTCCATATAATGGACCCAATATTTACTCTATGATTTAACTCATAGTCTGATGAACAATTTTTGCCTATATTATAGCTTACACTACAGTTTATTTTACAACTTAGTCTACATTTTCGACTATAATTTGATCTATAGTTTATTGTATAGTTTCGACAATAGTTAAATTTATAGTCTGCCCTTGGATTAGTTTACAATTTGGACTATAATTTTGCATATATTTGTACTATAGTCTTGTCTATAATCAGAACTATAGTTAAGTCCACAGTCTTGACCATTGTCTGGACTATAATTTAGTTTAAGCCTAATGTTTGCTATGAAACATTTTGTTTCATTAGGTCATATTCTATAGTCTGGACCTTAGTCAAATCGCTGGCTGCGACCAAAATCATTCAATTTTAAATTAGATACAAATTTCTCACCAAAAGCTTCCTATCTTTTCATCAAATTCCTTTTTTAAAAGAGCATATAATTGGTTTCCTCATTTAGCATGAAGTGGGCTCATAGCCAGCAAAGAGCAATTGAAACAAATGCTATGTGAATAAGACCTGATGAGTCAGCCTGTTGTGAAACATAAAAAATAATAATAAAAAATTAAATTGAAACAAATGGCAGAAGTCATAATATTTACAACATCTACTAAATACAACTGACTGGCAGCAGCATTCACAGCACAACAAACGAACAGAGTAAAAGTCACAAACATATTTATTTTTTCCTTTTTATTATAAATTTTTTTCTCCTTAACTGATTCACATCATACACACATACACAAGCGAACAAACAAAGGCGCTGAGCATCATCAACACTTTTAACCTTATTTGTTAGTATGTCCATCTGTCTGTCTGTCTTAAACACTTACACAGTCTCACATTTATGAAGGCATTCAAAGGAAATTTTTTAGCAGCAAAATGATAGAAAAACGCAAAAAAAACGAAATGAGAAATTAATTGCATTTTCATTATGTTGCTGCTGTCTCTCTGTTCGTACAAATATACTATATTTCGATTTTTGCCTCATGTTGCAAATATGCCTCAATTTTTGCTTGAATTTAAGTCTCAATTGCAAAAAATATATATATATTTTCTTTATATTTGTTGCAATATTTAGTTTGTACTACTGACTACAGCATAATGATGCTAAAATAAAAGGATGAAATTTCTTTCTTTTAAAATTTACGTATTGTTTCATCAAGAATTCATATATTCATGTGGGTGTGCGTGCATGTGTGAGAAAAAACGTCTGTTTGAATTTTTTTCCTACACTTTTTGTTATTGCAAAAGTCTATGAATTTATACGTTTACGCGTTATTGTAAATGAATGTGAATGACTTTTTATTATAAGATTGGAATGAGTTCAAATTTTGTTAAATACAGGGTTTCCAAAACAGCCTTAATGAGAAGAAGGATCAGACTCTTTAATTAAATTAAAATTACATTTGTAATTAAAAATTTAACTATAGTCAACATCATAAACTATAGTGCATATTAGACTTAACTGTCTACGTTTAACAAAACTTAACTAGAATCTGAACTATAATCTGAAATAGAATCTGAACTAGAATCTGAAGTTGAATCTAAACTTGAATGTCAACTAAAACTGAACTAAAATCTGAACTAGAATCTGAAGTTGAATATAAACTTGAACTACAATCTGAACTATCTGAAACTGGAATCTGAACTATAATCTGAACTTGAATGTGAACTAAAGCTGAACTAGAATTTGTACTACAACCTGAATAAGAATTTGAACTAGAATCTGAACTAAAATCTAAACTAGAATTTGAAATAGAATCTAAAGTAAAATCTGAACTGGAATCTGAACTAGAATACGGACTGGAATCCGAACTGGAACTGAACTAAAATCTGAACTAGAATCCAAACTAGAATTCCGAACTAGAACTGAACTAGAATCTTAACTAAAATTTCAACTAGAATCTAAAGTAAAATCTTAACTAGAATTTGGACTAGAATCTACAGCGTCTGAAATAGAACTTAACCAGAAATGAACTAGAACTGAACTGGAAATTGAATTAAATTCTAAACTAGAATCTGAACTAAACTCTGAACGAGAATATTAACTGGATTCAGCACAACAATCTGAATTAAAAACAGAACCAGAATTGAAGCAGAACTGTATAAGAACTGAACTAGAATTGAACTAAAGTTGAACTAGTAGTAAGTCCATTCAGACTGTGTAACTCAGTATGTATTCTGATCTATATTCTAGACTACTGACTACAGTCTATATTAAATACTAAACATGCTGGAGAGTGCTGTTGTCAGGAGTGTAGACTAATCTATAGTTCATATGTATAATAAACTAATAAACTATAATTCAGACTATAAACTAAGCTAATGTATCAATTATTAACTAGAATTTAGACAAGACTGTTAATAAAAGGTATAATAGGAAATGGACTAAGTTGTATTCTGTACTATAGACTTAGTTTCTATCCAGAATATGGAATATACTATTGTCTGGACTGTGTGTTAAACTATAGACTACGGAATATGTTTTAGTCCAGACTAATGACTTAACTTTAAACTTTATAGTTAACAATAGTGCGGACTAAACTATACTACAGATTATAGAATAACATGTTATCCGGAATATGGACTATACTATAGTCTACACTGTAGCCGATATTATTGTCCATTCTACATACTTAAATAACATTCCGACAGCCTTATTTTTTTCCTAAAATTTAAATTATTTTTTAAATTCTGCCTTATCACCCGTTATTCAAATTAAACCTCTCACGGCACTTCCGGTTATTTTGAACACACACATTCATTTACATATATTTTGATACAACAAAAAGAGTAACAAATCCAATTGCAATTTGTTGGAAAAAATACGATAGAAAAAAATCCAACTGACAAATGATTCTGCCACTTGGTAGTAGAAATCGTGGCAGCAATAGTAGACAATGCCACCCAGGAGGTTTCTACTGATAGAGGTACAATAATACAGACAGACAGACAGACAGACGGACGGACTGATAGATAGACAGACAAAAGCAACCACATTGAATAAAAAAATGGGAAAAAGAGGAGAAAAAGGCATAAAGTAAGAAATAAAATAAAAATCATTTCTATATTAAATGAGTTTGAGGGAGGATAATACAAACTGGATAAAAATTAAACAAGAGAAAAATAAAAAAAATAAAATTTTATATAAAAAATGGATCCGAACCCAAACAATATAAAATTTGCCATAGAATTTAAAAGGCCTAAAGGCAAATGTGGTGAGTGCGAATGGTGTCATTAAGCGATTTTTCATTGCAACATGCTGCAGGTGGATTTTCTGCTACTGCTGCTGCTGCCACTGTTCCATGTAAATACTATAGAATTCCAATTCTTTATTATTTTTATTTCTTTTTTTCTTTATTCCTCCAATTTTTTGTTGCTAACAATGATATGGATTTTATTTTTTAAAATAAATGATTGTAGGTATTAACAAAAAAGGACTTTTACAAACAGGATTTAAATGACTTTACATATTCTCCAGTAATGTTTATTTAACACAGTTTTATTTAAAGTTTATTTTTCGACAGGAGATTAAAATGCAGCAAATACAATACAATAGTTATAAATGACTTTAATAAGAAATCTCTGTTATTAAGCCAAACAATAAAACATTGATTTTTGCTGAAAATTCTCAACAAAAAATTTACACACAATTTTGAAAGCGGAAATTGAAAAAAAAAGCTGAAATTTGTTATGCTGCAACATTTAACGGAAATTATAATTCAATTGTTGACTTTATTGGTCTTCTCATACTCTCTTATGATAAATTTTAAGATAAATGTTTTCATAGGAATTTTCTAAAGCATTAAAATTTTCATAAAATAATATTTCAGTATTATAGTATTTGCAGCACAAAACAGCTATAACCCTAATTGAACTATATATAATCTGGACTATAGCATTATTTACAGTCTACACACACAATAACCCATGGTTCGGACTATAGTTGATCTTATAGTTTGAACTATAGACTAGATTGTGGCCTATTGTGCTGACTGTAAATGTGACAATACTATGCATTGTAATCGAGTCCATATCCTGAATTATAATTAACTTTATTTTATTTGGGGCAGCTGTACAGTTGTGGTATAGCTGCTAGTATTTTCTGAATAAAAGTTTTGTCAATAACTAAATAGGTGTTAAATTATATTATGAACAAATATCTTTACTTTAAACAACACAAGAGCCGAAAATGGGATCTTATCTAGAATCTGAACCTGCATATGTAGTGGAATTAGGATTAAAATTACTTATAATCAGAACAAGAATCTAAACTTAAAATCAAGAATCTGGACTGGAATTTGTACTTAAATTTTAACTAGAACTGAATCTGAATGACTTAGAATATGAACATGAATCAGATGTAGAATCTGAAGTACATTCAGAACTGGTATTTGAAATGTAATCTGGAATGGAATCTGAACTAAAAAGTGAACTGGAATCATAAATATAAACTGATCTGGTATCTAAAGTGCACACTGTAGTGGAATCTAAACTGGAATCTTTTCCAGAGTCTGGACTAGAATAATCTCTAAAACCTTGACTAAAATTTAAATAGGAAAACAAATTTGATTTGGAATTCGGCCTAAATTATTAAATGTTATAAACTTATAAACTAGAAACTTATAAACTAAAATAACCTGGAAACTAAATTAGAATATTAACTAAATCTAAATCAGACGTAGAATCAGATTAAGGATCTGACATAAAATCTGATTCACAATCTGCATTGGAAACAAAAGTAGAATCTGAACTGGAAACAAAAGTAGAATCTGAATTAAAATCTTAACCAGAATCCGAACTAAATTCTGAATGAGAACCAGAAGTAGAATTTGAACTGGAATTAGAAGTAGAATTTGAATTACAGTCTAAACTGTAGCCAAATCTAGAATCTGAACTAGTAAGTGAATTGCAATCCGAACAAGAATCTTAACTGAAATCTAAGTAGAACCTGAATTGGAATCTGGTCCAGAATCTGAACTAGTATATTTCCCAGAATCTGAACTACAAACTGAAATGGAATTAGAAATAAAAACTGAACCGAACTGTACCTAATTGATATCAGAAGAAGAATCTGAACTAAAGCTGAATAGAAACTGAAAATATAATCTGAGGTACGATCCGAACTATAATATCAACTAAAATCTGAAACAGATTCTAAACAAAAATCTGAATAAGAATAAACCAGAATCTGAACTGAAATATACGAGAACTTAAATTAGAATGAGAAGTTGAATCAGATATATAACCCAAATTGGAATCTAAACTACTTAGAATCTGAAGTTAAATCTAAACTGAAGTCTGCCTAAGCATCTGAAAAAGACAATTGATCGTCGATCAATTTTCTATAAAGACAATTGATCGTTGATCAATTTTCTATAAAGACAATTGATCGTCGATCAATTTTCTATAAAGACAATTGATCGTCGATCAATTTTCTATAAAGACAATTGATCGTCGATCAATTTTCTATAAAGACAATTGATCGTCGATCAATTTTCTATAAAGACAATTGATCGTCGATCAATTTTCTATAAAGACAATTGATCGTCGATCAATTTTCTATAAAGACAATTGATCGTCGATCAATTTTCTATAAAGACAATTGATCGTCGATCAATTTTCTATAAAGACAATTGATCGTCGATCAATTTTCTATAAAGACAATTGATCGTCGATCAATTTTCTATAAAGACAATTGATCGTCGATCAATTTTCTATAAAGACAATTGTTCGTCGATCAATTTTCTATAAAGACAATTGATCGTCGATCAATTTTCTATAAAGACAATTGATCGTCGATCAATTTTCTATAAAGACAATTGATCGTCGATCAATTTTCTATAAAGACAATTGATCGTCGATCAATTTTCTATAAAGACAATTGATCGTCGATCAATTTTCTATAAAGACAATTGATCGTCGATCAATTTTCTATAAAGACAATTGATCGTCGATCAATTTTCTATAAAGACAATTGATCGTCGATCAATTTTCTATAAAGACAATTGATCGTCGATCAATTTTCTATAAAGACAATTGATCGTCGATCAATTTTCTATAAAGACAATTGATCGTCGATCAATTTTCTATAAAGACAATTGATCGTCGATCAATTTTCTATAAAGACAATTGATCGTCGATCAATTTTCTATAAAGACAATTGATCGTCGATCAATTTTCTATAAAGACAATTAGAAGTAGAATTTGAATTACAGTCTAAACTGTAACCAAATCTAGAATCTGAACTAGTAAGTGAATTGCAATCCGAACAAGAATCTTAACTGAAATCTAAGTAGAACCTGAATTGGAATCTGGTCCAGAATCTGAACTAGTATATTTCCCAGAATCTGAACTACAAACTGAAATGGAATTAGAAATAAAAACTGAACCGAACTGTACCCAATTGATATCAGAAGAAGAATCTGAACTAAAGCTGAATAGAAACTGAAAATATAATCTGAGGTACGATCCGAACTATAATATCAACTAAAATCTGAAACAGATTCTAAACAAAAATCTGAATAAGAATAAACCAGAATCTGAACTGAAATATACGAGAACTTAAATTAGAATGAGAAGTTGAATCAGATATATAACCCAAATTGGAATCTAAACTACTTAGAATCTGAAGTTAAATCTAAACTGAAGTCTGTCTGAAAAAGAATAACTCGAAATTTAAAGAAAATTCTAAACTAGAACCTGAAATAGTATGTGATCTAGGTTCTGGCTTCCCTAAAGTCTATACTAGAATTTGGACAAGAAATGAACTTGTTTCTGGCTAAATTATAAACTAAAATTTGAACTAGAGTTTGGTCAGGAATCTGGATTAAGTACAGAACTAAAACCTGAACCAAAAACTGAATCTAAATTATCTAAATAAACAATAAGAATCTGAAGTCTGAACTAGACTAAAATTTAGAACTAAACTGAAATCTGAGCTAACATCTTTACTAAGATGTTACCTGGAACAGATATGATCTAAATGATATGTGTGAATTTTCATATTATAATTATATCATAATCTTTCACATTATCATTATTATTGTCCTTTTCAGCTTCATATGCAATTTATGATGATTTAGATAAAATTATCATTATAATGATTATCATTGTGGTTGTATAATTGCACCCTATGGCAATGTCTGTCCTTCGGTCCAACACAACAATAGAAATTATGGTGTAAATTTTCTCATTTCTAAAACATGTGCTACTCATTCCTCTGCTATTCTCAGCAGCAAATGTATTGTAGATGACAATGAGGAGAAAATAATGTAGAATGGAAAAGAATATGTACAAGGAAACATTTTGGTTTTTAATAAATGATTATGAAATCAAAACACGTCTTTTTAATCAATTCAACGTGCTGACGTTGTCCAAAATTGTCGGTTGCCAATAATTTCCAGTATTTGAATGTTTGATTGTTACAGATGGATGGAATGAATTGATGAGATGGTTGGTAGGTTGGGGTTGGTTTGAATGGCTTGAGTACGGTTTGATTTGGGAAACTTGCATAAATGATGAAATGTAAGGAAAAGTGTTATTACTATTCATGTGTCTTCCTTTATTTGCTATTGATTTGGTTTGTAATTTCTGGAATTCTATTTGCCACAATTTTAGTCATTGTTAAAATGCTGTCAGAATTAGCTGCATTGACCACAATGTGTGAAAATTAATTAAATCTTAAATACACAATTTTATCATCCCAAATGATTTTGAAAATAGAATTTTTGTTGGACATTGCGGGAAAGAAGCTAAAATGGAAGAGAAATATTTTGAATTTATTAATTGATTTGAGAAAAAGGACATTAAATGACAGTCGATTGGAAACATGATTATAAGACATTAATGCTTTTAATTTTTAACATTTAAATTATGATAAAATTAGTTTATAAATTGACTAACAAATTATCCTTTTCTTTAAGTTCCATGTCCTGTTTTTTGCATCTCTACAAGAAAATCCAATTACAGGATACTTGACACTGAAACTAAGCATAAATTGATTAAATTTGTTTTATTTATTTATTATCATGTTTTTTCCTTAAACTTTCATTATTTATCATACCAGTCATTACAGCTCTACATGCTGCGCGTCGACATCCTTTTGGTGTGCACTTGAATAGACATTATGTGCTCCTTTATGCTCCTTTTTATGAGATTGTTACGTTTGTTTGTTAAATATGCACATTAAGTGGCATTTACTTCTTTTTCATTTTATTTCTCTTATTCTTTTTTATTTAACGCTTTTTTAATGTTATTTAAGCCTCTGAAGTTGGCAACTTGAGAAATCACATCAAAAGAAGCCGTTGCTCTGGCAGAAAACATAAAAAGTGAATTATTTGAAAAACAAGAAGACAACATGAAAAACTCGCCACAATTCTAAAATATAATAAGATGATTTTCTCTCTTCACTTAAGCTTTGAAATTTTTTACATTAAAGTCTAGCAAATCAGACCAAGCAGTCAACCGCATGTAACACCAGGGAGTCATTAGTATGGCTTCAAAAGAAACTAAAGACCACTACAATCTGAAGGCATCAACGAACATCATAATAACTTTCAAAAAATCTTAGCCATGACTTTGTTTCTAAGAAAAAGGAAGAAGTACATGAGATAAACAATAAAAATCTATTTAAAGTGACAATTATTGGAATTAAAGACTTCCAAAATAAATTTCTTCACAAAATTCTAAAAAAAAAAAAATTCCACCAAAATTTTGGAAAGAAAATCTCAAATAAAGATCGTCGAACAATTTTCTATAAAGACAATTGATCGTCAATCAATTTTCTATAAAGACAATTGAAAAATTGAAAGAAAAATCGAAAAATTGTCCATAAAGACAATTTTCTCAATTTTCAATTTTCTATAAAGACAACTGATCGTCGATCAATTTTCTATAAAGACAATTGATCGTCGATCAATTTTCTATAAAGACAATTGATCGTCGATCAATTTTCTATAAAGACAATTGATCATCGATCAATTTTCTATAAAGACAATTGATCGTCGATCAATTTTCTATAAAGACAATTGATCGTCGATCAATTTTCTATAAAGACAATTGATCGTCGATCAGTTTTCTATAAAGACAATTGATCGTCGATCAGTTTTCTATAAAGACAATTGATCGTCGATCAATTTTCTATAAAGACAATTGATCGTCGATCAGTTTTCTATAAAGACAATTGATCGTCGATCAATTTTCTATAAAGACAATTGATCGTCGATCAATTTTCTATAAAGACACATGATCGTCGATCAATTTTCTATAAAGACACATGATCGTCGATCAATTTTCTATAAAGACAATTGATCGTCGATCAATTTTCTATAAAGACAATTGATCGTCGATCAGTTTTCTATAAAGACAATTGATCGTCGATCAGTTTTCTATAAAGACAATTGATCGTCGATCAATTTTCTATAAAGACAATTGATCGTCGATCAGTTTTCTATAAAGACAATTGATCGTCGATCAGTTTTCTATAAAGACAATTGATCGTCGATCAATTTTCTATAAAGACAATTGATCGTCGATCAATTTTCTATAAAGACAATTGATCGTCGATCAATTTTCTATAAAGACAATTGATCGTCGATCAATTTTCTATAAAGACAATTGATCGTCGATCAATTTTCTATAAAGACAATTGATCGTCGATCAATTTTCTATAAAGACAATTGATCGTCGATCAGTTTTCTATAAAGACAATTGATCGCCGATCAATTTTCTATAAAGACAATTGATCGCCGATCAGTTTTCTATAAAGACAATTGATCGTCGATCAATTTTCTATAAAGACAATTGATCGTCGATCAGTTTTCTATAAAGACAATTGATCGTCGATCAGTTTTCTATAAAGATTTTCTATAAAGACAATTGATCGTCAATCAATTTCAATTTTCTATAAAGACAATTGATCGTCGATCAGTTTTCTATAAAGACAATTGATCGTCGATCAATTTTCTATAAAGACAATTGATCGTCGATCAATTTTCTATAAAGACAATTGATCGTCGATCAATTTTCTATAAAGACAATTGATCGTCGATCAATTTTCTATAAAGACAATTGATCGTCGATCAATTTTCTATAAAGACAATTGATCGTCGATCAGTTTTCTATAAAGACAATTGATCGTCGATCAGTTTTCTATAAAGATTTTCTATAAAGACAATTGATCGTCAATCAATTTCAATTTTCTATAAAGACAATTGATCGTCGATCAATTTTCTATAAAGACAATTGATCGTCGATCAATTTTCTATAGAGACAATTGATCGCCGATCAATTTTCTATAAAGACAATTGATCTAAAATAAATCTTCCAAAGAGACAATTTATCTTCGATCAGTATAGAGACAATTGATGCTCTAATTTAAGCTTAAGGAAGATATTGACAGACGTCTTATAAAATATATGTAATAATATATAATAAACGTGCAAATTTTTACTTCTCTCGTTGAAGGAACCTTAAACTTAAATGAAGGGAAATTACAAGTTACCATTGACGGAATATTAGCATCGTCTTCTCTTGCAAATATTTTACTTCGCTGTTCTTGTCAGTTACACCATCATCATTTACTTAGATGCAGGAAACGGAAGTCAAAGTTAGTTGCTTCAATAGCTCAACATTTTTTCTTTACATTTTGGAGGAATATCCTTTTACCCCAACTGCTGAATATTGCATTTGGCTTATTCGCCTGTCCCATGGTCTTGCTTTACAGTATTTTTTCTCAAGGTTTCTTTTCAAATATTTTTGCCATCTTAGACAAGTGGTTTCATTTTTTTGCTCTCTGCTTTTATATTCTTAATACATTACGATGTCCTGTCTTAAAAAGGTAATTTTTTTTTCTAAGGATTTCACTTTTATTCTTTTATTAAAATTTAATATTATTTCGGACAGTGTTAAAGACAACTTTCAGCTTATGGAAGGAGCAAAATATTTTCATCTTATTTACGTTTTTTTTCCTTTTGACTTAAAGGAAAAATATAAAAATAAAAAATTTATTTGCTTTTTTATTTAGAAAATAATTATTTAAGTAGTCGCACTTATTACAATTGTTGTTGTCGTTGATGCTGGCAACAAGCTGTTGATTACATTTTTCCTTCGAAGATCCTGACGTTGGTCATGGCGTTATTAAGAAATATAAATTTATTATTTGGTAATGAAAAGAGAAAATATTTTTATGAAATTAATTACTTGGATTTGATAATGAAGATTTCATGGTTGAAGTTAAATAAAAGGATATAAAGGATAAAGTGGAAAAGCAGATAATATAAGGATACAATATTTAATTTATAGTTAAATTTATAACTGAACTAAAACTGAATTAGAACTGGACTAGAACAGAACTAGAACTTAACTAGATCTGAATTAGAACTGAACTAGAACTGAACTGGACATGAACTAGAACTGAAATAAAATCTGAACAAGTTTTTGAATTAGAATCTGAACTAGAATTTGAACTAGAACTGAACAGCAACTGAACGTGAAGTGAAAAGTATCCGAACTGGAATCTGAACTAGAATCTGAACTGGAATCGGTAAAAGTATCTAAATTAGAATCTGAATGGAACTAGAATCTGAAATAGATTCTGAATTAGAACTGAACTGGAACTGAATCCGAATTGAACTAAGATCAGAACTATAATTGAACAATAGATTTTACTGACAAATTTCTATAGTTGTAATTCTTTTTCCTCTTTCACATCACTTTTATTTAATTACTACTTTCTAATCACTTTCATTTGTCTATATTTTATTTATTTTCAATCACAAAATCTTTTCTCTCTTTTCAACATTTTTGTTTTTGCAAAAGTGTCCCTTTTGTAAAAACTAAATCCTTTTTAAACTTTAATGAATTTTTGCAACATTTTCATGTTTTCCTCTTTCTTCTTCTTCTTCTGTATCCAAAAGAACTAAATTTATTTTTACTTTGTCCTCCAAAGTAGCAAATGGAACAGAGCAAAACAAAAGAAGAAAATAAGAATAAATAAATGTGTTGTAAAATACTTTTAACACTCATTTGCGGTTTTCTCATGTCTAATTAAGCGACATTTTATTTGTTTGGTTTTTGTATTGTTCCACACACTCACACACGTATGCATTCAAACACATACTATGTCACACATACATTCCAATTGCAACTTCATTTTTGTGGGTGTCTTGTTTATGTGTTTTTTGTTTCATTTTATTTCTAAAAAAATTTTGTTGCAAATGTTTTCATTTAATGTTTTGCCACAAAATGTGTTATTTTCTCTATTGTTATTTGGCCCCAACAAATTTGCTCAGAACACAAGAACAACGACAACAACTACAAAAAGTTTAAAATAATGTATGGTTTAAATAATTTATCTCTATGTAAGAGAGAGGGAGAGAGAGTTAAAAAGAGGAAAATTCTTATGCTGTTCTTGTTGTGCTCCAGAAACAAATTTTGTGGACACAAATGTTGTTTCTCTTATAAAAAAAATTATTTTCAAGGATATTTTTTGCTCAAAAACTATCTTTGAGGTAAATGAGAGAAGGAGTATTTTTACATTTTATGCAAAACATAATAATGCCACAAAAGAAACTCATATGTTTTAATATTTCTAAGTTTTGTTTTTCAAGTTACTTGAGGAATATTTAATTTGTTTCCAAAAGGAAGTAATGACAATGCGTTTACACTGACGAGAACATATCACGGGATGTAGAGAAATATAATTCAAGAAAACAGGTCTACAGAGATAATAAATTGAATATCTTAGGATCATCAAAAATCATAAGATCTCTACAGAAAATTAATCGACGATCAATTATCTCTATAGAAAATTGATCGACGATCAATTGTCTCTATAGAAAATTGATAGGCGATCAATTGTCTCTATAGAAAATTTATCGACGATCAATTGTCTCTATAGAAAATTTATCGACGATCAATTGTCTCTATAGAAAATCGATCGACGATCAATTGTCTCTATAGAAAATCGATCGACGATCAATTGTCTCTATAGAAAATCGATCGACGATCAATTGTCTCTATAGAAAATCGATCGCCGATCAATTGTCTCTATAGAAAATTGATCGACGATCAATTGTCTCTATAGAAAATTGATCGACGATCAATTGTCTCTATAGAAAATTGATCGACGATCAATTGTCTCTATAGAAAATTGATCGACGATCAATTGTCTCTATAGAAAATTGATCGACGATCAATTGCCTCTATAGAAAATTGATCGACGATCAATTGTCTCTATAGAAAATTGATCGACGATCAATTGTCTCTATAGAAAATTGATCGACGATCAATTGTCTCTATAGAAAATTGATCGACGAACAATTGTCTCTATAGAAAATTGATCGACGATCCATTGTCTCTATAGAAAATCGATTGACGATCCATTGTCTCTATAGAAAATCGATTGACGATCAATTGTCTCTATAGAAAATTGATCGACGATCAGTTGTCTCTATAGAAAATTGATCGATGATCAGTTGTCTCTATAGAAAATTGATCGATGATCAATTTTTTCTATAGAAAATTGATCGACGATCAATTGTCTCTATAGAAAATTGATCGACGATCAATTGTCTCTATAGAAAATTGATCGACGATCAATTGTCTCTATAGAAAATTGATCGACGATCAATTGTCTCTATAGAAAATTGATCGACGATCAATTGTCTCTATAGAAAATTGATCGACGATCAATTGTCTCTATAGAAAATTGATCGACGATCAATTGTCTCTATAGAAAATTGATCGACGATCAATTGTCTCTATAGAAAATTGATCGACGATCAATTGTTTCTTGTTTCTATATGAAATATACAATTTCAATCTCGATTTAAAGAAAATACGGTAAATTTTGTATGTTGAATTTATGTTTTTAATTTTCTTCTTTTTTCCTGCTAGTGTGCCTACTTTCTAGAAATTAATTTAATATTTTTCTTCTAACATTTAATGTATTTTGTCACCATCCATAGAACATTTTCACGGTCTACCACTTGTGTGCTATTAAAAATTCATTGAACCTAAAGCGTGAATATAATTCTCCTTTAATGATCTAAGAAATATTTAAATAAAACCGACTTTTCATTTACTTTCTTTGTTTATTCGTCGAATTCCTGGGTTTTGTAGTGATAATTGAAAAAGTTTGGTTGGAAAACAAATTATTATTATTATTTTCCCAACTCAACTAATAATTTTGTAATAAAAATTAATTAATTACAAGATTTTGCTGGCCATTCGGGAAACAAAAAGAATAAGAACTTTATTAAGTTTTTTGCATTTTTTTTGCGGCAGACAAACTCTGGATTTATGTTTTTCTTACAATTTGTGGTCATAATTAAAAAAAAATTATGCAAGTGGCCATTTGTAGACTCAGCTTCTTCTTCCATTTGGATTTTCTTTCTTAAGATTTTTTAACGTTTAAATCGCATTTGTTTCTTTTCTTTCGAAAGAAATTTGCAATTTTAATATTTTAATTAAAGTTTAAATAAAGTTTTTTAATGAAGTTTCTATTTTTTTGTTTTGGTTTTAATCGTAATATTTGTTAATTTGTTGGAAAAACTCTTCTATAAACTTTTTTCGGGAAGAAAATTTCATTACTTTTAATTAAGTCCGTAACATATGGTTAGATGCTCAAGAATATTTTCACGGATTAGGATTAAAATTAATAGTCTTCGTTATTTAAAGAAATAATTCAATGAAGAGTAATTAGATGGTGATAAAGTGTGAAATTGTAACTAAAAAATAAAACCGAAAAAGTTTTAGAACGCAATTCGGAATCTTTAACACATTTTGGGAGAAATAGTAGTTTTTAATCATATTTATTAGTACATTTTAGTCCTAATTCTAGTTCAGTTCTATTTAAGTTCTAGTTCAGTTTCAGTTCAGTTCTAGTTCAGTTCTTGTTCTGTTCATGTTCAGTTCTAGTTCAGTTCTAGTTCTAGTTCAATTTTAGTTCAGTTTCAGTTTAGTTTCAGTTCAGTTCTAGTTCAGTTCGTGTTCAGTTTTAGTTCAGTTCTAGTTAAGCTTTAGTTCAGTTCTAGTTCAGTTTTAATTCAGTTCCAGCTCAGTTCTAGGTTAATTCTAGTTCAGTTCTATTTCAGTTCCAGTTCAGTTCTATTTCAGTTTTAGTTCAGTTCTAGATCAATTCTAGTTCAGTTCTAGTTGTAGTTCACTTCTAGTTCAATTCTAGTTCACTTCTATATCAGTTTCAGTTCAGTTCCACTTCAAATTCTAGTTCAGATTCAAATTCAGATTCTAGTGCAGATTCTAGATCAAATTTTAGTTCAGTTTAGATTTTGCTTCAGATTCTACTTCAGATTCCAGTTCAAGACCTTGTGCATGTTCTAGTTCGGTTGGATTTCGATGCTAATTTAATTCTAGTTTAGGTTTAGCTTTGATTCTAGCTCATATTCTAGTTCAGAATCAAGAGCAGAAATTATAGTACAGATTAGATTTAAAATGCTTCTCGAGATTCTACTTTAGATTTTATTTCAGGTTTTAGTTCAAATTATAGTTCGGACTGTAGTTCAGTTTCTAGTTCAAATTATGTTTTAGATTCTAGTTCAGATTTTTCTTCAGATTCAAGTTTACAGTCTATTTCTGATTCTTGTTCATATTCTGATTAGATTTCTACTTAAAATTCCAGTTCAGATTCAAGTTCAAAATCTAGTTCAGATTCTAGTACCAATTTAATTTGAGATTCCAATTTAGTTTCCGTTTCTGAATCCAGTTCGTTATCAATTTCTTGTTAATATTTTGGTTTCCTTATAGTTGAGGTCAATTTCAGATCTTTGTATAGGCTCTAGCTCAGGTTCTAGTTTTTATTCTGTTAACGATTTGAGGTTAAATTCTCAATTTAACAATTAAAATTATCATTTAAACACTTTTTCAATTAAATTTTATTTAAAGTTTTTCAATTTTATTTTAAACTATTAATTACCCCCCCAAAAGGAAATAATAATGAAAGGTGTCACATAAAAACATATTTTATCACAAATTCCTAGCATTTTCAGAAATTCTTTAACATATGTGTGGATATGAAACACAAACCCTCTAAATTTTCGAAAATTTTACAAATGTGAACGAACACTGAAATTGTAGCAAAAAATGAAGGTATTTTTGTCTATAAAACACTTTGAAGTGTGTTAATTTTTAATGAATCAAAAAAAAAAATGTTTTCACACTCGCACACACACATACAAACCCACCTTTTGGCAGCCAAAATACAAGCACACACAAATGCATATACAGATAAGGACTCCCTGCATATTGTATTAAATTTCGAGAAAAATGTGGAAAAAAGAAGATTTTTTTCACAATTTAAATTTTATAGAATTTTTTGGAATAGTAAGTGTAAAATGGGAGTGATACTAGAGAAATAAGGAAAATTATTTTTTATACCCTACACTATTCCAAGTAGTAAAGAGGGTACTTGGTTATTCCATGTAAAACGTTAAGAAGGAATCACCTAAGATCCCATAATGTATATGATTTATGTCCATTTGTTGCAAAATCGGTTCAGTATATTTAAAGATATAGACTGATGTCCGAGGCAACCTTTAATTTGACAAAGTAGAATTATATTGAGCTATAAGTACTTCATTATCACTCCGAAAATTATCAATATCGGTTCAGTAGAAAAAAAATTATGGCCAAAAATTAACTAATTTTATGGATCATTAAAGGTCATACGTCTGTGAGTGCATGTGTGAGTGTGCATATACGAAACATAACGTAGTTGTTTTACACGCATTTGTATTGAAGGGTATTGCAAATTCGGCTTTGCCGAATATAGCATTCTTACTTGTTTTCTAATGAATTTGTGGATAAAAAGAATTAGAAACAGAAAAAAATATGTGTGAAACTAAGCTTGAAAAGTAATTGAACTTAATTCGATTTTTTTCTAGATCCCTTGAAGTATTTTTTTTTTCGTGTTACAGAAAAAATGACAAAACTTTAACAGGTGATAGAATTCCCGAAATGTGAGTTTTATTCTGCATTTTTTCGCTTTAGTTATTTTCATCAGGACTATAAAAAATGGAATAAAATAATGAAAATGATTGAAATGTGCTTCGTTTTTTTTCCTTATTTCCAGTTCAAGGAATAAAAGATTTGAATTTATTTTTTGGCAAATTTATTTTTGGATGGTATTTTTTCTCTGGATTTTGTCTTTTATCTTTTTAAATCTTTTGTAAATAAATTTTATTTAAAAAGAAGCTGCTTTAACCAGCAGATTTATTTATTTAAAAATCATCATTATTTTATGTCTTTTCTTCTGGTTCTGACCGTCATTAAAATGTATACATTTCAGTGAATAGAATGATTGACTACAATTTCATTTAAACTAACAGCATTTTTTTGTGGAGGGGGGAGGGGGCTTTTTTAAGAGATTTCCATTTTATATATATTTTGAATTTACATACTGAGAACTTAATGCAAAAAAAAAAGTAATAACAAAAATAGATAAATATGAAAATTCATACAAAAGGGAGGGGGGGGAAGGATAACCCATTATAAAATTTTGAATTAAAAATTAATTTTAATTTTTGTCGTCTTTGATTGCAATGTTAACTTTTCACTAAAAATGCAGTTAACTTCTGGTTTAGATTTTAGTCTAGATTCCAGTTCAGATCCTAGTTTTCTTCGTTTTCTTCAAATTCTAATTCAGATTCTAGTTAAGATTGATTCTAGTTCAGGTTCAAGTTCCAATTCTACTTCGATCTAATATAGACTTTATTTCAGATTCTAGCTGAGATTCTAGTTCAAATTCTAGCACACAGTTGAGATTTAAGTTCAAACTTTAATTCAGATTCTGGTTTAGATTCCTGTTCAGTTCTCGTTCAGATTCTAGTTCGGAATCAAGTTCAAATTATAGTTCCGTTCTAGTTCACATTTTAGTTAAGTTTCTAGTTCAGATTCTAGTTCAGACATTTTTCAGTCTCTAGTTTAGATTTAAGTTCAAATTCTAATTCAGATTCTAGATCAAGTTCAAATTCTAGTACGTTCTAGTTTAGATTTTATTTCATATTCTATCACAAATTTTAGTTCAGTTCAGATTTAAGTTCAAATTCTATTTCAGATTCTGGTTTAGATTCTAATTCACTTCCAGTTCAGATTCTAGTTCAGTTCTAGATTAGTTTAAGTTCAGTTTCAGTTCAGCTCGAATTCCATTTCAGATCTTTCAAAATTTTAAATTTTGGCTAAAATTTCAAAATTTTATTAAAATTTTAAAAATTTCATCAAAAATTCACTGTCCGCTTAAAATTCACATTTTCACTAAAAATTCACATTTTCACTAAAAATTCACATTTTCACTAAAAATTCACATTTTCACTAAAAATTCACATTTTCACTAAAAATTCACATTTTCACTAAAAATTCACATTTTCACTAAAAATTCACATTTTCACTAAAAATTCACATTTTCACTAAAAATTCATATTTTCAATAAAAATTCACATTTTCACTGAAAATTTACATTTTCACTAAAAATTCACATTTTCACTAAAAATTCACATTTCACTAAAAATTCACATTTTCACTAAAAATTCACATTTTCACTAAAAATTCACATTTTCACTAAAAATTAACATATTCACAAAGAATTCACATTTTACTAAAAATTCACAAAATTTACATTTTCACTAAAAATTCATATTTACACTAAAAATTTTAATTAACAATTCGGTTTTTAATTTTTATTAAAATTTCTCATTTTCGCTAAGAATTTGCAATATCACTAAAAATTCATATATTTACTAAACTTCACAAAAA
This sequence comes from Cochliomyia hominivorax, assembly GCA_004302925.2. NCBI lineage: Eukaryota > Metazoa > Arthropoda > Insecta > Diptera > Calliphoridae > Cochliomyia > Cochliomyia hominivorax. The sequence goes on along the minus strand of PYHX02000413.1, from coordinate 88,033,689 downwards.
AATCAAATATTCATTAAAAAATTCACATTTTCCCTAAAAATTTAAATTTTCAGTTAAATTTCTCATATTTACTAAAAAAATACATTTTCACTGAAAATTCATGTTTTTACTAAAAATTTACTTCTTCATTAAAATTTTCGTAAAATTCTTCCTTATGGCTTACGTTCCCCCACCATTTTCGCCAAAAACCTATTAAATCCCCTTATTACTTTCAAAAAAATATAAATACAAAAAAGTACTTAGTACTTTATCCCCTATTTTGAAGTAGAATTGACATCTTTTATATGCATAAATGTCAAAGTGATTACAAGAAAATGTGTTTATCGTTTTGCCACACGCTCGAATGCATCCACAAGATTTAACCAAAAATAGCAAAACTAAAAATAGAATACAAATCAACAAAATAGCAAAAATTTAACTACAAAGACTTTCTCCTTTCAAAATAATATAAATACGAGTGAAAAAAAAAAACTGAAAAAGACATTGAAATTTGACTACAAAATTTCAGCAACTTTTCTTAAGCTGTTGTCCTTTTTTTTCTCTTTAAGGGAAAAGTGGTTGGTTGACACATTCATTCAACTTGCCACTTGTTAACACTCGTCCCCTGGTAGTCAATTGATGAAAAAAGAGAATATTTGTTATTTCCTATTTCAAATTTTGAAAATCATTCACTCATTCATTCAACCAGAGTCATTGATTGTATTCATTCACCACATCCACACACCCACACATTTATATATTTAAATATTTTATTATAAAAAACTGTGTACAATAGATTTATAAACCCTTAGAGAGAAAGAAACTTTTTTTGTTTGTATCTCTAAAGTATAAATTTCAAAGATGTTGATGATGATGATAATGATACCCAGGTGCTGTTGATTTCTGCTTGAATTCTTTCATTTCCTTAACCAAAGAACAAGACGCAGAAGCAGCACCCAAAGAAAATCGTCATTCAAATTGAAATCGGTTTTTTGAAGATGATTTAAAATTTTGGTTAGATTTCCTTTGATGTTGGAGTTTTTTTCTTTTTATTCAGTTTTATTCAAATAATTTGTAAATATATTTTTGTGTGATTTCCATATTGAAATGATGAAATTGCTCTTTTTTTGCTATTAAACTTTTTGGGTTATTGTGGGTGAAAGGGAATTGCTGGTGTTGCACAAAATCGGATAAATATTTTTTAAATAGAAAAAATATAATAATAATAAATTAAGTTAAAAATGTACAATATCTAGATTTATATAAAAATGTAGTCTGGTCCATAAACTATTATTTTATCTGTAAAGCAAATGTAAACTAAAATATTAACCATTGACTAAAAGAACATAATTTTATCTTTATAATTGGCAATAGTTATATCCTATATCTCTGCGATGGTTGGGCAGAATTGTAACGCACAGAAAAATATTGCTACCCCCAACTTTTAAGTATACCTTTCGACACAAAATTACCTTCTTAGGCGATTTAACTATTTCCGTCCGTACATCCGTCCCTTTGGCTGGCTGTACATGTAAACCTTAGAGCGTGTCATTATTTTGGTCCAGAGACGATGCCTATTGGATTTGGTGATGATACAAATGTAGCTCTCAGAATGGGTTTTTAAAGTCTTAAAAGTCCTGAATATAAAGCGATTTTAATGTTATTTTGCAAAAATAAGTCTAATTATTTTCTAAAATTATATGCTAAATTATAAGAGGATATATTTATTATTCCAATGGATCGCAAACAACCCTCCCTAAAATAGCACTTTGAAAGGCTTAAATATCACATATATGCTGGTAGAGTATGAATTAGTAGAACTAATAAATATCGATGTGCGAAATTTAACAAAGGTCGATCCATAACTTCATCACCCCTAGAAACAGTCCTTTTAAAACGCACAAATCCTACATTACAAGTGGTGAAGAGGGTATACTAACTTTGTCATTCCGTGTGTAACGCTAAGAAGGAATTATCTCAGAATCCATAAAGTATATATAATCTTGCATAAAATCAAAATCTGAATCGATTTAGCCATGTTCGTCTGTCTGTTATTGGCACGCTCACATTCGCAGAGTTCAATTAAATTTGGACTGAATATTTTTTATAGTTCTGAGAAGTTTTCTATTTAAAACGAAATCGGTATTAAAAGATATGGACCGGGCAATTTCCCAGTAAAGCAAAAAAACTTTTGTAAAAAAATCAATTATAAATCGAATAATAAGAATAAAATATATTTCCTAAATCGGTTCAGCAGAAGAAAGTTATAGCGTAAAAATATAAAACTAATTTTATGACTCATCAAGTATTACAGTGTTATATTTAAGAAAAACCTTTATATATTGTACACGTCTGTAAGTCTATGTGTGAGAGTCTGAATGTACGAAACGTAACGTATTTAATTCAAAGCCATTTGAGATTTAGGGTATTGAAGATACGGCTATTCGTAATGAATGATCTACAATGCTAAATATTGAATGATCTTTCGGCTAAAGATTGAAAGCGGACACGTTCGTTTACACAAGTCTTTATACTTGACTACAGTATAGTCTAAAGTTTAGTCTATAAATTATGATATAGATTAGTCTATAACTTTGACTTTAAACTATAACCTAAAAATGATACAATTTTTCAGTCTGCAAACTAAACTACAGTTCATTGTTAAGTTTTGTCCATAGTTTGATCTATAAATTAGTTTATAAAGTTAACTATAATGAGATTTTATTTTGTTGTTAAAAAAGTATACCGTTTTTTGTAATCTCTTAAGGAAACTTTGACTTAATCTATAGAACTGATTATAAAATAGTCCATAAACAAAGCTACAGTTTATGCTAAAACTAGACCAAACTTGAGTCTATAAAATACTGTATTGAAATGTATAAACTGCATTATCTTTTAGTCAATAATGTACGAATGTAGTCTTGTCTATTAACTAGAATCTAGTTTAGTCTACAAATTATAATCTTAACTGGGGTTTGAGTGGTCTGTAGTTTACTCTTTAAAATAAGCAATTGTTATATCCAAAACATCGGATTAAGTGTAGTTTAATTATTAAGCTAGAATACAGTTTCTTCTATAAGCTAATGAGAGTTTAGCTTATAAACATGATTATGGCTGATTCCGAAAGTTAGATTTTTGATATATTTATACACTAGACTATATATTATTCGTTAAGATAGCTTATGGTTCAGTCCATGATCTAGAGTATTCAAAATAATGACTTAAAATATTCATAACGTTTTAAGGATTAAAAGACAGCCAAATGGAGTGACGGACATATTTAATTTGTTCCAGCAAGTGGTTGTTAGTCCATTAAAGCTTCTGATCAACTTTCTTCCCTTCTCACAATTTCTATGCCACAAATAATTACACACTATTAGAGTTTTACCCGCAATTCCCTTTCTCAATTTCAAAAAAATAAAATAAAATTTATTAAAACAAATTTTTACAAAACCCCTGGTTACATCCCACAATAATTCTTAAATCAAATCAAAATTTTAATTTAATATTTTTTTTTTCATTTTCAACAAAAAAATTAAAAAAAAAATATGAAAAAATACATGAACTTTTTGCAATATTGCAGTGAAATGTAACAATGAAAGAAAACTTGAATCGCACATCTGGTCTAATACATTTTTACAATTATTCTATTATATTTATATTGGATTTTTTTCCCTAATACTTATGAAACGAGGGTAGTTTACAAAGTTCACTAAGGGGAATTGAAAATTAAATAAATATTTACAAGAACATTTTTCTGACAAAAGTTTAAAAATAATTTTTGGATGTACCTTCCTCGATTTAAGGTTCAGTTTATCGTATTTATTTTTCGTGTTGTATTAATTTTAAGCTTTACAACACATCAAGTACAAGAAAATTTTCTAACAACTGCACAAAATTTACAAACATATATATTTTTTATTTTTTGGTAACAATAAGAAAATTTCTAGTTCAATTGCTGCGTTCAAATGAATATGAGTTCATATCGGTTAAATGCACAATGGGACAGAATCAAAAAAAATTTTGCGTAAAAATACATGTTTTAAGACTATAGATTAAACTATAGTCCAGACTATAGACTAAACTATAGTCCAGACTATAGACTAAACTATAGTCCAGACTATAGACTAAACTATAGTCCAGACTATAGACTAAACTATAGTCAAGACTATAGACTAAACTATAGTCCATACTATAGACTAAACTATAGTCCATACTATAGACTAAACTATAGTCCATACTATAGACTAAACTATAGTCCATACTATAGACTAGACTATAGTCCAGACTATAGACTAAACTATAGTCCAGACTATAGACTAAACTATAGTCCAGACTATAGACTAAACTATAGTCCAGACTATAGACTAAACTATAGTCCAGACTATAGACTAAACTATAGTCCAGACTATAGACTAAACTATAGTCCAGACTATAGACTAAACTATAGTCCAGACTATAGACTAAACTATAGTCCAGACTATAGACTAAACTATAGTCCAGACTATAGACTAAACTATAGTCCAGACTATAGACTAAACTATAGTCCAGACTATAGACTAAACTATAGTCCAGACTATAGACTAAACTATAGTCCAGACTATAGACTAAACTATAGTCCAGACTATAGACTAAACTATAGTCCAGACTATAGACTAAACTATAGTCCAGACTATAGACTAAACTATAGTCCAGACTATAGATTTTAACATAGTCAAGACAATACTCCTTGCTAAAATGCAGACAATAGATTTGACTATACTCCAGACTATAGAATTTAGACTATACATTTCTGTCCCCTTGTGCAATATATTATTATTGGTTTGAGATTATTTTCTCTTTATTTAAAAAAATATATATTAAAACATGTATTTGTGTGTATTAGAGTGTGTATATATTTAATGTTATATAGAGAGGATATAGAAAGTTTAGAGTTTAAATTTTCAGATTTACTTAATACAACAATCAAGACTCAAGTATTAGTTAAAGCTTATTGTATGTGAATTTTATATATTTAGTTGTACTTCAACTCATGTAGTTATGTATACGAATACAAGTGGTTTTATGTTTCCTATATGTGAATGTATTTGTGTACATGTTTTATGCACTCATATACTTATGTGTATATGAGAGAGTAAGTATATCAATTGAGTGCTTGAATAATAATATTATTATAAAGGAGATTTTGTAAGATGGACAAGATTTGGAACAACACTTAAACGGAGAAATAAAATTTGAATGTAGAATTTTATGAAATATTTTAAAGGGAAATTTTGGAATTATTTAGGAAGCAAAGCATCGTGGATTATATCAGATTAGAAATCATTTCTTTATATAGTGTGGACCTTTAACTTCTTTGAACAAGGGCTCAATCTTCGGATTCAAATTCTTAACGATGGTTTCGGAAAGCCGATTGCCTTCTAGGGACATAATCAATATTGCCCTTAAAATTAGTCGTTTTAAGTTGTCTATTCGTTATTTTGCAGAGCTTATGTTTGTACATGTTTTGTATTTTTCAAACCACTTGAAATATTACTGATAATGAAACTAAGAAATATAATTCCTGTTATAAAATTTGCTATTCTACTCTCTCCTTCTTATGATTTTCTTAAAGTCTTTTAGAGTCCGTGATACATAGATTTTGGAATCAGACGATATATCGTTGACTATGACATTGACGCTATTCGTTCCACCTCTATCCTTCGATGTTGAGGTTTTTTTCAAGAGATTTTTTATTTTATTTTTTTATTTTTTTACCAAATCTAACTGAAATACAAAGGCGCTACTACAACAAATGGATCACCGTTTCGGAACGACTTAAGTCACATTCGACCAAAGATTGTCAAACCAGTGACAGCTGGAGAAAATACCAGATACTGCCGAATTTTTACCATAACAATACCAACTTATATATGAGTTTTATGATCTTTAAAATATCATATTCGTAAGAGGAGATTGTATGGGAGCCATGAGTAACAGAAGATCGGTTCTCATAAAATCTGGTACATTATGAATAGTTTTTGAAAAACTGGCATAAATTTTTCGTCTGAATTTCTAGCTTACATCAGACATCGATCTATAACTTCATTGTAGTTAAACCCATTTTACCATGAGAATATTTCCAACAGACACATAAACATATGGATAAACGGTTGAGCATGTCTAAATCGACTCAGATTTTGATATAATGCAAGAATATATATTCTTTGTGGTGTCTTAGATGAGTCCTTCTTGTCATAGCAAAAGTAATGATAAACTTGTGATGGTGGAGAGTATAAAACGAATGGAAAGCACTGTTCACGGTGACATATTAAATTATTCTTTGGTTTGGTTTCATTTTTCATCTGAAATTCTGCTTTTCAAATTATAACTTCAGCCTATAAATCTTTTTGACCATGTCGATTTGTTCCTCATCCACTTCAGTCTCATGTGAAAGTTTTATCTGAAATTATCAATCGATCATGTTCTATTTCCTTGTTTTCGAGAACCTAACAGGTGTATATGTACATATCTCTTTTCCATTCCATTATTCCATTATTCCATTATTCTCCTAAAATTATGCTTCATTTAAAACACCAACTTTAAATTCTTGTTAATACACTTGAATTATTATCTATTTCCTGGTTTTATTAAGACATACTTAACTAAAAATAAATGTTATGTCTTTATTGGAAAACATATATTTACTCGTTGTCTCCATTAAGATCGTATATTGCAGTGCATTCCTTACCTTCTTATCCCCTCTCCATTTATCGGTTACAATATTTTTATTAACATATTTTTCGTCGTTGTTAATTTCATACTTCAATGGTTATACTCTGCTGTTGCTTGATGAAAGATGTTTCTTGAAATTGAAAGAACTTTTTTTCTTCATATATGAGTTTTTTTTGGTGTCTATGTGTTCTTTTAGTCCTTTTTTTCTACATATGACTTCCTTTTTAGATTTTTCTTGTTTTTTTTTCCATTACTCTTTTTTCTGTCTTTTTTGCCATATGACTTGTACAATGTTTTAGCTACATAATAATCATAACTTACGTTTCATCTTTGTTTTTCTTCGTAGTTTTTTTTCTGCATATTCTTTCTTCTTTTTTTGTTTCTTTTAATGAACTTTTTATTTAACATTCAGTGTTGTTGAGAACATCTTTTATTTTTGTATGTTTTTGCCTGCGTTTTTTCTATCAAAGAACGCTCATACATGAATGAGGAATAAGAAAGACATTATTTTGGCATTTTGCCCAAGTAAGCAGAAAAACTCTTATATGGATTTTTTCTTATTTTACTTTAGTTTAAAAAAAAATAACCCAGTGAAAAATGTTAATGAGGTGTTTTCGAGGAGTCGAAGTTGAATTTGAAAAAAAAATTTGCTTTTTTGTCTTGCAGCTTATGTGCAAGGAAGAGTATTGGTCGTACTGGAGGAAATTAGATTTAGATTTCCAAACTGTTATGCATGATCGCACTACCTTCCTTTATTCTGATAGCGTCTGTTGTCAGTGTTTTTTCGTTCATTGAGTTAGGGACCACGATGTGGAATGTTATTCTGAGGTCCTCAATATAGGTTTTCGTCCTAATCTGCAAGCATCTGTACACTGTTGGGCAGAAGCCGAATCTACAAACATCTGTTCCCATATTGGACGGCTTTGTGTTCTGAGTCTGTTCTTTGTGGAGCGACAGCATTTTCTGCACCTGGCTGCAGTACAAACTGAACAATTAAAAAAACCTCCATGTCGAATGCGACCATTAACTTAAATTGACATCTGCGGGTGTTTCCATATTGGGCGGTTTAATGGTCAGCGACTGCTTCTTGAAGGACGGTAGCATTTTGAAAACCTGGCTATTGGTATGTACTATTTTAGAAAAAATCCGATGCATGAGAAGAAATCATGTACTATTCCGGGGCCTTCATTATTCTTGAAACCTACTCCCGCATTGCGGTGACATGCTGTAACCATAACTGGTCAAGTGGCTACTACGGGATTGGTGCAGCAAAAGATCAAGGTTGGAAAGATAAATTGGATACTTGTTAGGTAGTGACAGCACGATCAACAGAATGTCGATTAAAACATTTGCACTTAGTGCTGCAAAGGAACCAATGTCTGGCAGTTTGTATTACATGATGTCCCTAAATGGAGGCCTCGAAAAAGTGACAGAAATCTGGGACCAAACTCTCCAAAACTGCATAACTGTCGTGGAGTAGATCTTTTAGCAAAGTGGTCGTAAGGGCGATCTACAGACGAAGCCATATCTCATCATAAATGGAATTTCGTTTAACAGCAGTTTATGGTTGTAAGGATCAATGCGATGACAGTGATTAGTCTCCAGAAGTTAATAGCTTGTGCGGATGAACGCTCAACTTCTTGGCTAGCGAGATTGCATAAAGTTGATCATATATAAGGACAATACGCAATCTGCCAGACTATATTATAATTTTTACCTTTACCTCTTTGAGTGGGAGAAAACTCAAAAAAGTACCAAATTAAAAGCTTATGATATCAAATCCAGTTAGGGAGGTTACCGACTTTATCTATATCTATATAGAAGAAGAGAGGAACCTAGAGTAAAAATGCTACGTTATTAGATTTATGGTTCGTTGGGTTATCTCTCATTCCACTCTCTATATTTTTTCTGTACAACATCATTTTCATATATTCATTTTACTTATGAAAAGCCAATCATATTATGTATGAATCGCTCTCTTTCCCCTTCTCTCAATTATCTAAGAATTGCAACAAATACAATCTAATATATTAAATAAGACATTTTTTCTTTAAAAAAAAAAAAAAATCCGGAGTAAGGTGTACTTAAGTCTTAGTTAGTAATGGTGACCACGTACTTTTCTACATTCGCAAGTTTTTTATTCCGGCGAAAGAAAAAACTTTCAAGTTAATGTAATTTATATTATGAATTGTATAAATACTTCAGAAAGAGAGTAAATTCTACACAAAAAAGGTTTTGTAAGGACTTATATAATTTCTTAGTTAAGTTTTTCATTTGGATTTTATTTTTGAAGAAGAGGAGGGGCAGAAGTAAATTTTTGTTTAGCTACAACTTTTAGCCTTTTTCGAGTATAATCTCATTTAATTTGTAATGAAAGATTTTCCTCTTTTTTGAGAAAAGATTGTTTTGCAAGAAAGTTACTTAAATGAAATTATATAATTTTTGTAGCAATTACAATTATATTTGAGAAATAAGGTTTAAAATGGGAGAAATATTTGTTAAGGAAAAAATTACCTTTCAGATATTTGGTGCTTTATGTAAAGGTAGAAATAACTTAATTTTAATTAAACTATAATTTTTATTTTAAAGGGTTAAACTTCACTTTTCTGCTTTCTGTGCTATTAATTTAAAAAAAATCTTGCACAGTGGGATAGAATCAAAGTTTTCTAGAGGAAAATAAAGTGGTGCATAAACCAACCGACAGAACCGCCAATAATCATCTCCATGGAATGATATATAATAAAGCCAAGAGTCAAAAGATTAGCCTTTAATATAGCCTACAGACTGGGTTTCAATCTGGTCTAAAGCTGGTGCTACATTTTACTTACAGAGTTGCACTATTCTATAGACACTTTTATAGTCGAAACTATTGACTGATCTATAAACCGACCTATGGTTTTTTATATAGACTGATCTATAGGCTGTCCATAGTAGATAGGTCCATCATGTCTACAAAATGATCTATTACCTTTTCTGTAGACTGATCAATTCCATAATTGGCCGCGTAATAAAACGTATAAACTGATAAATAACCTCGTCTATAGATTGCTCTTAAATAAGGTCTATCGACTGATCAATTACCTACCTTCTAACTTAAGACTGACCTATTTCCATTGGTAGGCTAATCAATTCTCCTATAAACCTCGCCCATAGATTGGACTATAATTAAGTCTGCCGTAAGTATTACCTCTAGAATGGTTAGCATTTATGTTAGCAACATTATCCTACTTTTTCTTTCCTCCTTTCGTCATTTCTTCTTTCAAATTAAGGTAAAATTAACTTATGTCATGAACCCATAAACGATGTCTAAGTTGCCTCTAAAAAAATTAAAATTATACTTCCCGTGTAATTCTCGCCTGAATTTCACACTTAAATGCACTTGTAAAGTCCTCAAGTCTGGGGCATCTAAATACCACAGTGTTAATAACCTCCATTTCCACTGTCCATGTGGGACAGTTTAAAGGGTATTTAACGATACGTCCATTATTCCTTGGGACAAGTCAGCCATCTCCGTAGCCAATTTGCCATTGTTCCGTCTTAAGGATAAGTTCTCTTATCCGCATATATCGTAGAAATTTCTTTAGTGTCGAGGTCGAAGTGGATCATACCGACTAACATATATGCTGTCGCTAGTGATAGTGTCCTGTATCCGCAATATATATATATAGGAATCTCTGTCAAAAAAGTTATAACACATTCTTGCTTGTTACACTCCTCAGAATATCGTAATATCGATATTGTTATTCTAGAAGTTAGCAAACGTCGCCTCTCGTCAATCATAACTCCAATATTCCTGTCAAATTCTAATTAACGTTTACTGATTAGCAGAACTCTAGTTTAATGATTAGCTAGTTCCAATCTTACCTTCTTCAGGTATTTCTCAATATACTACAACAAAAGCAATAGCCAATAAATAGATCTTTAAAATCGCCTATTTTGGAACAAATTTTCAGTATTTCCTTTCATTGAATGCTACATTCATTTATTAAATGTTACGACATTCTGATGTGTCTTTTTGAAAGTGGGTTTCTACTATCCTCCCGAGTATGTTGGGAAGTCCTTTGGCCCTTTAATCGTGTCATCACTATTCGATAAGCATCTCTTCATGGGTTTGAGTCCATTTCTCTGCTTATCTGCCTTAAGCACTCTCGCTTGTTAACCTTTTTTGCTTTTTGAAAGTTGTGTCCACCCTCACGATATGCTTAACGATATTTGTTTTCCCTCTACCTCGGTAATCTTCTTTCAAATATACGTCTTGCCCCCCAATATTCTTTTCAAAGTGTTGCTATTTCCAAGTTCTACCAGTCATTAGATTTTCTATTCTCCGATGACATGCCTTTTTAGTGTATCTGTTATATGAGTAACTTTATACTGAGTTGTCTCACTCAGACTCATCAGTTCTCCAAATTTTTAGGTAGTCTATTGCGTAGGCGATGAACTAGACTGGACTAGGTTATTGATTAGCCTGTGGACTAGCTTCTTCACTACTTATTTTTTTGTGTTATTTTTTTTTAGAAGATACTTAAAAATCATTAAATTCTACACCACTGTTCTCCCTTTTTTTGTGGAATCTCTCATTACTACAAATGCCTGCTTTGTCTTGTTAATTTGTCGCAACACAACCATGACATGTTTAACAAAATATCTAACATGCAACATTCTTTCCACCCTTTTTACTCTGTTTTATGAAAATAATGAAATAATTTCTCATGAAAACTAAAATAAAATGTTTAAATGACAATAATTTATCAACAAGACACTTTTATTTAATGTTCGTTTTTCCACAGCAAAGACAACATTAATAATGAAGCAATAACAGCTAAAAAGGAAAAAACAACTTAAATAAAACAAGTAGCAACATGTCTCTGCTTTGTTTTTATAGCGTGATTTTTAAGACCTCTTTTATTTAGCGCCTAAATGTAGGCAAATAAAGTACTATAAAAATAATGTTGACTGGAATTCTCTTCCTCTCTCACACTTACGGCATCGTGAAATTAATTCATGAATACTAGTTCTTATAATGTTTGTAACACTCTCTTGCTTTTTTAGCACCCACACACTCACCTTTTTTTGTTATACTCATTTAAAACGACTTTTAAAATAAAAATCGCAATTTGTTATCATAAGATCAGTTGGTGCTGTTTTAAACAAATATTTATGTCTGAATTTATTTATGTTTCAGGATTGAATTTGTTATGGGAAATAACGATGTATAATGGGTTATTTTTGGTAAATGATATATTTTTTTATAAAAATTAATTTGCAAAAAAGCGACCATTAATAAAGTTGTTTTAACAATTTTAATATATAAGTGCTCAATAATGCGTATGATTAATATTTTTGTTAATTAAACTCCTATTAAGTATACGTCCCTGAATCATTATATGATCATTAATATATTTATATGTCTGAATATTAAGCATAGGTAATAATTGTTAAAGTAAGAATCCAGGACTGATAATTTTGAAACTTTATCAGAGTTAGAAATTTCTTCATAATTAATTATCCTTTAGACTATTGACTATTCTGCAGACTAATGTATCTATAGTCTAGCTTGTGGATTGGTCTGTAGTCTAATTGATAGGGTAGGAAGGCGGTACTACGCCTTCCTTCCCTTTTCTTCCACTGCCAATGATAAAGTCTGTGGTCAAAATCCATACTTTCACTTCAGTTAACATTTAGCTAAAATGTTCCCAGTAACAATTGAGGTGCCTTCCTAAATCCTCGAACCCACTGAATTCGGATGTCACATTTTCTGCATCTCCTTAAACCTAAATCATCCGTGGCCACTCAAAAAATGCATTAGATGTCTTCTTTTGTGTGTATATTCTATACACCTCAACTTCAGCCAGATAAAGGCAACTACACATCAAGTAATACTGTTTTATTGCCGCAGTTGTCACTACTTCTGATCATCTCATGGTTTGTCAGTATCGATTATTTTGGAACATATATAGTTTATCTAGAGAAATATAGATTCCCATCTTGTCAGGAGCGAAGTCGGTGACCCTCCAAAATTCGACAACCAAGGGTATGTGTGTTTTTTAATAATTCGCAAAAAATTCCTTTAAAATTGAGATAAAGGCAACTTCACATACAGCATCAATTAATACTGTTTTATAGCCGCAGCATACCAATTAACAGCACTGCCGAAATACGAGATTTAATATCCGCTCAAATAGCGTACAATACAATTCACATTGGAAATGATTAAATAAATGTTCTGCTCGGTCAAACGGCGATAGCCATTATTCTATTGAGTGCACCATTTACCCTCCCTCATAAATTATTGATTTACAACCTCTACCTTATGATCTGCTAGCTCTTGTCCTACTTGATGTAACCAATTTCTTATTATCATAATGGAATAATCCAAATATCCTTAGCATCCTACTGAAATAGTTTCTAACTTCCAGATTCCCAAGAGCTAAAATATGTTTCGGTTCTGCACTATTGAATCGTTATTAACATCTAGCATTATGATCGAGCAATATTTCTTTTTAGATACAATTTCTACTAGAGCATCTTTAGACGTTCCCACCACCATGTCGATCGCATCTATCGTCGATCTTAACATTCGAATGCTGGATTCTATGGAGCAATTTGAACTTTTACCTGTCTCCTTTGGAGGAATTTAAACATTGTAACTATATTTATACAAAGTTGTCACTACTTTTGATCATCTCATAGTTTGTCAAAATCGATTATTTTGGAATATAATTCTACAACTAGAGAAATCTTAATGAAATTTCTAGAGAAATCTTAATGAAATTTCAAATATTTAGAGCTGAAGTACTTTAGAGTTTATCTGGAGAAATATAGATTCCCATCTTGTCAGGGGTAAAGTCAGTGACCCTCTAAATAAAGTCAGTGACCTCCTTTAAAATTGAGAAAAAAGAAATGTGTCATATCAATAATACTATAACATGTGTAGGAAATCTCTTATAGTTTCAGAGATATTAAAGTTTTTTATATGCCGGATTTTCTATAAAATAAAAAATTGGCGAAAGAACCATAGAAATATATGCATCTGTAAAGAAGGTATATTAATCTGAATTTTGGAACTTTAAAAAATGAAATATTTTGATTTTTTTCCGAAAACATGGCAACATTTATCCACTCGTAATGCACATTTTTGGTTGTGAATTCTCCAATGTTTTTTATTGTTTTACAAATGAATCTTATCGGGTATTTATGTAAACAAAATTTGAATGAACTGGTGGATCTGCTTACAAGCCCTATTGAAATTTGGTAAATTAAAAAAAAACATATATTTTTCTGTCAAGCTGTCAATCATTTTTATATTATCCTAAGTATATAGCTACAGGTGTAGGCCAAACATCCCAAGAATATTTTCTCCTGTTCGGCTCTTATTATGACGTGTTGAAATTTCCTAAAAATATCTTTATTCATTTCGAATATTAATTTTATTTTTCTAATTTTTCCGCACAAATTTTAAATCCACAATTGGATTTGCTAAAGTGGAGTTGCTAAAGACATCAATCTCTTATATAAAAATTATATATCCTGACTGAAAATCCATTATGAAGAAGGTCGCCTTTAACGAAATTTTGCTATTTTTCATATAGAGTTGAAAATTTCGTCAAAAATATCGTTTTGAAACCGTTACTTACCATTCTCTGATATGAAATTTTCTACTTTAAGGAAAATGCTAAAATTTTGTGATTTCAAAATGACATAAATCAAACTTCTACTTAAAGTTCATCAAAAAATTCGTTATTTACAAAATTTAAATTTATTTTCCACACAGATGAATGTCACACTAGATCCTTGTACTTCATCTATTTGTAAGTGTATGTGTATGTAACACTCTACTAAATTTAACTCTTTCTTGCCACAATTGTTATTGTTGTCTTTGTGAAATTTCACGCTTGTTAGAGTTCATTGTTTATTGTCATTGTAATGTAATGTTTCCCTTTTTAAGAGTTATTTTTTTGTTTTAGTATTCTAGATGTTGTGTAGTTGTATGTGTTTTATAATAAACAACCATATTAAAAGGAAGATATATATGTGAATAATATATGTTAGTGTGTGTAAATGTAATTTGTTATAAAAGATGTTACTGTCATTGTTGCAAAACAACATGATGTTTATTTTTTATTATCACTGAAATAATGAAGATAGAAATATTCCATGATTGTGAAAGAAAAATGTTTTATTTGCTGGAAAATAATCAGCAAAAAGAGTGAGAGAGGAAATACAAAAAACGAAATACAAAATAAAGGGAAATTTATTAACTGCAAACTATGAAAATGAAGTATGTAGTAACTTAAATTTGTGATGAATTGAAAAAGTAAATCTTTAAAAAGTTAAAAACAATTTTGAATAATTTAATAATTATTTAATTTAATAACGAGCAATTTAAACTCTTTGTTGAAATATCTCCAACATATCGCATACTCAAACATACTATGCCTCCGTTCCTTTCAATATCTCCACAACCAATAAAATCTACCACCTATGAATTTTAAGTTCTAACCCCTCTCCCCAAATAACATACCACAATTCCCTTAAACCACCTAAAAGCTACTAAAATAAGCAGTACCATCATCACCATACATATTATCATCATTATTATCAACATTCTTATGGTCATCATCTTGAACAAAAGTTACGGTAATTTTCAGTAAAATTAACCTGACCATAACCCTCAGGTCATTTGGAAATAAATTGTTCAAAGTGTGTGAGTGTAAGTGTGTGTATGTATGTGTTTATGTAAAAAAGTAACAAACAGCATAAATTTTCAACACCACAACCACTGAAATTTTGAAGCGTGTAGTATCACCATAACACCCACGCCAATGGAACACCAGCACGATTATAATAATATGAAAATTCATACATACATGTGTGTGAGACCAAGATTAACAAGGAGAGAAAGTACCCTGTAGTTTTAGTACAAACTAACTCAAAGTCTAGTATTGCTACTATTTATAATATAAGTGTTACATATATTATTATAGAGTAAAGCTACTAAACAGAAGTACTTTTTCCTATAGAGCAGTTTTGTAGGGAGATGATGACATTCAACAGTGAAACTATAGGGAAAGATTCGTCAAACGAAGTTATACGGACATAGCAAAGCGCTATTCATGAATGGTATTCCAAACAGATCAATATATAACGGACTACTTCCAGGTATCGAAAGATCTAAAGGAATCTCGGTGAGACAGTATGGATTCCAAAAGGCAAGATAGACGATAGAGACCATCGACATGGTATTGGAAATGGTTAAGGATCCTATAATAATATAGGATCCTAGATGTGGAAGTTCCGAATTATTGAAGAGAATCATATGTGAATAGTTCACGGACAGAACATTGACGTATTATACGAATAAAAGAAGGTAGTGCTACAGTATTTCTGCACGAGTTCCTCAGGGATCGGTCCTAGGCACACTACTTTGGGACGTAATGTACAACTATATATTGGTATTGAAAGTAGAAATGAACGCAAAATATTTTCGACTAATAATAGATGATAAAATTGATTTTATGAAGAGCTACTTTGATGAATGTTATTGATAGTGAATCATATAAAAATTGAACGATACCACTTTATACTGTATTTGACCCCACTGGCAGCAGTTGAATTGTATACTCACCAACTTCCGTTAGAAAGATATAAGATGCGAAGACAAATCCAAAGAGAGAAAAAGCTAAGATAGAAAAACCGTACTAAAGCCGATTGGCGAAGTTCAGGTATAAAAATGTGAATGTAAATGTAAAAATGAAAAGTTAAATACTTTTTGACCGCATCCAGAAGTATGTAAGACTACTCGCCAAACTTCCTAACTTGTTTGATAATAGAAGATGCGGAACATGTGCTGTTCGGATGCACTATGTTTGGAGATTTAGGACGTGATCTAGAAATAAATCGGTCGAGTGTCTCTGATAACATATTAATTAAAATTTTTAATAAAGAAAAGGTATGGAATTTAACTACAGAGGTGAACCTTTTACTCCCAATATAAGAAAAAAGGCGAAAGAAGGAAAGTTAATTTGGGATGTTCTCTCAGTTTAACATTCCTCCTTCTGTCATTTTTTTCATCTTTTTACCTTAAGAAGATTTCCACCTCAAGTATGCAAAACACAAGACTATATAACACAGTTTGGACAATAGTACCGTATATACCAGACAATAGTATATTCCGAACTATAATATAGTTTATAGTTCGGACTATTGTCATAAACTGTCCAGAATAATCCAGACTATTCTGACATATCAGCTCGATTAAATTCTGTTCTATTGTCATTAATAATTCATTCCATTTTCTGTCTTATCTCTTCATTATAAAACCACTTTAGTTTGGCAATCAGCTTGTCAATAGTCTTCTTATTTATCTATCCTGTAAATTTCTGTCTCTACACACAAGCCTACAATCTATCAGATCTGTTGGGTTATTATATGCCGCAAAACGCTTTTAGCCATTAAGAGTTGAATAATTTGAATATAAATACTGCACGATTTGTAATTGTGTGACTACTTTAATTTTCCTATAGAAAAGTAATCTTTTAACTCCCCTGGACTTTCTTTTCATAAACTCTTGTGACTGCAGGAGTATGTGGCATAAATGAATAACCAACTAATGTCCAACAGTAGTAAGAGGCATCTAATGATGCCTTAAATTGAATCTAATCATCATTAACAATTATAGCACACACAGTACCTTTCCAACGGAAGTTGGTGAGATATTGAGGGTGAGAGCATATAATGCCAACAAAGGTAATTTTGTCCAACATTTTGTATGCCAAGAACTTATTTTGGGTGGTTGATTTGCACACACGAGTGGTTTGCTTTAGATAATAAAAATTTACAATATTGTCATCTATATGAGAAAGAATTTTCTCACACTCCGAGTTGCATACGAGAGCCAGTTTTCTTTTGTTATTCTCCTTTTTTCTTTTGGTTTTTCCTGGTCATAAAGTCAAATCATATGCAAATAATTAAGCACATTTACTTCCGGCTGCAACCAAAACAAATAGAAAAGAAAGAAAATAGCCTTGCAATTTTTGCTGTTCTTGCTCTATTGTTGAATGAAAGTAGAGGAGAGTAAAAATGAAAGGAAAAATGTATAAAATCATTATGTCAGGCTTAACAGCAATATTGTGGTATGTTGCTACCATTTCTGCTACTGCTTACTGCTTGTGTATGTAGTTTTAAAGGCGTTGAAATATTTCCCTAAAGTCCCATCACGTTGTAGATGTCGCCAATACATTTTCATATAAAACATCATTTTGTAATCTCAATGTGAACAAACATTTTTGTCTGCCTTAATGAAGTCGCATAAAAAAAGCAGTCGAGTGGAGAATTTGTAGCCGTATGCAATTTTAAATTTGTATGGGCAATTATAGAAAGGGATGAAAATCAGGTAACTACACAATAAGAGAGGAAAAGGGCCTCTGAAATAATTTTTAATTTAAAGCTTGGACTATAATTTAATTTATAATCTGGACTATAGATAAGTCTGGACTATATATTGCTACATTTTTTATTTTAGTCCAAACTCTAGATTATAAGAGGAACTCATCTGTGAGATATTTTTTCACCTTTTCTGTAGCATTGATATATACTGATTCGGTTTTCGTACATTGCTTATGCTGGTGACTTAACTGTAGTGATATAAAGTAAATATGGAAAGACTTAGACCTCAACAGTAGGCTAAATTTGGGTTCCAAGACACCTCAAAAGTGTCCAATTATATCTATATGGAGTACAAATAATGTAGCTACAGGTGGATAATATGTACTGGACCGCAGAAATGTGAATTAGATTTTCGATTCTGTGGTAAAGCCAATTCCACTCTATTTACCGTTTTATGATGGAAATGACTTGAAATCTACTCAAACCACTAAAAATGTTATTCAGTCCTTCATAAGTTAAGACTGCTGATCATTGAATTATTTAAGTCTACTTAACTGATATTATAAGCAGGAAATTCGCTCTTTAAACAACGATGATATGGAATATATCTGTGGTTTTAAACACAATTTCGGGTAGTTACCTTCTAGACTTCACTTCAAGTATCTCAATAACATATTCATTCTTCTGCGATTCTCTCTGCTATGTATTTCTTCCCTTTCTTTCTTTTCATTTTTTCCGTCCATTATATATTTTCAGGCAGTACAATGGGACCTTCGGGACCCAAGTGAACCACATCCATTTTTGTATCTTCTTTATGCAGCCTGATGACATAATCTAAAGTCTTTATACTAAAATATATTATATATTTAAGTCCAAGTATTTTTTTCTTAGGTTTAGTTGATAACTTGGATTGTCGTCAAATATAAAATCTGAATTATAAAATAAAATGCTTGTTAAAAAGTGTTGAGTCGGAACTATAGATTAGCTTTAGGTCTGATTTAAAATTTTATATACATTCTGTTTGCGTCTATAGTAGATCATTCCATACTATGAAATAATCATTATTGTAATATTGTCGTACAGACAACATATCTGGCCCCAAACTATAACATATTACTCCATCGAATTTGTGAAAATTGTGGCGTAATGGCAACTTCGGTCGAAGTCATTATAGATAAAACCCAAAAAGAAGTGTTCGTTAAAATGAAAACCATTACTTTAACCTCCTCTACCGAAACCCAGAAGCTGGTTGATCCTGAGTTCATTTAACGTGGAATAGGTAATACGAGCAGTTCGACAAGTGGCTTCGTTGTTCCATCTATTCTGCGTTATTCCGTATAACTCCATACAAGTTTTTCCCATGAAAAAAACAAAAGTAGTTCTACTATCAACAAACTCATCTCTGATTTCTTTGCAGGTAGTCCATTGCATATCAATCCTCCTTAAGTTACTATGTCTAGGAATAGAGATATGCCTTATCATACAATAATATCCCAAATTCGGTTTTAAGCAGATCGTGTAGACTAAAAAGACCTTTCTAAAATCGGTGAAAATTCTAATATTCCAAGATATCTAATTTGAAATCCCTTCCTATAAGATACTACAGGAGATCATTGTTTGGAAGTGTATAAACCTTATAAATTTCATTTGATGGACAAGTGTCGTAGGCGATTGTGTCATAACTAGCTGTCTATGGCACATGAACGCCGCTTGTTGACTCATCAGATCAACAGAAAGACAATTTTGTAGCTATATATATATATGTAAGAACCTCCTCAAAGATATTAGGGACACTAACAAAAGTAAATATCTACTCACATGCATTTTCGGTTCAGACCCCAGGTATGTCTAACAGTCTTCCTGCAAGTATTTAAAGCCGTGATGTTTTTATCTGGACTGTAGTTTCTCTGTAGACTGGATTTTATTTAGCACTATAGTTTAGTCCATATTCTAATCTATAGTCTAGCCGACAATTTGATATATAGTTTAGTGTACACTCTCAACCAAACTTAAGATGTTTTAATATATAGTCCAGACTTTAAGTTAGTTGTTAGACTGTAAATTATTCTATAGTCTAATCTATAGTTTATTCTAGTATATATTTTGCAGTCAGATTTGTAAAGGCAACTTTAATTTTTCGTGACCCTCAAGTCCTTCCCTGCTTCCTTTTTTTTTTGCATACACATACTTCTGCTTATAATGCATTTATCGAGTTCAGAGGTGGCCAATAAATTTGAATAATAATTGTCGGTTGCATGAGTCCAAACAGTCAGCCATTTGCACACACACACACACACATACTCACAAATATATGCTGCCATTCTCTTTAGTTATAGTTATTGGTTGCCTGGCTGGCGTTTTTGTTATTAAAATTTCTGTTGCTTTTACGTTTTCTTTTTCTCAAGAGAGATTGTTTTATAATTATCACATGAATGTTGCATCTTTTTTTATGACGTGTTTTTTGTCTTCTTTTATAACGAACAAATTGTCTGTAATTTAAGTCTTATTTAAGACTTGTGGTTGAATTTACGATAAGTTAAGATAATTTATAAATTATAGGGATTTTTATATCTTTACTGGGGATTTTTTTTGAAACAAAATATAATTGAGATCATTATTGATTATGGATTTAAAGATGCGTGAAAAGCAGAATATTTAAACAGGGGATTTATGGTGATTTTCATGCTCATAACTTGTAATACAGAAGTTATATTCTTTTAAATTCTTTTCAAGGGATTTTTTTTACATTCTCCTTGCCACATGTGGTAACCATCATACATATATTGAGGTTCAAAAAACCACTACAATTGCCAAAAAGAAATAAAAATATGGTTTCTCAGTTGTATGAATTATGAATAAAATATTTAAATATTGATATAAAAAATACCGCCCAAAATTGCTTTGTATTTTATCTCCAATTAAATCCAAAAAAAAAAAAAAACTTTAATTTGCCTACAATTAAAACAAAACTATTGCAATACTCCTGTAACTGAAATTTCCCAAAAGTAGCCACAACAACAAAAACTCTCTGTGTTAATTATTATTTGGCTTTTGAATTGTATTTAATGCAATTAAAAAATCAAAAGTTACCATTCATTTCATTCATAAATGCATTTCAAAACTCTAACTTTTGGTTTTGCTTACTTATGCAAAAAAAAGACTACAACTGCAACCAAAAGCAACCATAAAAAGCTCCCAAAAAAGTACAACAAATTTTCGAAAATAATGCAATCAGTCAAGCGGTCAATTTTTCGACACAAAACTCAGCCTCCGATTACGAAAACATCAAATAAAACCAAATGGTTATTTAGCCGGTCATTTGTTGCAATACAGTAATACATACGCACACATACACAGATACATATACATAAACTTACAAATACATTGTTATTGTATTGTCTTTGTGGTTGCATGGGAAAGGCTAAAATAAACCAATCACTCTACCAAAATCATTTACTTTCCCAAATCCAACTCTCTCTCTCTTCTCACCCCAACTTTTTGGTTCCATTTTATGAAGTTTTTTATATGCAACATTTTGGAGTTAGTTTTTGGAAATATGTAACTGGATAAAGCTGAAAACTAACATAAGTTCTAAAATTTAGCAGTTATTTAAAAGTATTAAATCATTATGAGTGACTTAAAAGGAAATAATGTGAATAATGAGAAAGATGAAGTCGAACTTGTTTCAAATGAAGTTGACTGGACCATTAGAAACTATATGAATATATGAGGGTCCAGGGTTGGCAGATCATAAAACCGAGAGAGTATTAATTCAAAAATTGAAAGGCAACGATGAAGCTGATATCGGGGATGTACAAACTAACTTCTAAGTTGCATCTAAAACATCTTCAGATTACGATACAACGTAAGAGCTGTACTTGAACGTTTAATGCAAATGTAGGGGGATGTACCCAACAGAAGTGGAAATTTAGTTTCGCCATATATGGATGTCGGCTTAAAAAAACGGAGTCTACATCTTGGAAATTAAAATCTACTTATAGACTATCAGAAGCAGTACTGATTCCTTTAGATATCCGGCTGGAGAAACTCAACTAACGCAATTTCTTAAAGGACATGACAGATAAAGGAGCGACATCTGTAGATGTAGAAGAAACAGAGGAAAGATTCTCGTGCAATAGAAGTAGTCCAAACTTAACTTTCCGGTCCTGCGACCCAATATCCTTGTAGACAGTTTCGTAGGAACGTTGACCGATGAAGGTGGAGGTTTTCAATCAGATTCAATAGGATTTACATTATTATTGAATCCTATTGAATTTATTCTTTTAATATTCCAACTATCTTACCATTGAATGCCTATATATGTATGTATATATGATAATGCGATGTGTGCAAAAGGTGCTACCACAGCAGAATAATAAACACTGGACGTTTGTTGTAATTTAGCTATTAAAATTGATGTTGCATATAGAATAATGCAGACGCAACCAGGATACGGTACATGCATAACAGACATACACATAAATACACATGCACATTTACAATTAAACATTGCATTAACATATGTACGAATATGTCCCAAAAAAAAAATAACAACGAAAAATTGAAATAAACATAAAGACATAAAATAAACGAGGGTTAGTTCGAAAATTTTGGCAAATTTTAAAATTTTATTGGGAATAAGAAAATATTGAATCTGTAAATAAAATTTTTAATTTAAAGCTTTTTTAAAAAGGAAACCTACTTCGGGGAGAATAGCGAAGAAAAAATTGTAATGTTTCTATAGAAAATTTTTCAGCGAACTTCGTTTTAGTAATGAAGACCACAAAACGCCAACACAACACTTTCTTTTCATAAATGAATAAATATCAATACATGTATAATATTTTGCTTGTACGTATGTCTGTATTAATTTGTAAAATGTCTAAGTATATGTATAGACATACACAAACATATATCTATCAATGATATCACAAAATTTTTATAAGGCATAATGGATCAGAATAACACCAAATCAGTTCAGATACTTAACTATAGTTAAGTAAATAAACTCCGCTAGAGAAGAAGTCTTTAGTCGAGTTTATAGACAAGTATTCTGTCGAGTATATACACTACTGTATAGTCGATATAATAACTTCTCCATAGTCGACTTAATAGACCACCCTTTGGTAATGAAGTATATAGACTAGAAAGTTTAAAGTCTGGTCTTTAATTGACGTTATAGACTAGTCTATAGTAGAATTTATAGACTACTCTATAAAAGGGTTTATGGACTTGTCTATAATCGAATTTATGAACTTGTCGGGTTTATAAATTAGTCTATAATTGAGTCTTTAATCTAGTTTATATACTAGTCTATAAACAAATATTTAGACTTGTCTGTAGTCGAGTTTACATAGAGTTTATAATCGCGTATGTAGATTAGTCTATAGTCGACTTTAATCGACTTTTACTAATCTATAGGCGAGTTTATGGACTAGTCTATAGTGGAGTTTATAAGCTACTTTATAGTAGAGTTGTAGTCTATTAAACTTTATAGTTTTCTTTCACAAATTCGTTGATTCTGACCCACTGTTTTAGGTGTTCCCGATTAAATCTTTTTTATTTCGCTCATTCTTTATTTTTGTAAATGTAAATTTAAGCATGTGAGTGTGTGTTTTTCTGTGTAAGTGTTGCTTCATTTCATGTAATAGGAAGTTGAGTTTTGGCACTTTGTGGCATTTTATATTTTTCGAGCATTTTCAATTCTCCATTTTTTCCCTTCCCTTTCCCTTTGCATTGTTGCTTTCTGCCTTTAAACTTTGCGTTTTACAAACCGGAAACGGATGCTGTTGCAACGAGTATAAATGGTCAATATATTAAAACGACCTCGTTTAATCGTTTTACATAATCAAACATACATTGACACACGCACACACACAAACACATACATTTGACTATTACTGCATCAATTTGAGTCAGTTCTTTTTTTCTTTCGTTTAACGTTTTTGTTTCAAATTTAACTTCAAACAGTTTTTTATGTTCAAATTTTTTTGTTTTTGACTGCAATTCGTTTTTATGCCACTTGACACACTGAAGCGTAAAATTAATCGTGGCATATGTTTTGGTAAGCAAAAATGCTTCAAAAAAGAAAAAGCACAGAAAACACATAAGGACAAAGAGACAAAAGAGTGTAGAGAACAACTTATGTTTAAACTAAAAAAAAAGGATTTTTCTTTATTGGTTTTTGTGGTGTTAAGTTAAAAAAGAAGGGATTCAGGGATTTTTTTTTTTGTAATAACTTCCATAGAAAGGGTAAAATTCATAAAACTAGTAAAGTTTATAGGCCATAAATGTGGTTTTTATATTAAAGTTAAGATATTAATAATAATTGGGGATTTAATATAAAATCAAAGATTATGGTTATTTTCGCCAGAAAGCATAATTTTTGCTAAATA
Source organism: Cochliomyia hominivorax (assembly GCA_004302925.2). Classification (NCBI taxonomy): domain Eukaryota; kingdom Metazoa; phylum Arthropoda; class Insecta; order Diptera; family Calliphoridae; genus Cochliomyia; species Cochliomyia hominivorax. Next base: position 88,009,216 of record PYHX02000413.1, on the reverse strand, counting down.
AGAAAAGTTTTATGATTTAAAAGGAGATTTTTCAGCGATTTTATTTTTTAAGAAATTTTTTAAGGTGATCACAAATTAAGGTTATTTTAACCAAAAATGCATTAATTAGGAAGTTATGATTGTTTTCGATCTTCCTTAAGGCTTTTTTAGCAAATTATTAAATTTTTTAAGCATTGAATTTTTTATATTTTGAAAAATTGATCTCAAATTAATCTTATTTTGGGTTTATTTGAAAACCAAATGAGATTTACCGCTGGTGATCACAGATTAAGTCAATTTTGTTTGAAAGAATAGTAGTTAGTAATAGTTATTTCTTATTGGATTTCAAATTTGTGTAAGTGTGATCGCCGATTAATCTTATTTTAACACTTTTTTAATTTCTCATGCAGAAATTATGTATTTTTTTATTGTTTAAATAATGAGCACTAATTAAGTGTATTTTTTTTTCTAAAACCCCTACAATTAAGTGGAATTAAAATCTTTTACGTCAAAAATGCAATATTGGTTCAATGTTATATGTTTTAAGTGATCAGAAAAAATGTTTGAAATATCAAAAACAAATAACCACAAATTGTGGTCTTTTTCTCCCAAATTGCAGTGTTACCGATTTGAAAAAGTTCTAAGCTTTAATTAAGACTTGTTAAGTCGGTTTTTAAACATGATCACCAATTAAGTTTATTTTGACGAAAACTAAGTATTCACTGAGACATTGAGATTGTTGGCTTGAATGTGATATTTAGAATGATTTTTCATTTTTTAAAATAATCACCGATTTACCTTATTTTTAGCAAAAAACTCGAACTCATGGTAAAAAATATGAATGTATAATAAAAAATGTCGTTTCACAAAAATTCTTTTTTTTATTTTACTTTACATACAAATTCTCCAAAAAATAAAATTTTCTCTTAAAACTAAAATTTTCATTTGTGAATTTTTTATATTTTAAAATCATTAAAATTAACATAAAAAAATCACTTAAAATCTACGGTTTCACAAAAAAATCATATTTTTCTCTGAAAATTTACATTTTCACCAAAGATTCACATTTTTATTAAAAAAAACTACTTTTTAAATAAAACATTCACAATTTCACTCAAAAAATCATATTTTCTCTAAAATTCAAATTTTACGTTTTTACTTAAAATACTTACATTTTTACAAAAAATTCACATTTTTACTAAAAATTCACATTTTTACTAAAAATTCACATTTTTACTAAAAATTCACATTTTTACAAAAATTCACATTTTTACTAAAAATTCATATTTTTACAAAAAATTCACATTTTTACAAAAAATTCACATTTTTACAAAAAATTCAAATTTTTACGTAAAATTCAAATTTTTACTAAAAATTCACATTTTTACTAAATATCTACGGTTTCACAAGAAAAAAACATACACTAAAAATTTATATTTTTCTCTGAAAATTTACAAAAATTCACCTTTTTATTAAAAAAAATAATAACTTTTTAAATAAAACATTCACAATTAAACTCAAAAAATCATATTTTCTCTAAAATTAAAATTTTCACTAATATTTTCTACAGATTCAGAATTTCACTAAAAAAATTATAAATCGTTAAAAAAATTTATTTTCAATAGAAATTTTAATTTTTACCATAAATTCAAAATTTCACTAAAGAATCACACTTTAATAAAAATTTCACACTCGCAAAAAGAAAATCAGATTTTTTTTTTAAAATCAACTTTTTAACTGATAAATTCACATTTTTACTAAAATATAAAATTTTACTAAAAAAATAGTTTCACTTAAAAATTCACATATTCTGCAAAAATTCCAGTTTTCACTTAAAAATCACTTTTTCATTAAAAAATTAAAATTTTGAACAAAATTTAACCACTTTAGTTTCGCACATTTTGTAAGTCTTTTTACTAAAGGTAATTAAATTTGTCTACTTTATTTTTGGAATATAATTACAAATCACCCATTATATATCCACAAATAACTTGATTTTTTTTTAACAAATTATTTACTGTTTAAGTGTTCCCTGTCGCTATTTAATACTTCAAACTAAATTATTACCACCAAAAATGGCATTTTTTGGGGAATTCACTATTTTAGTTATTTTTGCTATATTTACATTAAGTCATAAATATTTTCTCCTCAAAACTCCAAAAAAAAAATACAACAACATATATAACAACTATTTTGACACATTCATGTTGCAACAAACATAAAAATAACTGCTTTAAATAAACGTCTATTTACATTTTGACAAAAAATGTAGAAGAAAAAACAACAGCAACAAAATATTCATATCTAAACACTAAAAAGCCATAAGTCTCATGTTGTAACACCCCTTCAAACTAAAAAATGAACTAAAAAAAATTATTGTCACTTTTATCAGTTTGAGTTAAAACGAAAAATAGGAAAAAGGGAGAAAATAACAAAAAAGGGAAAAATAAAACTTGGAAAAATATATTGCCCATATAGCAAAAATTCTAAAGTGCTATAAATTCATCATGTGTGCAATGTTGCATTGCAAACAAGCTGTTGCAATTCTATGGTTATTTGTAAGCACACACACACACAAATACATACAAACACCTACATAAACAAAGTAAGGAGAAAATACGGCATATAACTCCCACAGTCAAGGCAATACAGAAATAGGGATGAAAATATGTTTACATATTTAACGCACTAGAGAAATGCTACAAAATCACACATTAAAGTTATTTACCTAATAAAAACAGTTATAAGGATCTTCAGGTTTGAAATGGATTTTTTAAAAAATTGTCACAGATTAAACTTAAATTGGTTAACAACTTTACGCTTTCTTAGTTAAAATCTGATCAATGATTAAGCTTATTTTGTTAAAAAACACTGTTAACTAATTTATGAAAGCTTTAAGCCTTAAAATGATCAACTTAAAAATTGTTGGAAAAGTGATCTCAGAATGAGTTCACTTTGCCACAAATTAATATTTTATCATAATTTTTGTATGATAATCTTAAATCTTCTCCTGTTTTTAAGAAACTGTTTCCTCCTTTACACCGTCTCTAATATTTCCAAAAACCCTTTAGTAGTGCTACATATCAAACTTTATGTTTTAGTTGCCATCAAACAAAAATGCTATAAATTGTAATTTTTTCCATTTATTCTCCACCCCACATATCTTTTTTGCCTTTTCTACAGTAATCAAGTTTTTTGTTATATAAATATTTATGATAAAAATTGTAATAAATTGGTTGAGGTACTTACAACAACTACATTTTTGTAAACCTCAAAAAATATAAATAATATTTTTTTTTTTTTAGAAATTTTCAAATTCGCCATTTATTTAATGATAATTTTTTTGAAAATAAATTGTTATTTTATATAATAATTCATATGTCTGATTAGATAATTTAAAAATGCATAAAATTATTCATATTAATAGAAAAATATAACGAATGCAAGTTCTATTTCAGTTCTGGTTCTGTTTTAGTTCAGTTCTAGTTTAGTTCTAGTACAGTTCTAGTACAATTTTCGATCAGTTTTAGTTCATTTTGAGTTCAATTCTAGTTTAATTTGAATTCAGTTCTAGTTCAGTTCTAGTTCACTTCGAATTCACTTCTAGCTCAGTTCTAGTTCAGTTCTAGTTCAGTTCTAGTTCAGTTTTAGTTCAGTTCTAGTTCAGTTCTAGTTCAGTTCCAATTAAGCTCTGGTTCAGTTCCATTGCACTTCTGATTCAGTTCTAGTTCAGTTTTAGTTCAGTTTTAGTTCAATTTTAGTTCAGTTCTAGTCCAGATTTATTTGAGTTCGAATTTACTTCTAGTTCAGTAGTAGTTCAGTTCTAGTTCAGTTCAAGTTCAGTTCTAATACAGTTCTAGTACAGTTCTCGATCAGTTTTAGTTCAGTTTTAGTTCAGTTCTAGTTTAATTTGAATTTAGTTCTAGTTCAGTTCGAATTCACTTCGAATTCACTTCTAGTTCAGTTTTAGTTCAGTTCTAGTTCAGTTCCAATTAAACTCTGGTTCAGTTCGAATTCAGTTCCAGTGCACTTCTAATTCAGTTCTAGTTCAGTTTTAGTTCAGTTCTAGTTCAGTTTTAGTTCAGTTCTAGTTCAGTTTTAGTTCAGTTCTAGTTCAGTTCCAATTAAACTCTGGTTCAGTTCGAATTCAGTTCCAGTGCACTTCTAATTCAGTTCTAGTTCAGTTTTAGTTCAGTTCTAGTTCAATTCCAGTTCAGTTCCAATTAAGCTCTGGTTCAGTTCAAATTCAGTTCCAGTTCACTTCTAGTTCAGTTCTAGTTTTGTTCTAGTTCAGTTCTAGTTCAGTTCTAATTCAATTCTAGTTCAGTTCTAGTTCGCTTCTAGTTCACTTCCATTTTAGTTCTAGTTCAGATTCCAGTTCAGAATCTGTTTAAGGGGATGTTTATTTAGGATTATGAGATTATAGTTCAAATCGTGTTACAGATTCTTGTCTAGATTTTGATTCAGTTTATAATTTAGATTTTACTTCAAGTTTCTGTTTAGTTATTAGTTCAGATTCTTTTTCAGCTCAGATTTTATATAAAATTCTATGTCAGATTCTTGCCATAATTATAGTCTAATTTCTTATTAAGTCAAAGTGAATGGTAGAGCTTTTCCCATTCATCTATTTAGTCTTTTATTTAACACGATTTTCTTCATAGCGTTCTTGAGGTGCACCTTTTTCGGCATTTTTGGCAATCAAGCATGAGCAGAGCCTTGTCGTGTTAAATTTATTTTTCTGACTTTTCCTCCGTTTCGTTTTTTCTTCTCATGATCATCAGCCTTAAAGTCCAATGAAAGATCTTTTTTATTAAGTTTTGAGGACAAAAAAGAGTACTCCTTCTTTGTATCAACACTGCCTAATGATTCGACCAATGGATCCTAACTAGAGTCAAGGTCTTCTTTGGACGAGGATCAAATATCGTCCGAGTTTTTTTTTATTCCACGAATTGGCACATAAAAGATAGACCATTCATACAGTGGCGGCCTACATTGTAATTGGGAGAAAGGAGGGTTGGTTAATCTTTTGTTGCACTGCGTTTGAATACAAATATCTTCAAGAGTTGCACTGTATTAGAATCTACAAGTAAATAACTTATCTAAAGTGTACCTCACAAAGATATATATCCCCCGCATCGTGGCAAAATCATTATAAAGGCAGTGGATTTAGATTTTAGTTTAAATTTCATTTTCGATTTTTTTCAAATTCTAGATCAAACCCTGGTAAAATTGTGTTATTGATTATGGTTCAGTTTCTAGTTCAGCTTCTCGTTCAGGTTCTACTTCCGATTTAGTTTTTAGTTTAGATTCTAGATCTAATTTCAGGGATATTCTAGAGTATATTCTTTAGCAATTCCTAGCTTAAATTCTTGTTAGGTTTATAGTTCAGATTCTAGTTCCAATTTTAGTTAAGATCCCAGTTACGTTCATATTCTAGTTCAATTTCTCTAGCTCTGGCTCTGGTTCTAGTTAAAATTCAAATTCAGATTCTAGTTCAAATTTTGGTTTATATTCTAGTTACATATTTTAGTCAAATTGCAGTTATAATTCATCAATTTTGCTCAGAGTCCTGTTTCGGTTCTAACTCAGACTACTGTTTAGACTTTAATTGAAATTCCAGTTCAATTCAGATTTTATTCAGCTGTTGTTCATATTGATTAAATAATATAAAAATTGAAATTTAATTTTTGCCTTCCTCCATTTATCTAATTATCCATTACAAATTCTATACTCATCTATTTAAGATAAAATAAACCTTAATTAATGAAAATCCCTCCAACACTAATTTAGTAAAAAAAAACTTTATTTCAGATTCTAAAAAACATGACATCATTAATATTTATAGGAAATTTAAAATTGCATTTAAAACATTTATTGAGAACAGACAAAAAAAATCATTACGAAAAAAAGAGGAAAAAGGAAAGTTTTTTCCAACTTTTCAGTAGACCAGAACAAAAGGCTCAAATTAATTTAGCACCCACACTCGGGTCACAATTGCAAAAAAGTATAATAAAAATACTTACTTTTTTGTTCTGGTCATAATAAAATAAAACAAAAAAAATTACTGACAATTTTTCTATCTGACCAAAATAAGAGCACGAGAAAGGAAAAAATTATAACGGAAATAAAAGAAATTTGTACAACTCATCAAAAGATCAAAATGGTTGGAAAACATTTTTACGAGAAGGAGAATAAAACACATCCAAGCAAACATATTGAACAAGTAAACTGATTTCTTGTTTTACAAATACACAGAAAACATCAAAAATCATTTAACCAAAACTGGCCTTTGGAAAAGAAACAGACACAGACACACACAAACATAAGGAAAGTGGTTAAAATACTGGACAGTGGGTTAAAATAAAGGAATTTGGGAAATAATTCAATAACTTTTGATTATGTAGATGAATCGGTATAAAATTTAACATGAAGATATAGAAAGAGTGTTTGATTCCAGGAATCAAATCAGGAATCCTGGAGTTTTCGCAAAAAGGGAGATATGGACGCACAGAACAGAGTATCTTTAGCATACAATATTTAAGTAGTTATTAATTAAGTGGATTTTAATGTTAAACAAGACTGTTATTTATTAATTTTATATAAAATTAAACACAGGAGTAGCTGAGCTAAATATCAATTTAACAATGAAAGCTAGACCTTATAACTTGTTCCATAACGGTGCTTATGTTGCTAAAAATGGGGCTCATTAAATATGAAAAATTAAAACATTTACTTGGGTATTATTTTGGTTATTATTGATAAATATGTCTACAAATTATGTTATACTAGCGGTATTTGCATAAAATTTAATACAAGTCATTAGTACTTTGAATCCGGACTAAAAACTCTATAGGACTCGATTTACCATGTCCAAACATAAAAATTTAAGAACAATTTTGAATTGACTATTTTTTTAGTTATATTTGTAACTTCTGACCAATATCCAGGATTTATATTAAAGCTTATATACATATGCTCAAGGAGATTTTCTTATACTCTTTAAAACAGAATCCCATAAGCTGTGCAGAATTATGGCATTGGGATTCCTAATTAGGGTATCTTAGACATGGGAACAAAATATAATGTTGTACCCCTTTAAGGGGTCAAAAACTATATCCATAAATTATGATTGGTTTGTTAGAATTGCTTAAAATTATAGTAACTTTAATATCTGAATCCCACCGTCCAGGAATGATGATATGCGCAATTAAAGTAGGGCATCTCTAAGATGAAAACTAATAAGTATATTTATATTTGTTAATTAATAACTAGGAAAGACTCAACATTTTTTAAACGACTCATAAATATATTTGTAGCTTCCAACTGACAAGTTTAATTTACATGAAATTTAATGTAAAGTTCTCAGGAATATAATTACGAGGTCTCAAATTTGAACACCTTTTTAAAAAAGAATAAAGTAAATGATATTGAATAGATACCTTTTTGAAGTGATAAGCAAATTTGTCTCTAATTCTTGATTAGTTGCTGGAAATTACATTTAAATTTAGATAGATATAGCGGAGGTGTGTGACATTATTAGCGGTTCTCCAATCCTCACAGAAATGGAATTTTGGCGTCTCAAATTTAGATGCCTTAGACATGGTAAAAAAAGGAAATTATATTGAATAGAATTTTATGGAAATGATCAGCAAATGAACCCTAAACTCTTGATCATTTGCTTAGATTTACATAAAATTTTAGATTATAACAGAAATTTAGAATATAACAGAAGTGTTTGCCATTATAACTCTTAACATATTCAGTAACGCAACTATAAAGATTCGAATTATGGTATCTTAAATGAAAAACTTACTGTTGTAAATGGTCGAGAAACAAAAACTAATACTTGTGATCAGTCCCTTGAAGGAAGTTAACGATTCTAATAATATGTTACCTTCAAATTAAAAAAGAAACTGAAATTTGGAAGAAGAATTTACACAAACTAAAAGCGGAACTGGGTCGACTCAAAGTAGAGTTAAATGAAAAAGAAGCTTAAGATAAATTTTACTGATCGGTTGATTTAAACACAAAATTAAAATTTATGTGGACAAAGAGAAGTAAATATGCCATTTGTTGCTTTGGAATAAAAATCTGGGGATTTAAAATCAGATACCTGAGATAAGAATCTATATGGAATATTTTTTTTTTTTCAAATAACTATAAATCTATTGCAGTTGATGGTATTTACACAAAGATTAAAATTTATATAACAAAGAAGAATTGCAATGTAACCCTCAAAGCAAAACCCTATAGCTAGTCCATAATTGAACTCTTTGGGACTTAAAATATGATAACTACAAATGAAAAGCAGGACTTAAATGAATTTTAGTCATTTTACAAATATTTTTTAAAAATGCAAATAACTTTGAACTGGTTAATTGGATTTACACAAAATTAGTGATTTATATAGCCCAAGACATTATCAATATAAGCCCGATAACTTGCTCTCAGTAACTTGTCCATGAAAGAATATGATATACATGATTTAACAATTGATTTGAACTTTTTTGTACCTTATTGTCCTTTATTTCGGTTCTGTAACAGAATCGGTTAATGGAATATTTGAAGCCGGTAACTGTATCAATACAACGCAAATGGCTTGTAATTTGTATGGAGACTTCGAGCAAATTCGGGAGCTCAAAATAAGAGACTTTTATTATAAAAAATATCGGCGTATTTTAAAACAACCCAGGACACTCTCAACAGTTGAGACAATAGTCTAATTAAAAAGCTTGAAATTTAGTTGCAAGCACCTAATTCATTCATCAATAGTCCAGAATACTATATTGACTGTCAAATAGTCTATTTGGATAGTCAATATAATAATTTTCTCAGTAGTCAAGTTTCTCAGTAGTCTAGTTTCTTAGTAGTCTAGTTTCTCAGTAGTCTACAGCCTTTTACAGCATTTTAGTAAAATATAAACAAATATGATCTTAACAGCGGGTTAGTTGATAAGATTTACACCAAAATTCAGACTTATGAAGTAGAGTAGATCACTATCTTAACCATGAAAGCTTGACCATACCATCATTCAGTAAATGGTACTAAAGAGGTTCAAAAAAATATAGTAACATTTAAGTGAATATCTTTCAAATTATTCTTGATTTTTTCCCAAGTTTATTTATTTCTACCCCACTGTTCTACATACAACACAATGTGAAATGTTGCGCCTGATTGATTTCATTTAATATACAATTTTCCAATTATACAATAGCGCTAAAATTACGTTTACTAACTGAAAAGAAATGTGCAAAAAGAAAAGAAAAAAAAAACGCCAACAATAATAGAAAACAACGAAATCGAAAATCAGCAATAACATTTACTTTTTATCCTTTCTTTCTCTTTCTCTTTCAGTTTCCTTCGTTATTGTTTAACTCATCCCATTTCCCCAGTGTTTTGGAATGAAATTATTCTGGTTGCAAATTAAAGATGAAACAACCACATTTATTTTAAACATAATGAGTTTTAGTACAAGGATTCTCTTTGTTTCTTTTAGTTTCTGTGTTTTTTTTTTTTTTTTTTTTTTTTTTTGATTTTCTGTGTAGATTTTTCTAAAAGAATTGAGCCTAATTGCGGAAGTTATACGCCAGAGAATTAGTTTTATATTAACTTTTATATCCTTTTTTGAAATGTTTTGTTTTTTTTTGTTTCTTATTATTATGCTATTTTTATTGTAGGCTACAGTAAATGGTAGTTATATATGGAATTTGATTTCAGTTAGAGATTTTTAATAGAATTTCAAAAAATTTACAAAAAATATTAATTTATTCTATTTCAAGTTTTTTTTATATTTTTTTAAATGAATTCAAAATGTTTATTACTTCTAAATGATTTGGAATATAAAAAATTTTAAATTTTAAAATTGAGGTTAGAGAATACTCTCACACATGCACTCACAAACGTATATACGTCCCATGGGAAAATGTTTGCCAATATAGTCTTGACGCACTTGAAATATCAGAGAACACCAAGATTGACGTGTTCCAGACTCCTTAGTAGAATTGTGTGAATCTTTTTTCCTATAGGACAGATATATCGGGAGATCAAAACGTACAACAGTGGAACCATAGAAGGAAATGTCATCAGACGAAGTTATATTAATCTGTTCAAGGATATAATATAGGTAAGCACCTGGCATGGTTGACATTCCGAACAAGAAACTAGTAATGTTATCGCAACCTGAAAATACATTGAAAGAGTCTTCACTTTGAAAAATGCTAATGAGATTCCTGGGAATGGCAAAAGAGGCTATAGGGGGGATTGGATCTAGTAAGATAAACACATTTAACAGTGCACGGTAGGGACAAATTATTAATTTCTCAGGATTATAGAAGTTGTAAACTATATATAAGACGATCATAATTGTTTACTTTACGGACAGACGTGAGAGTCATGCCATCAAGATCAAAAACACAATGTCATTTGTAATCTACAGAGCAGATATTTGGGTGGAGGTTATTTGGAATGAATCACGTAAAACAGTACTCTCACTATATCAGCAGTACTGTTTTATGAGTATGTGTCTAATTTAGGACTGTAATATTCGGAGCTGTATGTGTGATTGACAATATGATCCTACTGGATCTGGTTAAACAAAGTTTATATATGCTGATATGAAGAAGGTAATAAGGAGGAGATGAAATTATGAGAGCGAAATCGAACTAACCCAAAAAAAGGATAAGTACGTCCTTGATTAATATCAGATATAAAATATAGTTTAAACGCATCTAATGCAGTTTTTAATGGGCATAGAGGATTTAGAAATTATATACATATTCAGAAAGTGTTATGATGACTCATCAAACTGCCCAAAGTGTTTGGTATTAAAAAATGTGGAACATGTAGTATTCGAATGCTCAAGATACGTGAATTTAGGATATGAATTGGAGATTAGAATTGATACTACAATTGATCCTGTGAACATAGTAAACAAAACTTTAGGTTGTATGGAATCTGACAACAGAGTTCATCTCACGGATAACCTTGTTACTTGCAATTGATAAAAAAGACGAAAGGAAGAAAGAAGGGAAGCAGATTTGAAAGTAGAGTAATTGTAAACAATCTCCACAAAAAAGTAATACATAACGGCAGGACAACGGTTCATATGTTAAAAAAGGTAGAAATCCGAAATAAGCAGGTTATTATCTTTGGAAGGTTTACACCTTCGCTATACAAAAAAAGATTGCTAAGATAGTTCCGTTATCCTGTTATCTGTAACAAAAATATTCAATTCATTCAGTAGGTAGTCTATTGCTTGCAATAAAGATAAGTTCTTTAATTTAACAGTTAATCAAATACACGTTAATCCAAGAAAATAAGAAATTTATATACAAAATTCGTGGCACAATATTTTTTTTTTTAATTCTTCATTACCGACTTTTTTAATAATTTGTATCGTTTAATAATTACACTAATCTGCTATAGGGGTTACTTTAGTCAGTGTAGATGTAATTTTTCCATTCAATATTGTAGCCACTAAATATCTATTCTTATTATTTTTACAATTTATTTAAAAATAAAAAATACTGTAATTCAAAGGAGTGCTTTCATAAGTTAATTCAAAATTATTTTAAAGAAACTAATTAAGTAAAAATTTATATAAATCAAATTAATAATAATGAAAATTAAACAATATTGGTTCCAAGGCGTATACTTATTATATGTTAAAATACAAATTAATCATACGTCACTTTGTATCTCAACTTGGTATTTACATCTCTTTCATATTATGAGTTGTCATATCGCAAATTAAAATTGTTATTAAATAATTACCTGATAACAATTCAGAGCATTTTTATTATGCGTATACTTAATATTAATTTAAATAAATATTAATCATACGTTCCTTAATAACATAATTAAAAAAATGTAACTTGACCAATATATCCAATTATTCTTATCCATTTTATATCCAATTACGATTTAATACATTTCCATTTTTATCCTGTCAATAGCAAGAGGATCATATATAAAATAGCTTCAATAAAAATAGCAGCAGTTAACGAGTTGTTACAGTCATCTTTTTCTCTGCTCCTATTGTACCCCATGATTTTATAAAGAAATCAAATAAAAAGAAAAAGAAAAAAGAGTAAAATGGAAAAACTTAAAAAAAATCAACAAAAATGTAATGAAACAAAGAACTAAAGATTGTATAAAAATGGCAATTAGTGTCTATGAATAAAAGTTGTGTAAATCACGATTAATGAACATTAACATGACCAAATGACTTTGAACAATACAAATTGTTCCCTTGTTTTGTTTTAAAATACGTTTCATTGTTTTTGTTTTATTCGCTTCTTTTTTTTTCATCTCATCTTGTAAACTTTTTGCATCTTATTCGTGATTTTTAATTCTACGAAAAGTCATTTTACGTTTAATTCACAGAATAAATGTGTACTTTATTCTTTATTTAAATTGACCATTGAGACTTTTAGTATTTTAGTAATTTGGTTATTTTATCAAATAAATCACTCTTTTTTAATGGACAACAGCTAATTGAGAACAAATTGGATATTTTAAAGCAAATTTGGAGATTCAAGAACAAAGAAGTTTTCATAATTTAAAGAGCTATAGTCTAGCCAAATTGTCAAGACTGATAGTAAACTATAGTCAAGACTATAAAATAATCTATAGTCTAGACTATAAAATAATCTATAGTCTAGACTATAAAATAATCTATAGTCTAGACTATAGAATAATCTATAGTCTAGACTATAAAAATAATCTATAGTCTAGACTATAAAAATAATCTATAGTCGAGGCTATAAAATAATCTATAGTCTAGACTATAAAATAATCTATAGTCTAGACTATAAAATAATCTATAGTCTAGACTATAAAATAATCTATAGTCTAGACTATAAAATAATCTATAGTCTAGACTATAGAATAATCTATAGTCTAGACTATAGAATAATCTATAGTCTAGACTATAGAATAATCTATAGTCTAGACTATAGAATAATCTATAGTCTAGACTATAGAATAATCTATAGTCTAGACTATAGAATAATCTATAGTCTAGACTATAAAATAATCTATAGTCTAGACTATAAAATAATCTATAGTCTAGACTATAAAATAATCTATAGTCTAGACTATAAAATAATCTATAGTCTAGACTATAAAATAATCTATAGTCTAGACTATAAAATAATCTATAGTCTAGACTATAAAATAATCTATAGTCTAGACTATAAAATAATCTATAGTCTAGACTATAAAATAATCTATAGTCTAGACTATAAAATAATCTATAGTCTAGACTATAAAATAATCTATAGTCTAGACTATAAAATAATCTATAGTCTAGACTATAAAATAATCTATAGTCTAGACTATAGAATTAACTATAGTCTAGACTGTAGAATAATCTATAGTCTAGACTATAAAATAATCTATAGTCTAGACTATAAAATAATCTATAGTCTAGACTATAAAATAATCTATAGTCTAGACTATAAAATAATCTATAGTCTAGACTATAAAATAATCTATAGTCTAGAATATGGAATAAACTGTAGACTAGACACTAGAGTAAACTATACTTTAGACTTTAGAATATTGTAGTCTACACTATAGAATAAACTGTAGTCTAATCTATAGTTAAGTCTAACTTCTGAATTACAGTTTAAACTATATTTCGGCCTATAACTTTCAGTTTTTTTTTGCGTTATTATTTTTTTTCATCACTTATTCTTCACTCATGTGTTAAATGTGTGGAAAATAACATAAATGATTATTGTTATTTTCAGTGCCAGAAAAAAAACTAAAAAACATTTTTTAATTGTAGTGTCGTGTCTCATGATTAAACATTAAATCTAAAACATTTCTCTAATGATAATTGTAACGACATTATACATTTCCCCCTCTCGCCGTACAACCAAAAAAAGTGTAAGTTTTACAACATTCTTCCTAATCTGAAGGTAAAAACATGAACATGGCACTTGTGGTGAACGTCATTTACCCTCCAAAATACAAATAAATACTCATTTAAGAATTATTTCATGAATGGGATACATGTTGTATCCCTTGCATGTTTGTAAGGATTTCAAACAATTTGAACATCTATTTCCGGTAGAAAGCACACGCTACACATACACATACTTTTTTAGTTGTATTTTGGAGACACAATTATTACTAATACTTGAACACAGTGTGTGTTGCAGTAGATTTTAGTTTTTGTCTTGAAATTAAATTCGTATTTGTGATTGCTTGTATGTGTGTGTTAGAGGATTGTGGCAAGTGACATGAGAAATTTTGTATTTACGGCGAAATTTAGAAAATACGGTTATTTTTAGGCATTAAGGGAAAAATAATAATAATAAATATATTGAATTGAATTTCGTTTACAGGATTTGAAGTAATAGTAGGCTTTATTGGTAATATATAAAGTATCACAAATTTGTGTTATTTTGTAATTGTGTGATTTTTAGTCCTTAAATATGAAAAGAAATTGATTAAATGTTTTTGTGTGCGAAATAATTTAAATTTAAATCATTAAAAAATAATGTTCTTTTTTATAGTTTTCATTATTGATATATGCAAGCGATCACGGATTTGTGTTATTTTGTTAATTTTATGCAAACTTTGAAGTTACTACAAATGTTCATAAGTTTTTTTTATATAAAATATTGATTCATATATCAATAAAAGTATATAGAAAATTTAGTTTTTTGCAAATTTTGATCTTATTTTAGGAAAGCGATCCAGTTCCATGATTTCTGTAAAAAATTGTCAAATCACAGATATCTATTATTTTTAATTTAACACCTTGTTTTAGGAACTAGAGTGAAACTATTTGCTCATTATTTTCTTTTGTTAGTCTAAAGACCACATTGGTGACATGTGCAATCACAGATTAATATCACTATATACTATATCCCAGACTTTAGTCCAAAGCGTAATTTTATTTCTTTAATCTTTATGATCTCATATTTTCATTAATTTTTCCCTTTAAGGTCTTAGTTTAAAATTTCTGCTTTAAACGACTACGTGGCCATAATAAGACTTTAATCTATTACAAAATTAAGCCTCTATTTCATGATTCATTTTCCCCTCATCAACATTTCTAGAAATGTGTAATTTCATCCAATTCACAAGATAATAACGCAAGTGCAATTTTCTCAGTGAGAATCACCAATTAAATATCAGATGCTTCAACAAACAAGAAAGCAACAATTTTACGAAAAAGAATGTTTGAATGAAATTATCCTAGTGTGTCCTTATATCATTCCAAATCAAACACATACACTCACACTAACACTGACTTTTACAAACAGCAAATTAAAAGCATCACTTGAAGAAACTTTTACGTTTTAAGCTTGAACGGTGGTGTGAAATTGAAGGCAGAAGAATAAGGAAATAACGAAATAAACACTAAAACGGAATATCACGTGTGCTCAAAATGACTGAAATTGTTAAGGCAAAAGTATTGGCGGGAGGTAAAACTTAAGAATATGAAGAAGACAAAACGAATTTTATTTGCGCTTTTCTAAAGAATTTCTTTCCACAGATTCATGATAAACTGAAAATGCCGTTATTTCATTTAAAACTAAAACACGATGTTGCAAAAATTCTTTTTAATAATATTGTTGCGACATTAAATGCAACAAGTCTTAGATATAATTTTGCACTTCAAATGAATGAATCTCGTTTAGATATCTTAACATTAAAGTCTGTTGTGTCACCTAATGACATCTTCTTTGGCACTGTGTCGTGTAAATGTGTGATAAATTCAATTTAATAAAATTGTTAAAATCGTTTTAATGTTGCGACTGATGTTGTTGTTGTTTTCAGTAGCAAAATTATAAAGATTTACGCCACACGTACACAAAAGAATATTTTGCACTCAGGTGAGCTGAAAATTACATCGAGTTAACAAAACTAACGAGATACCAAATGAATGAAAAATAAATTAATGTGTAGAAAAGGAAAGAAATAAGAACAAGTAAGAATACTATATTCGGCTATGCCGAATCTTCAATACCCTCCACCACAAATTCGTGTGAAGTTAATACGTTAGGTTCCATAGATATACATACACTCACAAATATAGTATATAACACAGAAACACTTAATCAGTCATAAAATTAGTTATAATTTTGGCTATAACTTTTTTTCTACTGAACTGCCTTTTTTCTACCAAATTTCATTGATCCATTTTTGTGGATGTGAGCAGACAGAGAGATTGACGAAAATCGACTGAGATTTTGATTTGATGCAAGAATATACACAGAATGGCAAAGTTAATATACTCTTTTTACCAATTGTATTGTGGAGCGTATAAAAACAAAAAATATGCTTGTTATAAGCTCAAAACTGTTTTCTAGGAAGGTGTTTTATATGGGAGCTACAGCAAAATTTTGACCAAGATTGTTTATATATAAAATACTTTGATTATGCTAAGAAAAGTCACTGTGCTAAATTTTAATGGAATTGATCTTTATTTAAATGTTTTATAAACTCAAACCCGTTTTCCGGTAAATCCCGTTATAAGGGATCTATAGGGAAATTTGCACCGATGTAGGTCAAATTAATATAATATCTTCAGAAAATTATTGTGAAAAATTTCAATTGAATTGGGCTTTATTTACTCGTTTTATAAGCTGAAAACTGTGAGGGGCCTTATATAGGAGCTACATCAAAATATGGACTGAGATTGTTCTAATTAAAAATATACATTAAAATAGCTAAAAAATGCATTGTACCGAGTTCCAATATAATAAGTCTTTATTAGATGGTTTTATAAGCTCAAACCGCTTTTCCGGGAAGGGGCCTTATGGGCTATCAAATATGGACCCATGTTAATAAACTTTTAACATATATTTGAAATAGCTAGAAAATTAGTTGTGCCACATTTCAAAAGAATTGGTTCAAATTTAAGAGTTTTATAAGCTATAAAACTCATATTCCGGGAAGGGTCCTTATATGGGAGCTGGGTCAATAATGATCCCAGAAATATATGAATTCTTTGGATTTATTATTGTATCAAAATAAGTATATGTGACAAATTTCAGTAAATTATCTTAAAAATTGCGGCCCATATGACACAAAGAGTTTGGGGTGTATCAAAATTTTGCATATTATAGCCTATAACTTTTTTCCTGTTAATCAGATTTTGATAATTTTTTTTTCACGATGATGAAGCACGTGCAATTGTATGCTAAAGTTAATTTTTTGTTTAAGTCCAATTACATTTTAAAAAGAAATTATAAGAGTTAATTTTCGAAATTTTGAGGTTGTTTCAGATATCGGTCTATAACTTCCTTGCTTATAAACCGATATAGCTGATTTTAGTTTTATTGAATTCGGACAATTATTCTAGGCATGAGAATGTTTCCAACAGACAGACGGACAGACGGAAATAGCTAAATCGACTCAGTTTTTGATTTGATGCAATGATATATATACATTGTTGGGTCTAAAATGATTCCTTCTTGGCGTTACACACGGAATGACAAACTTAATATACCCTCACCACTCGTGGTGGTGGAGGGTATAAAAATAAGCAAAAACAATTGGAAAACAGTTTAGATCAAAGTTGGTCATAGTCAATAGCCATGACTAAAGTTTTAGTCTATAGTTTAGTGTATAATCTAGACTATAGTTAAGTCTACAGCTTAGATTAAAGTTTAGTCTATTGCTATACTATAGTTTAGTTAATAGACCACAGTTTAGTTTTAAGTTTGACCTACAGTTTAGCTTATAGTGTGTATTAGTTTATAATCTAAATAAGCTTTATTTACGGCATTATGGACGTTTCAAATTTTTGATTTTATTTTTGGATGATTTTTGATTTTTTGCAAAAGTGATCATGAATAATCTCAATTTGCTAAAAAATCCTTTTGACGAAGTTATGGACGTTCTAAACTTTAATTTTTTATTTTCGATGATTTTTGAATTTTTACAAAAGTGATCATGGATAAAGCTTATTTTGCTCAAAATACCGATATTTACGAAGTTATAGTCGTTTTAACTTTTGATTTTTGGATTTTGGATTACAACGATCTGGATTATCTCATGCGAAAAGTTTAATTGGACGTTTTAAATTTAATTTTTCTGTGATTTATTAATTTTTGCTAGAGTGATTAAAGCTTAATTTGTTCAAAAACACATTATTTATAAAGTTATGGACGTTTTAAACTTTTAGTTTTATTTTGGGACGATTTCTGATCTTTTGCAAAAGTGATCATAATTTGGTAAAAACTCCGTTATTTACGAAGTTATGGTTTTAAACTTTAATTTTAATTCTTCGATGTTTTTAACATTTTTACAATAATAATCATAAATAAAGCTTAATTTGCTTTAAATAATCTTATTTTCCAAGTTATAGACGTTTTAAACTGAATTTTTACAAAGTTGATCATGAATCTTATTTTGCTCTAAATCCCGATATTTTGAAATTTGTAGATGTTTAAAATTTTACATTTTATTATCGATTTCATTTTTTTTATTTTTCTTAGTGTAAAAGTGAAAATAGCTGAAAATAACATAAGAAACTAATTAAGTTACTTAAATTAGGCTCAAGTGGAGAAAAAGAGCAAAATTTGTGTACACTTTTTGGCGTTAATACATATTGAAAATTTGTTTTAAAAACCTAAAAACCTAACTAACTCCATAAACGTGGTGCTAATAAAGAAAATAACCAAATTTCCGGATATATAATAATTTCATTTAATGACGTTTTTAATATTGAAAAATTGATTTATAATTTTCTTCAAAATTCTTTTTTCTTAAATTTCAAATTATAGATATTTTATTATACGCAAATATTTAACGTAGAAAATAATCGTTTGCAAAAAATCTCCTCCTCCTTCCTTGAACTCTTAGAGGGAAAAGCAGTAAAATAAAAAAACACTTAACAAATTTAAACATTCCTGTCATTATCACAGCAGTATTGCACGTGTAATCATCGTGTAAATTGAATTTTTTCAATACACAAAAACATTCACACACGTACACACACACTTTCAACACGATTTGTTGCAAGCAACCAGTTTTCTGAAGATGAAGCAACAAAAAATTTTCTTTTCATTACTTTTTTTTTCTTTTACTTCCCTCTTTTTGCTTCAAATGCTTTTAAAGACTGAATTCAAAGACAAGACGTTGATATTGAAAAACTATAAACGGATATTAGTTTGAACGATTTTTATTTATATTTCATGTTGCAACAATGCCATGCAACAAGAAGAGGAAGAAAATTGCTACATCTTAAGGACGAAGAAAAAATCATCGAAAATAAAAATACTCGAGACAAAAATTTCGTAAAACATAAAGTTTTCAATACAAGGATCGCCAGGATTCCCTTCGTATATATTGTCAATATTCCACTAAATGTTTATTTTAATGCGTTTTTAGAGGATAATGATGCTGTTGCTGTTCTGTCTTTCTTCCTGAGTATATTTATGTGCAATTGATTTGCAGGAAGTGTCAATATTATCGATAATATTGTTGTTATCCTTCTTTAAACATGATATTGCATTTTATTCCTTTCCTCCGAAAGTCTGTAACCTTTAGATGTTGACATTGATAATCATGTGATGCCAGTTTTAGAGGGAGCGTTAGGTGTGCAGGAGACTGTAAGTTGTTGGCATTGAAACGCATTTTTTCCTTAAAGTGTTTCCTAAGAGTAACTTAGAGGATTTTAATCACTGCTATTGCTGTGTTACTTAGACGGAAGTATTTTGTGTTTTACCAGAGAGATTCGTGTCTGGAATTTCTTAAAGAAACAATTTCGTTCTTCTATAGAAAGATTTATTATGTTGGTTTCAATTTGGAAATTGTACATAAAATGATACAGGGTGACTAAATAATAGATTCCAGAGAGGTTCAAATTAAAATACAGTTTTCAATTATGGTTCCATCTCTGGATCTAGTTCATAATCGACATCAGCTTCAAAGTTTTGTACAGAAACTAGTTCAGATTATATTTCAGAATAGTTCAGCTTCTAATTTAGGTTACAGTTTAGATTATAGCTTAGATCCTACTTCAGTCTCTAGTTCAGTTTATAGTGAGAAATAAGACTTTAGATTCCCATATATAAGTAGTTCTTATTCTAAATAATCTTTAAGTTTAGATCCCTGTTTCGAAAAAAAATAGTTTTGATTTTAGTTCAGATAGTAATTTAGATTCTTGTGCAGTTTGCAACTTAAATTCAGCACCAGATATTAATTTAGATTCGGGACCAATTCAGGATATGGATCAAATTTTAAATAATCATATAGTTTAGTCAGTAGCATAATTCCTTTCTAAGATTCCGTAGTTGAAATACTACTTCAAATTTCAGTTTAGATTCTAGCTTAGATAGCTGTTCATAAAATTTAGTTCATCTTCTAATTAATATTATAGTGCAGATTCTACAACAACAACATCGAATTCAGATTTAACTTAAAATTTGAATCAGATTGTAGTTAAGAGTTTAATCCTGCTTCCATATAAGATGAAAGAGATGTTAAGCTTTATCTCTAATTCAGTTCTAGTTTAGATCTAGTTAAAATCCAGTTCATTTCTAGTTCAGTTCTATTTCAGTTCTAGTTCAGTTCTTCTTCAGTTCTATTTCAGTTCTAGTTCAGCTCTTCTTCAGTTCTAGTTCAGCCCTATTTCAGTTCTTGCTCAGTTCTAGTTCAGTTCTTCATAAATTAATGCTCAGTTTTAGTTCAGTTCAGTTCTTGTTCAGTTGTATCTGAAGACTAATTCAGTTCTAGTTCAGTTCTAGTTCAGTTCTTCTTCAGTTCTAGATCAGTTCTAGTTCAGTTTAAAATAGTAAAGTTCTAGTAAAGTGATTATCTTCTGGTTCTCATCAGATTTTTGTTAAGATTTTAGATGAGATTTTGATTCACATTAAAGCTTAGATACCAGTTTAAATTCAGATCTAATACTCGATTCAATGAAGTAGGGGTACACCCTGTATTTTACTAAATAATTTCTGGCGTTATATCAACCATAATCCCATCTATTGTTGCATTATCAAAAGTAGAAAAAAGCATATCCATAATGATGGCAATTTCCTAAAGTACACAGTTTTATTAACATTTGTTTCGAATAGATTTCTTTCAACAACACATTTATTTCATTGTAAAATGAACCCAGTAGAAAAGCTATGAAATTGTGCTTAATATGACAGACAAATGTAAAAGACCTGTAATAACAACTATATTAGAATGGAACCAAAACTTACTAATTTCCAATATGACTTAAATCTATTAAATGTCTGTCTCTTTATCACACGACTGAAACAACACAACGAATAAAGTTTCTGTTTCAAATAAAACTGATTGTACGATACAAAAATAGCAAAAAGAATTCAACGTTTATTTATTTGAGCATCATTTCACTTTGCACTATAATGATTTTGAAATTATAGTTTTTTACAAGACAATTTCATTTTCCTCTTCAGTTTAAAAAAGTGTGAAAGAAGTTGTTAAGTTAAGAAGGAAAGCAACTGAATGAGAAACTATAGAAAACAATTGACATTATTCTTGCCATTGTAATTACGATAATGGACAGGCCATAGATTTAAAGACAACAGCTGGTAAACGACGTGATTAGAGTATAAAATTACTAAAGAAATAATCTGAACAGCGGGAATCCAACAAATAAAACTAAAATTAATTTAATTATTGTACATAAATGTTTTTATGGGTTTAAATTAAAAACTCAAAATTAAAAAAGCGATCAGGAATAAAATGTACAAGAACTAAATCAGAACTAAACTAGAACTTAACTAGAACTAAACTAGAACTAAACAAGAACTGAACAAGAACTGAACAAGAACTAAACTAGAACTAAGGTAGAACTGAACTAGAACTAAACTAGAATTGAACTTGAACTGAACTTGAACTGAACTAGAACTGAATTAGAAATGAACAAGAACTGAACCAGAACTGAACTAGATCTAAAGTAGAACTAAACTAGAACTGAAGTAAAACTGAACTAGAACTTAACTAAAACTGAACTAGAAATGAACTAGAACTGAACTATAACTGAACTATAACTGAACTAAAACTGAACTAAAACTGAACTAGAACTGAACTAGAACTAAACTAGAATTGAACTTGAACTTAACTAGAACTGAACTAGAAATGAACAAGAACTGAACCAGAACTGAACTAGATCTAAAGTAGAACTAAACTAGAACTGAAGTAAAACTGAACTAGAACTTAACTAAAACTGAACTAGATCTGAACAAGAACTGAACCAGAACTGAACAAGAACTGAACAAGAACTGAACTAAAGCTGAACTAGAACTGAAGTAAAACTGAATTAGAACTGAACTAGAACTAAACTAGAATTGAACTTGAACTGAACTAGAACTGAACTAGAAATGAACAAGAACTGAACCAGAACTGAACTAGATCTAAAGTAGAACTAAACTAGAACTGAAGTAAAACTGAACAAGAACTTAACTAAAACTGAACTAGATCTGAACAAGAACTGAACAGAACTGAACAAGAACTGAACTAAAGCTGAACTAAAACTGAACTAGATCTAATGTAGAACTGAACTAAAACTGAACCAGAACTTAACTAGAACTGGACTAAAACTGAACTAGGACTGAACTGGTTGTGAACTAAAAAATGAATTACAACTGAACTAGAACTGGAACTGAACTAGAACTTAACTTGAACTGAACAAGAACTGAACCAGAACTTAACTAGAACTGAACTAAAACTGAACCAGAATATAATTAGAACTGAACTAAAACTGAACTGGAACTGAACAAGAACTGAACCAGAACTTTACTAGAACTGAACTAAAACTGACCTAGAATCAGAATCAAAGTTTACATCAGAATCTAGGCAGTAGTTTCCAATTATGTCGGAGCCATAATATGAACTAAAATTTAAGCTGTAATCTAAGCTAGATATTGAAGTAGACTCAGAGCTATCATCTGAACCAGAATTTGAATTAGAATCATCACTAGAACCTGAACTGGAACAGGGACTAGAATATTGACTAAAATCTTAGCTAAGATCTGAGACTCTGAACTAATAATCTGAACTAGAATATGAACAAGAATTTAGACTAAAGTTTAAGCTATAATTTCAACTAGAAGGTTTAATTTGATGTAGAATTTTAACTGCAATCTGAGCTACACGCTGAAATATAATCTGAGCTATTATCTGAACCAGAATTTGGTCTTAAATTATAACTAAGCTCTGCAATGGATTCGAGACCAGGATCTGGTCTAGAATTTTTGATATATAATGAAATATTATCTGAGTTATAATCTTAAAAAATTTTTGAAGTACAACTCGATCCAAAATCTGGGCTGTAATGTAAAGTAGAACCAGAACAAGAGTTTGGACTAGAATAAGTACCAGAATTCACACTAGAAAACTGGATCTTAAATTTGATCTTTAATTAACAAGAATCTGAACAAAATTTAAATTAGAATTTGGCTCAGAGTCTAAGTAATAATCGGAGCTACAATCTAAAATCTGAACAAGAATTCAGACTAAAACCTGATAAAGAATTTGAGCTTTATGAAATAATATCGGGGGTATTGTTACATGACGTATACTTAATATAAATGTTGCTACTAAATATTTGTCACAAATTAATCATATTTATTTCTTTTAATCCCTTAATCCAAAAACTTCTATTCAACAAACCAATCGTTTGGTTAATGAGTACGAAAATTTGTTATAATTACAGGAAAACCATTTAAATAAAATCCAAGTGAAAAAAAATCCTTAAAAAATCCTAAAACTTTTTGAAAACAACTGAAAAAACAGACAAGCCAATAGATCCTCATCTTCTTTCACAAAACACAACAAAAGGACGAACTTCTCATAATGTAATTAAAACGAAAAAAAATACGTAAAAATAATAAAATAAAACAAATAACAATGAAAAAAAGGAAAAATGATAAATGAATTGAACAAAACCTGAACGTGAAAAAACTAAGTGGCTAAAACCCAACAAACACACTCACACGCGAACACATTAAAAGTGACTGTTGTACTTTTTAAAGAACACGCCTTCTTAATTTATAACATTTGTTGCCACAAACTCCTGCTGCAACTACAACAACAATAGCAACAGTATTTCAACAAATAAAACAAGTAAAAATGTTTAATTCAGACAAGTCCAATTATGTTATACCCTTCACCACAATGTAGACTATAAATGTAAATTACGAAAAAGCAATGAATGATCCTCGTATAATTTTTCTTCTGATATATTTTTAAGTGTGCTGTACATTATTGTGGCACTAACATTTATGTGAAACTTTTGCCTTTTAAAATGCATTTTTGTGAGGGGATAAATGGTAGCTACATGAAATTATGGACTGATCCTCGTATAATTTGACACAGAGAGTTTTGCTTATTTATATTGATTTAACCCTGAGTATATGTGAGATTTATGCCCTACAAAGGAATTTTTGTAAGGGGGCTTGTGTGGGACCTACGAGAAGCAATGGACCGACCCTCGCATAATTTGACATATTGGTTTGGAATATTATAGGACTTATTTGTGTCAAATTTCGTGAAAAATGCTGTATATTTATGACTTTTATGAACTTTAAACCTCATTCCGAGAAGACACTTGTAGGGGAGGTACCTTAAATATTGGATCGAATATGGTATAATAAACACATTTCATCAACATAACTCAAAAATTGCGACCTGTAGAGTGTTCACAACGTTTACATGGACAGCCAGCTGGACGGACAACGACGAAGCCTTTTACGTGAGTACCTGTCTCTGTATTCACCCTGCTCTTCGCACAGGGTGAATGCAATGCGTCTACCAGCGCCCCCAAATGCAGCAGACTGCTACACTTGAGTACCAATTCGAAGCTATGTATTTGGACATGACTTCCCCCTTGTATAGGAGCGAAGCCTATCTTAAACTCCTGCCGATATTTGGGGCACGGCACCCGGTTATATATGCAACTCCACACCGAGCCTAATGGTCTAGACCATTCCCGCGATTTGGGTTTAAACCACAGCCACCACCATGCTCCCCGAGAGGCCACACCAACAGTCAGGCTGGACGGACAGACAGACAGACGTACGGACGGATATCGTTAAATCGACTAAGAAAATGATTCTGAGTCGAACGGTTCACTTAAAGGTAATTGTAATGCCATTTTTTCTGTTTGTTGCAAACATTAGCAGAAACGTATAATACCCCAACCACCTACAATGTTGTAGGGTATAAAAAGATGTAAAGAAAAAATATGAGAACATTTGAAAAATCATAAATTTAAACAGCAAAATGCTGCAAACCAAATCTTAATTATAAATCTAAAAAGCAGGAAACTCCATAACAAAACTTCCAACAAAATTAAAAAAAAAAAAAAAACGAAAAATAAAAAGAAACTGAAAATGAAATTGTAGAAAAAATAACTGACGTTAACGTAGCAAGAAATAAAAATTAGAAGATTCCTGTACAAGAATATGATTTAATAGAGTATTAAATGAAGAAAAAAAGTAGAGGAAAAAAAGTAAAAATTTATATAAAAGAAAACAAAACTGACTCTAATACCGCATAAATGATTTTTTCCTTTAACTTTTATACGTTTTCCATTCATTTTACTGGCCAACTTAGCACTAGTTTTCATTTTTTTCCTTATTCGCCCCAAACGGAAGTTCTATAAGATTTTCGCTGACATAGCAGCACACAGACAACTCATAGCGATATGAGAAGAAACTGGATGCATTGTAGTACTTTAGAGTATAAAAAAGAGAGATATAGGAAACAACAGATAATTAAAGGATTAAAATTCTAAAAAAAATATCAAAAGATTTTCCTTTTTGGCAAAAAATCTGTGCTAAAATTTTAACCTTTTGGTCCATGGATTATAAATATATACTTTCAACCAAATCAAATTTAGAATTAGTTAAGTTACCAGTTCGAATTCCAGTTGATGTTCTAGTTGGAATTCAAGAGTACATTTAAGGGTTCGAGGGTTCGAGTTGAGATACTTGTTTAGTTAACGCTTTCAATCAGATTCTCGTTCAGATTCAGGTTCTAATTGTAGGTCAGATTTTAAATCAGATACTACTTTAGATTCCAGCTCAGATTTTATTTACACTTCCAATCAGATTGTGGCTCAGATTCAGGTTCTTATTGCAGGTCAGATGTTTGTTCAGACACTAGTTTAGATTCCAGCTCAGATCTTGTTTCAGCTTCTAGTTCAAATTCTAATTAATATTCTAGTTCAAATTTTAGTTCAGTTTATAGACAAATTCTAGTTTCGAATGTAGTTCAATCACAAGTTTGGATTCCTAATTAGATTTTAGTTCAGTTTTTAGTTTAGATTCTTGTTAAGATTCTAGTTGGGAATCTAGTTAAAATTCTATTTGGGATACAAGTAAAGATTTTAGTTCAAACTTCAATTCTGTTCCACTCATATTCTGGTTCAAATCCTAGTTCTGATTGTATTTCAGACTAAAATGCATGTTTTTTGTCAGTTTGAGGTTTAAGTTCAGCTCTTAATATTGTTGTTCAGATTCCAGATTTAGTTTTTAGTTCATATTCTGGTTGGAATATATTTCAGTAAGTTTTTAAGATTTTAATTCAGCTTTTCATTCGGAATTAATTCAGATTCTACTTCAGCTTCTTCTTCAGTTCTAGTTAAGAATCTGGTTGACACTTTAGATCATATTTTATATTAGATTCATAATCAGATTTAAGACTATATCTTCTATTCATTATGGCTTAAGTTTTAGTTCAAAATCTTATTCAGATTCCATTTATGTCTCCAGTTCTAAATCTAGTTAAATTTCAAGATCAACATCGAGTTTAGATTAAATTACTGATTCTATTTCTGAAGCTTGTTCAATTTTAACTCCGTGATCAGATTCTAAATCATATCATAATTCAGAATCTGGTTAAGATTCCAATTAAGACTTATGTGTAAAAGATTCCATTTAAGTTTTTTATTCAGATTCTGTAGTATATTCTTTCCGGATTCTTGTTCAACTCTAGTGCAGAATCTTATTAAGACTCCAGTACAAATTTCAGAAATCAATCATCAATCAATACAAATTCCGGAAATCTGATCTTGATTCTCATTCAAGATCAGATTTCCATACAGAGACTTGATTTAGATTCTAGTTTAATTTGAGCTCTAGTTATTGAGACTTAATTTCAATTTAGGATCAGATTAAAGTTCAGATGCTAGTTCCGAATTTAGTTTACATTGTGGTAAGGATTTTTTTGAACCATTTTAAGATTCCAGTTCACATTTTAGTTAAAGTTTAAGTTCAAATTTTGGTTAAGTGTATAGTTCAGAATCTTTTGAAGTTCTACTTCTTGTTAGTCTCTATTGTAGTGCAAAATATTTAAGAGATCTGATTTAATTTGTTGATTCTTGATCGGAAATATGTTCTGATCTTCTTCGGATTCAGAACTAGATTCTAGTTCAGATTCCAGCACAAATCTAGAATCTACTTGGAATTTTAGTTCAGATTCAAAGTGATAACTAATTCAGATTAACTTAACGATTTAGATAAATTTTAAATTTTCACTAAAATTTCAAATTTTCAATAAAATTTCAAATTTTCACTAAAATTTCAAATTTTCACTAAAATTTCAAATTTTTACTAAAATTTCAAAGTTTCACTAAAATTTCAAATTTTCACTAAAATTTCAAATTTTCACTAAAATTTCAAATTTACTAAAATTTCAAAGTTTCACTAAAATTTCAAATTTTCACTAAAATTTCAAATTTTCACTAAAATTTCAAATTTTCACTAAAATTTCAAATTTTCACTAAAATTTCAAATTTTCACTAAAATTTCAAATTTTCACTAAAATTTCAAATTTTCACTAAAATTTCAAATTTTCACTAAAATTTCAAATTTTCACTAAAATTTCAAATTTTCACTAAAATTTCAAATTTTCACTAAAATTTCAAATTTTCACTAAAATTTCAAATTTTCACTAAAATTTCAAATTTTTACTAAAATTTCAAATTTTCACTAAAATTTCAAATTTTCACTAAAATTTCAAATTTTCACTAAAATTTCAAATTTTCACTAAAATTTCGAAATTTCACTTAAATTTCAGATTTTCGCTAAAAATTCATTTTTTTACTAAATATTAATGTTTTCACTTAAAATTTTTATTTTTTCTAAAAATTCACTAATTTACTCAAAATTCTAATTTTTATTAAAATTTCATATTTTTATTAAAAATTTAGTTTTTGATTTCCTTCCTTTAATTATCTTCAAAAAAAACTTTCAAATATCTAACAAACTAGCAAAGTAACCAACATGTGGCATAATTGTAACACAGAAAAATAAAATAAAATAAAATTCCAAGGAGTGAGAGGAGAAAAAAAAACAAACTGTGACAGCCTAAAGCCTGAGGATATTTAAACTCATAAAAAAATTGTTACCAGCTTAACATTTTTTCTATTTCGTTTTTTCTTTCGCTCGCCTACCAAGAGTTGTTGCTACCAACTTTTGCTATAGAACATTTTTTTTTATTTTACACCCTACAGCAGCATAAATGATCAATGAAGGATCATTAAATTTTTTAACAGGAAATAAACATTTGCAAGAAATAATCCGGAACCAATTTGGCTTATCAAGGTTGTTTGGGATTATCTAAATTTTTTTTTTAACCTGAAAACTATCAAATCTGGATTCTGAAAGTCTCCTATCGATTTTTGTGCATCTGGTAGAAGTTTTTTGCGAACTTTAGAAATCGTTCCCCTTGCTCTCATAGTGCCATCTGTTCTGAAATTTCTCCTTAAAAGTCTTAGTTAAAATCAGTTTTGTAGAAAAGGAGTTATTTACCAATAATTGAAACAACCTTTTAAATATCAAGAATAAATTCTACATACGGGACTCTAGCGAAATTGAAACGTTCCTTGATTTGTGGAGAATAGAGAGAGCAAAAATGTCATTTTTTTACTTCAAGAACCTATAAAAAATATATATATTTTTAAACCATTTCTAATTTTGAATTTAAAACTATTAACTTTTTTAATTCGACCATCCATACGTCTGATTCTTACACTCTCAAATTGATAACTTTAAAACTTGCCCATATTATCTCAAGCAGTGTAGAATTGGTAATTTATATATCGATGTCTGAAATTATATGTTTCATTAGGTCGAAGATAGAAGTTTTCATTATGTAAATGATCACATGTCTTTAAAAGTATTATAACTGCATTTAGTTAAAAATTCTAGTAAGTTATGTTTCAAAAGAATTAGGGGGATACGATTCTATCTAATTCTTTATAGCTAATAATGCATTTTAATAATTTGTTCAGAATTTTTATTTAAAATCATCTGAGGCATGATAACTGAAATAAACTACAAAACTTCAATAATAAATTCTAGACACGGGACTCGAAATGGAAATGTTTGTTGGTTTATGGAGAATTATAAAAGGTGAAATCTACTATTTTACATCAAGACCCTATAAAGGATATTTATTCATGAACCATTTAAAACTCAGTATCTATAACTGTTTACTATTTGGAAATGACCATCCATCCATCTCTCTCTTTCTTACACACCCGTTAACTTCTCCACAATGGGTTCTTGCGTTTTGGGAAAAGCTTGTTGGAGAATTACGCTAGAAAAAACTTTTATACACAAGACACCACAAAGAATGTACATTTTTAAACCATAAAAGTTTTCAGATTTATAGCCATAAACTATTTTAAAATGTCAGTCCGTCCGTTCATTCGTCTACTTTTTACATTCTGAAGTCGATAACTTTGAAACTTGTATGTAAGTTAATATTATCAACATTATTTAGTTACAGACTTATATCTGAAAAGATCTCTTTCATTAAGGGCAAATGTAATAGGAATATAAATGATAGCATATCTATCTAAATTATTTAAGAATAAGATTTTCCAAAAGGGAGTATGGATCCCTTTCCCCTTTTTAAATTCAGTATAAAACGACTTAAATAACTGAAACAACCTCTAAAAATTAAAGAATAAGTTCTGAAAATGTAAAAGGAAGTAGTTAAGTTGCTGAGCATTTAAAAAATTTAAAGAAACTGTTCATGATTATTCTCAGATGATTTTTACTTAAAATCTAATCTCCATTGAGTACAAAAGCAGTTATATAGGGATAACTGTAACTGAAAAAAAATCTGTTCAAATTATTTTTATCGAAATTAAAACTTTTTTTTTAATTTTTTGAAAATGGAAAGGTATGTAGTTTGCCTTCTGAACTTCAAGATCCCATAGCCATCTGTCCGTCAGTTCATTATTTTTATTTTTTAACACATGCTTCAAATTTATCCAAATTCTTGATAGCAGTTTGTTGTAAATGAGTATCGAATTTGATTGATTATATACTGATATCTGAAATGATTTTTTTAGTTAGAGGTCAGAGGAAGTACTTCCCCTTATTTAAAGAATGTTTTCATAAAAATAATTCTTTTAAGGGTATTTTTAATTCCTCAAGACCGCAATTAATACCTCAACTTATTTTTTCTCTGCTTTATTGCAAGTTGTAGTAAATTATGACATTTTACTGCAAAGTTTATGTTCAAGCAACATCTCGTTATGGTATTAAGTTATTAAAGTTTTTTTCTCCATTTTAATACTTTTTTTTTTAAATAAATTATTGTTAGTGGAAATTCTTCTTCGAGCAACATGGCCAAGTGATGCTATTACAGATGCTGCAGTCGAAGTTCTTTGCTACTAGAATACCAGCAACAATTGCTGCCACAACTACTGCTACTACTATTACTAATACTGTTGTAGTTGTTGCTTTATACATGTACCATTTAAATGCTAATTGCTCAATGATAACAATTTTTAAAGGAACAAGAATTATTGAAAGTAGAATATGAAATGAAAAGAAAAACAAGTAAGAATGGTATGTTCGGTTATAACGAATCTTCAATACACTTCATCACAAATGCGTGTGAAGTAAATACGTTATATTTCGTACATACAAACTCACGCAAACACTCACAAACGTGTACAATATCTAAACGTTTTTCAGGAACATTTAATGGGTCATCAAATTAGTTATATTTTTGGTTATAACTTTTTTTTCTACTGAACCGATTTTGAAAATTTTTATAATGTTAATGAAGTACATTTCACTTTATTTTGTGACAAAATCCCATTCTAATTTGTCGATTTCTAATTGACAGTTTTAAAAAATTTACCGCTGGAATTTAGAGGTTGCCTTAAATATCGGTCTATATCTCTTGATATACTAAACTCATTTTACTGATTTTAAATAGGAAACTTTTCAGGATTATAGCCTTAATTTCATTGAGCTCTGTCTATTATTATGGATGTATAACAGACGTTATTCCTTCTTAACATTACACAAGGAATGACAATGTTAATACACCCTCTTCACCACTTGTGGTGGTGGAGGGTACAAGAATAGTTTTTTTAACTAAAATATGAGTTGCTATTCATTCCTTCGTTTCAAGGAAATGGCTGGGGATTTTAAATGGAAAAAGAAATTATTATTGTTTGTTATTAACTGTAAATAATCTATGGATTTTCATCTTTTAATCGTGATACTTTTTTTATAATTTTCTCCGAGTTTTAGTTATTTTCTTTATTTCTGCATAAATGTTCCTAGCTCATAGATTTTATTTAAAGTTTTTTTTTGGTGAAAAAGAAGAAAATAAATGTCTTTTGTTTTCAGTTTGACAATTGCACTAAAAAGTTTTGTTAATTTTTTTTTTGCATTTTTTCCCATGATTTATTATCGAAACGTGTCAAATTATTCAAATTTGCAAAATAGCAATATGGCAATTATGCTCATATTTTAGCAATTAAAATGAGAGCGATAGATTAAAAAAAAATAACAATAAGGATTAAAAGGAAATAAATATCCAGACAAAAAAACACATATTTTAATGAGATTATTTTAGTTTAATTGCATGCAAAGTTTCCGAAGCGATTTTTTAATAATTCTGTAGCTTTTGAACTGTTAAATAAAAAACGAACATGGATAAAGCTGAGGAGATTTCGAATTGATTTGGATGAACACAGAGTCTACCCGCAGAGGTGCCTAATCGGTGAATCTTCAAATTTATCTATTTAGACAAAAAATTTGTTTAAGGAGTGAGGTTGAAAAATTCTTAACATAAACACAGGAAAAACAAAGAGTAAAACCAACGTTGAACATAGTTGATTTGAAATTGAATATATTATTTTCATTTATTTTAAAATATTTTTTTACATTTTTCGTGAATTAATATTGGACATTTTTAAATCTTTCGGTGTTACGACGATAAATTTTTTAATTACTTTTAAGTTGTCAAATTTATATTATTGTGAAACAATTTTTTTTATTTATTGTGAAACAATTTTAATTTAACATTTTTTATTTATAAAGCAAAATCATAACTGAATAATACTGATGAAGTTTTGAACGATTTTTGAAATCCTTCCATTAATACTTTTAATGCTTTTTGTCACTTTGGTCGAATAGATAGTCCTCCGTTTAAAATTTACCACATTTTTGGACACTTTTTTCTTCAATTCTATTTTAACAAGAGCTTAATATCTCTCAACTTTATAGGAAATTTTTACTGCTATTGGGTTCTTAACTTTTCTCCAATATTCTCTCGATCACCAGTAATATAAAATTATTGACCAAGTAATTTCAAAAAATCTGCCAAAATAGATTTAGTCATCCATTAAGAAGACTTAACTTTATTTTTCGTGTTCTGTTTTTAGCCTCTAAATTTTTAGCAGCGTTACTGTCAAGAACTTTTGGAGTCCTCTATGTTTTTAAACCAGCATTACTTTTAACTATTACCAAACAGTCCGAGCACTGAGCTAACCAAGCTGATTTCCTACCGGATGTGTTGGAAGCTCTTTTGAAAATGCTTTCTATATTTTGGCTTTAGAAATATCCTGAAACAAGTTTTCTATCAACAACGGACGTTTTAATAACATTGGAAACAGTTTGATGGCAGAGCTATGAATGCTTGACTAACGTTTTTTGGGACTACGCACTTTTTTCTGGACACTAATTTTAATCGCAATAAGAGTTTATTAGTTTGTTTGACAATGCACGAAATTTAAATTATAATTGTGTTAAAAGTTTCAATAAAAAACGAGTGTTAAGAATTTTTCGATCTCACTTCTTATTGGATTTTGGATCTCAAAATACTTGTTCCTTATTTAACTTTTAAAACCCCCTGAAAATCTTAAATATTTTATCGAAAAACAACTAAATCATTTCAACATCTTGAAAAAAAAACTATATTAAACAAAAATCTGTTGAAGAAACAAACAAAATTGCAAAATCGCGTTTTACTTACAACTTTTTAACAACTTCTGTCAAAAGCTTTAAAGTGATCACAAACTCGTAAATAAAAAACTAATCTTAAAGAATTGTGTATGTGTTTGAGTTGTTAAAAGTATTTTATCTTTATAAATTTCGGAAAAGACCAAACAAAAAAACCTAAAGCAAAAATAATAACACACTGTTAAGAAAAACTAAACTTTTCAGCAGGAAACTGAACCAAAATTAAAAAAAATATATAATAAAAATTCAGCTAAAACGTGGCGAAAAAAAGAGTTGTGATAATATTTGCAAAACTATTTACATTTGAGTGGTTGCAATGACTCCTCCCTCTCATTTTTGCCAAAAAAACCCAAAAGCTTAAATAAAATTCACACACACAGAGAGAAACACATGCCAACAAACAAACAAATAAATAAACAACACAATACACGAACACAATAAACAAACAATCCTAAAAGCAGGCAACAAATTTTTAGCAAACAACCAAGTATCATGTGAATTTATATTGGATTTTTTTGCTTTATTTTAATAATTTACAAGAACACAAGTGGAGCAGAAAAATATATTAAATTTGTCACTCTGTTTGCTCCTGGCAATGAATGAATATAGTGAGATTAATGTGTAATATGTAGCACGACTATAGGGACAATAGTCTGCTCTATAAACACGACTATAGTGAGACTATAGTGTGCTCTATAGACACGACTATAGTGAGACTATAGTGTGCTCTATAGACACGACTATAGTGAGACTATATTGTGCTCTATAGACACGACTATAGTGAGACTATAGTCTGCTCTATAGACACGACTATAGTGAGACTATATTGTGCTCTATAGACACGACTATAGTGAGACTATATTGTGCTCTATAGACACGACTATAGTGAGACTATAGTGTGCTCTATAGACACGACTATAGTGAGACTATATTGTGCTCTATAGACACGACTATAGTGAGACTATAGTCTGCTCTATAGATACGACTTTAGTGAGACTATATTGTGCTCTATAGACACGACTATAGTGAGACTATAGTCTGCTCTATAGACACGACTATAGTGAGACTATAGTCTGCTCTATAGGCACGACTATAGTGAGACTATAGTCTGCTCTATAGGCACGACTATAGTGAGACTATAGTCTGCTCTATAGACACGACTATAGTGAGACTAGAGTCTGCTCTATAGGCACGACTATAGTGAGACTATAGTCTGCTCTATAGGCACGACTATAGTGAGACTATAGTCTGCTCTATAAGCATGACTATAAAAAGACTATTGACTGCGTTTAAAGCGTGACTATAGTGAGTCTATAGTCTGCGACTAGTGAGATTATATCTGCTCTAAAGGAACGACTATAGTGATAATACATCTTCTCTATATGCAAAATTATAGAGAGACTATTGGCTGCTCTGGTGAGAAAATATAGTCTGCTATATAATCATGACTATAACGACAATAGTCACGATTGTATTACCACTATAATCGGCTTTCCATTCATGACTATAATCTGTTGTATAGTCACCACTACATGGCGAGGGTATATCCGATTCTGCTTTGCCAAATGTTGCTCTTATTTCATCATCAAATCGACAGATTGTATGCGTTCTTTTTTTCTATAAATTTTATATGCACACGATTTTTCCCAAAAACTTTTATTTACGCGAAATAAGAAAACTTTTCTTGTTTTATATTTTTTTCCCCAAAAACAGAATTTTTATTAAACTTTTGTTTGCAATAAGCGTTTGGTTGGAAAAAGAAAACTAAAATAGAATAAAATTAAACTTAAATAAAATTTAACTTTTTGTCTTAAGTGTTTTTAATATTAAATTTCCAATTAGTTCTATTTTTTTTCGTTATAAGTTATAAAATTATCTGCAATTTTAGCTAAATAATGAATATTTGATAAAAAATATGAGAAATACAAATGTTAATGTGTCATTTAGCTGACATTTTGCATTAGTTCAATAATAATAATAATAAAGTGCGTGTTAAAATTTTAAATGCTGACGCATTTATTTAATTTTCTGCTAATCAAATGCAAAAAATATATGTAATTGACAATAAAGATAAATTAATGATGATTAGCAAATGAGATATTAAAAGGAGGTGGGAAAAACAGTGGATGAAAATAAAAACTAAAACACCAGAATTTTTTTCTCGAGACTGAACGGACTAGGAACGTTTCTATAAAGCAGACTGTAGTCGCTTTCATTGAGCAAAATATAGATGCTTTTATAAAGCAAATTATAGTCACTTTTATGGAAGAGACAATAGCGGCGTTTATAACCAGACTAAATTCACTTTTTTAAAGTAATTTGTAGATGCTTTTATAGTGCAGACTTATTTTGTCTTTATAAAGTAGAATTAAGTCGCATTTATAGAATCAGTTTTAATCGCTTTTATTGAGCAGACCGTAGCCGCTTTTATAGAGTCGCTATAGTCGTTTTTATGGAGCAGACCCTTGCAACTTTTTTTATATAGCAGGTCATAGTCGCTCATATAGTACAATCTTAATTCGATATTTTAGATTTGAGCATATTTATTTTTATATAACAGACTTTTGACGCTTTTGTGGAGCAGACTTTAGATGCTTTTATTGAACAGACTATAGATGCTTTTACTGAACAGTCTGTGGTCGCTCTTATTGAGCAGACTGAAGTTCCTTCTAAAGAGCAGAATTTAGTCGTTTCATAAAGTTGTCTTTATTCGCTATTGTAGATGTTTTTTTTTTAAGAGCAATCTTTAGTTGCTTATACAGAGTGGAGTTTTGTCGCTTTAACAGAACGGCTCTTATTGGCTACTACACCCTAGTCTATAGTCTCTATTATGGAGCAGGCTCTAGTCACTTTTATTAAGCAGACTGCAGTCGCTTTTACAGAACAGATTTAGTCGCTTTTATAAAGCAAACTGAACTTGAATTTTAACTACAGTACGACCTTAATTTGAACTAGAATCTGAACACACATATTGTAAACTAAAGATCTAGGAACGTCATCTTGAACAACCAGAAGGTTTTTGCATATAATAGCTCTAAAAGAGCAAACTAATAATTCGGAATCGATACTATAATCTGAAATACAATTTAAACTTTAAATTTAACTTGAATATGATTTTAATCTGAAACACAAAATTAAAATTAACTGAAGCAGAACTTACTTCAGTTCAACTGAACTAGATGAATTTAAACTCAATTAGAACTGAACTAGAACAGAAGTAGAACTGAACTAGGACTGAACTAGAACAGAACTAAACTAGAACTGAATTTGAACAGAACTATAAATGAACTAGAACCGAACTAGAATTGAGTTAGAACTGAATTAGAATTGAACTAGAATTGAAGTGGAGCTAAATTAAAACTGAACTAGAACTTAACTAGAACTGTACTTGAACTGAACCTGAACTGAACGAGAACAAAACTAGAACTAAACTAGAATGGAACTAGATATGAACTAGAACTGAATTAAAAAAGAATTAGAGCTGAACTAGAACGAAACTAGAACAGAACTAGAACTGAACTAGAATTGAACTAGAACCTACACTACTGATCTAAAACTAAACTCTAACTAAACAAGAATTGAACTAGACCTGATCGTACTTTAGTACAATTACCATTTAAGCGTTCATTTGTCCGATTTTTCCCCTAATTTCATCAATAAATTTCTTTTAATCATCACTGATGGCAAATACTTGTTTTATTTATTTGTTATTTAGTTTTTTTTTAATTTATAAATTTATTTTCTGAACTCTTAATAGATAAATGTGAGTGCATGAGTTTGATATTTAAACACATTGTACATTTAATTATACTAATTAAGATTTACTTTTGATTTTTTCCACTCTTTTTCTATTATTTTTACAGCTTCTTTTTTTCTCAACTCACTGATGCCTTTTAACCCATTAAAGTTATATGAGTATCGAAAAAAAGCAATAACAACACATTACCTCATACTCATTATTCATGGTTCCTTCTCATCTATAACAAGCTCTTTTTTGCATTAACTACTAAATATATGAGTATGTGAGTGTTTCACTAACAAGTCCATCACTGTTCTGCCATTTAAAGAGAAAACAAGTTGAAATGATTTCCCATCATTCAAACTGTAAGAGGAGTAAAAAGTTTTGTTGGAGGGGGGAGGAGGTTTTAACAAAATTTTTGTTACAAATTAATTGTTGTTCATTGGTTCGTTTAAAATGCTGATTCAGAATTCATCATTATTGAAGATTAATATACCGTTATATTGTCTGTGACAGCCATTCAATATACGATGGTTGTATGACGGGGTATATCGTCAGCAATAACCATTCAATACAACAACAAAATTAACAACATTCTCATCATCATCATCGTCATCATGTACATCACATGACCATCATTTGAACTAAGCGCTGAAGGTGGTGGATGAATATTACAGCATTAGTTAAGAGGCAGAAGTGAGCAAGAGAACGAACGAACAAACATCTCGTAATATTTAATGACCTTTTGTAAAAATTGTCATTTAACTCGATACAAAATATCATCATCATTATCATCGTCAGCCACTCAAATAAATAGTCGAGAGACATTTAAAATTATGATTATTTGTTTCAGGTGAAATTTATAAAGGTACTTTAAAATGGACACAACGAATGAGTTTAGAAAAATAATAACAAACAGTGAGTTAATGGGAAAATATAATAGAGAAATTGAACAAATTGTACGTGGTTGGAAGGACAAATAACTTTAAATGTTTATTGAATAAAATAAATTGATTTTGTAATGGCTAAACGAAAGTACTTAGTTTTATTTTATAGGCAGCGATAAAAATTAATATAAAATTCAAGTTCGGAATTTAAATGAGTTCTAGTTCATTTCTAGTCCAATTCTTATTAAGTTCTGGATAAGTTATAGTTCAATTCTAGTTCAGATTTAGTTCAGTTCTTGTTCACTTCTAGTTCATTTGTAGTTCAGTTCTAGTTTAATACTGGTTCTAGTTCCGTTCTAGTTCAATTTTAGTTAAGTTCTAGTTCATTTCAAGTTCATTTCTAGTTCAGTTCTAGTTCCGTTCTAGTCCAATTCTGATTATATTCTAGTTCAGTTCTAGTCAAATTGTAGTTCAGATCTAGTTAAGTTCTACTTCATTTCTAGTTCAATTCTAGTTAAGTTCTTGTTCAGTTCTAGTTCAGTTCTTGTTCAGATCTAGTTTAGTTATAGTTCAGTTATAGTGCAGTTCTAGTTCAGTTCTAGTTCTATTATAGTGCAGTTATAGTTCAGATTCTAGTTGGGTTCTAGTTCAGTTATAGTTCAGTTCTAATTCATTTCTAGTTCAGTTATAGTTCAGTTATAGCGCAGTTTTAGTTCAGTTATAGTCCAGTCCTAGTTCTATACTAGTGCAGTTCTAGTTCTGGTTCTAGTTCAGTTCTAGTTCAATTATAGTTCAGTTCTAATTCAGTT
The DNA here is from genome assembly GCA_004302925.2 of Cochliomyia hominivorax. Classification (NCBI taxonomy): domain Eukaryota; kingdom Metazoa; phylum Arthropoda; class Insecta; order Diptera; family Calliphoridae; genus Cochliomyia; species Cochliomyia hominivorax. The sequence continues at coordinate 87,970,575 of PYHX02000413.1, read as the reverse complement.
CTAGTTCAGTTATAGTTCAGTTCTAATTCAGTTCTAGTTCAGTTATAGTTCAGTTCTAGTTTAGTTATAGTTCAGTTATAGTGCAGTTCTAGTTCAGTTCTAGTTCTGTTATAGTGCAGTTATAGTTCAGATTCTAGTTGGGTTCTAGTTCAGTTATAGTTCAGTTCTAATTCATTTCTAGTTCAGTTATAGTTCAGTTATAGCGCAGTTCTAGTTCAGTTATAATCCAGTCCTAGTTCTATACTAGTGCAGTTCTAGTTCTGGTTCCAGTTCAGTTCTAGTTCAATTATAGTTCAATTACAGTTCAATTCTAGTTCAGTTTTAGTTCAGATTCTATTATGCACCTAGTTAACATTCTAGTTCAGTTCCAGTTCAATTCTAGTTAAGCTCTAGGCCAAATTCTTGTTCAAATTCTATTTCTATTCCATTTCAACTTATAATTCTTAGCAAGTTCAACTTTCCGATCAGATGCTGCCTTAAGTTCTATTTCAGACTCCTGTTTAAACTCTATTTTAGATTTCAGTTAAAATTCAAGAATAATATCAAGTTTAGATTCTGGTAAAGATCTATTTTATATTCTAGCTCATTTAATAGTGTAATTTCTAATTTAGATTAAAGTTCAGATTAAAATTTGGTTTATTGTTCATATTCTAGTTCTGTTCGAGCTCAGTTTTTTCTTCAGATTCTTGTTCGGTTTAGAATTCAGATTAGAGTTCAGATTCTAGTACAGATTCTATTTAAGTTTCTAGTTTGGATTTTAGTTCAGATTATAGATCAGAGTCCAGATTTGTTTCTTGTTCAAATTCGAATTCAGATTTTAATTCGAACTCTTCTTCAAACTCTTTTCGCTTAATAATTCAGTATCTAGATCAGATTATGGTCAAGATCTAGTTTATAATTTGAATCCGATTACAATTAAGTTGCTGTTCAGTTTCTTATTAAGATTCTGGTTTAGTTTAGACTTTAGTTTCTGCTTTAGATTTTGTTTCAGATTACAGTTTATTTCACATCTCACTTTAGAGTTCAGATTGAAGTTCAGTTTCTAGTCCAAATTCGAGTTAGTTAAATTCTAGTCTAAATGCCATTTCAAATTTTAGATTAGATTTCAATTTCTGTTCTTGTCCAAAACATTGATCAGAGTCTAATTCTTTTCTTGTTCGATTTCAGTCAAATTTTAGTTCGTGTAAAAATTCTATGTCGGATTTAAATTTAAAATCGCGTTTAAGTTAAAATTCTGGTTCATATTCCTAACCTTGTTCTGGTTTACATTCAAGACAGATTTTAGTTTAGAAACAACTTCAAAATCTTGGTCAGACCCTCGTTCGGATTCTAATGATAGTCAAGGTCCTTCTGAAATATACTTCTTAGTTATATTGAAAAAAATCTGTGTAAAATAGAAAATGGAGTTTGAGAAACATCAAAATTATAACAAATATTCATTTGTTAAAAAAATTCCAAAAAATAAAAATGAAATAAAAATATTTTTATTTGATTTTTCCCCCATCAAGAAAAATAACGCGCGTATTTAATTGTAAAAAATTAACGAAGCGTATTTCGAAGAGGAAAAAAAACACAAGCGTAACATAACGACATAATCACCCACTATAATTGGCCAATCAATTCAGGCATTGTAAACATTTATAACCTTAACTGTGGTGATTTTTTATAACGACAGATATGCGAACTCTAACCAACAACCCAATCACCCACCCACGCAAACCTTTAGGACATCACACAGTAATGCAACACATGTATGACCAGAAAAAGGTCAAGTATTGTGAACATTTGGTGTTTTATGGAAGTCTAAATTGTTATGATTGCTATGGCAACGAGAACATTCTAATGTTTATGTTTGCTGGGTTATTCAAACAAAAAAGTCATGTTTTATTATTGTTTTCATTAAAATCTCTATGATTTTTGTTTTCAGCCTTTAAAATTGATGTGTAAGATTTTTTCTATATTTTTTCTATAAAAAAATCCTTTTTTATATCTTTCACTACCCCAAGCGGTGAAGAGGGTATAATAACTTTGTCATAACGTACGTAACGCTAAAAATAAATCATCTCAAATCTCATAATGTATATACATATTGTTGCATTAAATGAAAATCTGAGTCAACATAGCTATGTCCGTCTGGCTGTCTGTCCGTCTGCTTGTCTTTCTATATCTCTCTGTCTGTCCTTCTGTTTGTTGTTGTGATGCTCATAACCAGAATAATTGACAGAGCTCAATAAAATTTAGCCTGAGTATAAACTATAATCCAGAGAATTTACGTATTTAAAATCAGAAAAATCGCTAAAGTATATTAAAAGATGTAGACCGATATCTGAGACAACTTCTAAGTTCAAGTAAAAAAAAAACTTTTATATTTTGTATACGTCTGTGAGTATATGTAAATGTGTATGTACGAAATATAACTTATAATTCTTTATACTTGGTGAAGGGTATTAAAAATTCGCCATAGCCGAATATATCATTATCATTACATCTTTAACTTTAATTTCAAACATTTTCTCAAACATTTAATTTGCTAAAAAAGAAAGAATTCAGAGAAAAGAACAAAAGCATATTGTTGCAATAAGACCAACTTTTTAAAATAACTTTTGTTGAATGTCTATTTTGTCATGTCGTTTTCTTTTACTTTATAAACCACCAAGCTGTCGCCTTTTGTTTCGGAAAAAAAGTATTTTGGTAACAAAAACGCAAAAAAAGCGAGAAAAAAATTAAAACAAGTGAAAAAAATTACAAGCCTTCAGAAAAGTTTTGTCTCTTCATTATTCCTACATCATCATCATCATTTTCATTCTTATAGTCATCAGAAAAATTCTCAATTGTGGTAACTTTGCATTTTATAGACTTCGTCTTCAGCAAAAAAAAACAGATTTTTACACTTCTTTTATGTTTCCGGGTGTGGAATATTTGGGAAACTGTTTAACAATTCTTTCTTTCTCTTTTTTTCTTTTTTTGTAACTTAAACTAACAAGTCATTTGTTTCTCTGTAACTAGAATTTTTGCCTGTAATGAAAATTCTAAAAATAAAGCTGCTTTGATTCTTTCTTTTTTCTGCAGCAACTTCCGCATATGATTATCACAAAGGGAAGGACACTGAGACAATATATACAAGAAAAGGAAAGAAGATCTAAAGAATAAACTAAAATCTCAAAAAGAATCCAAACCAAAATCTGTACTAGAGTTTAAACAAGAATTTGAACTAAAATTTAGAGTAGAATAGAATCTGAACTAGAGCTTAAAGTGTAAACTAAACTACAATCTCAATCTCAGAACCTGAAATTGATTCTATACAAACATATAAACTTAATCTAAACTCAGCAAAAATCCAAGCTAAAATCTGTACATAAACCTAAAATCAAAAACCGCGGGAATAGAATCTGAACTCAGTCTGAAATAAAATCAGATTTATAATCGAATCTAGAACCTGTGAAGAATATTATGAACTGGAACTTGAACTAGAATCTTTACTAGAATCAGCAAAAGAATTTAAAATAAGAGATTCTGAATTTTGAATTGAACCAAAAATTTGAACTTAACCTAATCTGAACTAAAATTGAAACTAGAATCTAAACTAGAATCTGAGAAATAGGATCTGAATACAATCTGAAATAAAATCGGAACTAGAACCGAATCAAGAACCTGTGAAGAAGAAACATAACCGGAATCTGAACTAGAATCTGTATTGAAATCTTTACTAAAATATAAACTGAAATTAGAAACAGAATCTAAAATAGATTTTTAATTAAAATTTGAACAAATATCTGAACTATAATCTAAACTTAAGTCTGAAGTGAAACATTAACTCAAATCTGAACTCGAATTTAAAATAGAATTTTAACTGGAATCTGAACTAAAATCTAAATCCTAGAACCTGTGAAGTAGAATCTGAACTAGAATTTGATCTCATCTGAATCTAGTTTAGATAAACTAGATTCTGAACTATAATCTAAACTTGAAGCCCAAAACTAGAATTTGTACTACATTCTGATTTACCATCTAAAATACTTTTACCGAAACCGAATTTTTTGGTTGTAAATCCCAGCTATAAAAAAATAAATGGACGACCCACGTATAATTTGCTTTTCTAATTTATGTATATGTTTGTAGTAAATTATTATGATATTTACACTTACGTGAAATTAATCCATTTTAAAAGGATTCCTTACTGAGGAGTTATACCGGAGCTTACAGAAGTTACTATGAATAATAAGAATTGAACTAGAACTAAACAATAACTGAACTACAACTGGACTGATCTAGATCTGGAATTGAACTGAACCAGAACTAAACTAGAACTGAATTAGAACTGAACTAGAACTAAACTAGAGCTGAACTAGAAATAAACTTAAAGTGAACTTGAACTGGACTAGAACTTCAACAGAACTAAACTAAAACAGGACTGGAACTAAACTTAAACTGAACTAGGACTGTAATAAAACTGAACTTGAAATGAACTAGAACTGATGAAGAGCTGAACTAAAACTGAACTAGAACAGAACTAGAACTCAACTAGAAAATAACTAGCACTTAACTAAAACTAAACTAGAACTGAATTACAACTCAACCAGAACTAAACTAGAACTGAACTAAAACTGAACTAGAATTCAACCAGAACTGAACTAGAACAGAACTTGAACTTAACTAAAACTTAAGTAGAACTGAACTAGAACTGAACAAGAACTGAACTAAAACTGAACTAGAACAGGACTAGAACTCAACCAGAACTGAACTAGAACTGAACAAAAACTGAACTAGAACAGAACTAGAACTGAACTAGAACTAAACTAAAACTGAACTAAAACAGAACTAGAACTCAACCAGAACTGAACTAGAACTGAACAAAAAGTGAACTAGAACAGAACTAGAACTTAACTAAACTTAAGTAGAACTGAACTAGATTTTCAATAGAACTGAACAAAAACTAAACTAGAACTGAAATAGAACTAAAGTGTAACTGAACTAGAACACAACTAGAACTCAACCAGAACTGAACTAAAACTGAACTAAAACTGAACTAGAACAGAACTAGAACTGAACTAGAACTAAGTTAGAACTAAACTTAAACTGAACTTGAACTGAACAAGAGGTAAACTAGAACTTTAAAAAACTGAACGTGAACTGAACTAGAACTGAACTAAAAACTGAACTACAACTGAACTAGAGCTGAAATAGAACTGAACAAGAACAGAACTACGACTAAAGTAGAACTGAAATAGAACTAAATTAGAACTTAACTTAAACTGAACTTGAACTGAACAAAAGGTAAACTAGAACTTTAATAAAACTGAACTTGAACTGAACTAGAACTGAACTAAAACTGAACTAGAACTGAACTAAATCTCAACTAGAACTAAACTAGAACTGAACCAGAACTCAACTAAAACTGAACTAGAACTGAACAAGAGCTAAACTAGAACTGTAATAAAACTGAACTTGAACAGAAATAGAACTGAACTAAAACTCAACTAGAACTCAAATAAAACTCAATTAAAACTGAACTAGAACTCAACTAGAACACATTTAGAGACGTATTCCAGCATGCAGAAAAGTGAATACTAATTCAGGTTGCATTTTCCAACTGACTAAATAATAATGACCAAAATAAATGGAACAATTTTGTATAAAATGTCCCGCATTTAAATGAATACCGAACTAGAACTGAATAAGTAATGAGCATTTCTATACGTTTGCCTTTTAGTTTATTCCATTTTCAAGAATTTTCATCTGTTAGTCATCCACTACAATCGCGTCCACTGTCACATCCAATACAAAATCCTGCTCTTTATGTTTTGGTTTCAACATAAAAGCATTAGCTAAAAATCGATAATCACCCGCGTATAAATATTTTGGTATTAAAATTGATTCCATACGCCAAGAATGCAAATAATAATGCCCTTCGTAAATGGGACAATTTTGCATGAAATTGCTCTTTTTCAATAAACTCTTAAACCATTTCTTAAACATGGTATCTTTGTAGGAAATAACCACATTGCAAATATCGAATGTATAACCAAATAAAGTCTGATATTTTTTAGAATTTTCCAAGCGAATTTGAATTTGCATTTTAGCTTTGAGGCCAGATGTTAACGGTACCAAAAGATCAGATTCACAGTTGAGAGTATCATTGAGGGCATAAATTGTAAAATTGCTTAAATACTTGGGATTAAAGTTGCTGGAACAGTTGCGAAATTTAATACTGCGTGCCTGAAAATTTTAAATGGACATTCTTATATTGTTTTTATAATGAGTTGTTGTTTTTATGTACCTGAACAATTTCCTGATATGGATTGGTTAATAATATTGTTAAAATGATTAAAATAACATTGATATTCAACATATTTTAATTCAATGATTTTTCGATGATTTGCTTTTACGTTGAATAGTTCTTAATACTCTGATGGGATTTTAATTTGTCATGACTTAAATATTTTATTATTGTATTATGTTTTATTAACTAGCTTTTACCCGGCGTGCTTTGCTGCACAGAAATTATATTCATTGAAAAATTTTGATAGAAATTGCACAAACTACGAGGTGTATTAAACAATTTCATGCATCGGACATTTTGCCAAATCATCCTGAACCTGTGCATTGCATGGGGCTACCTCTTCCCCTTTTAATCCTTAACGTCCTACATTTTTCCAGTGAAGTTGTTTTCTTGAGAAATTGTTTCGAACCAAATTTTAGAACTCTCGCTGTTATAGTTTAGGTATTCGATAATAAATATTTGTTTTGTACGGGAGTACACTTCCCCCGGTCTTAACCGCCCTACACTTTGTTAAGTGAAACAGTTCCTTGAGAAAGTATTTGGTACCAAATTTGAGAGTTCTTTAGATATTCAATATAAAGAAAACCTTAATTCCTTCATAGGGGGTATACCTCTCCCTTCCTTCCTTGAGTTCCTTGAGAGAGTAACGCGGACTAAAGTTTTGAACTCTTGCTGGTATAGCTCTTTAGATGGGGGATACCACTTCCCCTGGTACTATAAGAATTTTCCGTAGTCTATATTACTTTCGGGTATATTGAGTCCAGTAGTTAAGTTGTATATAAAGTCACAAACAAACAAACAAACACAGTTTCATTTTAATATGTATAAATTATAATTTAAAATTTGTCTGTTTTCAATTGTTTAAAAATAACCAACATAATTTGCATAATTAGAATATAATTTAGTGATTCCATATTCCAAATGAAATTCAAAAAAAAAACTGTATCTCTCCAAAAAGTCAACATGTTTAGTATACGAATCAATATTTTAATAACATTTTCCATTATCCTAATTTATCACATAAACTCCAGTCAAGTAGTAAGTGAATAACATCCACATTCCTAAAATTATTCATCTAAACAATTGCTAAACTTTCAGAAACGTTATGTGGAACTCCGCAATATAGAAAGTCGCTTTAATCCAAAATATTTCACTAACTTTACTACTCACTTATACAACAAATCATTTTATTTAGAGATGGACACCATAAAAGTTTTAAAAACTGGTTACAGAGGTCACATAGAATTTCAAATTCGACTGGATGGTTCCAAAGTATATCAAACATTATTTTCTAATACCATGGATATCTGTAATATGGTGATATCGGTGAAGGATACTATTTATAGGAAATGGTTTCGTAGTATTTTAAAATATGGAAATTTTATGCAAAATTGTCCTGTGGCCAGTGGTCACTATTATTTGAAAGGTTGGAAATTGGATGCAGAGTTAATACCCACGTTTTTATATGCTGGAGATTATCGGGTTAGAGGTGTTTCTTTCTATGGTAAATATAAAAGTAAGAATCAGGATTTTGTTGTTGGCATCGATTTGGAATTTACTTTAAAAAATCAAATTTCGTAATTGATTTCAATGATTTCGCGATGAAAATAAAATCATATAAATTTATATATATACGGATTTGGTTATATATTTTGAATTCCTAAAAGTTCATTTGAAATTTGGATTGTATTTAACATTATAGTCCATTTCTATATATCTTTGTTCAGATTCCAGTACAGATTATTGCTCAGATACTAGTTCAGATGCTAAATAAGTATCTAGTTCTGACTCTTATATCTCAGATTCTCAGAGTCAAGTTCAGTTTTTATTTCAGATTTCTTTAATTTCAATTAAAATTCTAACTTGGATCTTTGTTTTTATTCCAGTAGAGTTCTATTTTAGATTTAAATTAAAATTTAATTTAAGATATTAACTCAGATTATAGGTCCTAGAACATTGCAGAATCTATCTGAGATTCTAGTGAAATTACAAGTTCTATTTCAGTTATAGTTAAATTCTAGTTTATACTCCAGTTCAGATTTTATTAATCATTCTTCATCAGATTTTATGTAGTATTAAATTTCAGATTCGAGTTAAGTTCTAGTTAAGATTCTTGTTCAGGTCCAGTTCAAATACCAGCTTAGATTCCAGTTCAGATTCCAATTCAGATTCATTGCTATGATCCAGGAGCAGACTGCAATTACAATTCTAGTTCAGATTCCGGTTTAGACTCCCGTTTGCATTCCAGTAAAGATTCCATTCTAATATTATTTTAAAGTTTAAGTTTAGATTGAAGTTCAGATTTTCTATCAAAAGATTCCAGGTCATATTGAAACACAGATCCTAACTTGGATTTCAGTTCCGATTTAAGTTCAACTCATATTCTAGTTAGGATTCTAATGCGGACCATATTTAAGATATTTCTTTATAACCTCTTGTTCATCCATCCCTCGTCCAAATAAATTTGGATTACATTCATCTAGATGGGGGCCGGATTATATTCATCAACATCATTTTTTTTTCGTTTCAGATAGGCCGGAGGACGATGGGGTAAAGGATGGTGCGAAGAGTTATGGAGGACGAAAGGGAACTAAATAAACAACACGGAGATGAATGTAATGAGCAGTCGAGTATCGGACGTGGCTTATCTGGGAAGTGGCAGGTTGTTCACCCAGAAGATGAAGCAGCATCGTAAACAAATAAACTCTCTTTTTCTCTTTCATCGATCCGGTGCAATCGAATATTCCATGTAGTACTTTAATAAAGAACATGGATTAAATGCTGAACAAATATACAACGTACATGAATCTGAACTCTTTTGGAAGATGTTGCCGGTAAAAAACATACCTTAGCTGTAATGAATAACAGCACCAGGAATGGTTCCACACGTCATTCGTCCATCAGGTTTGTAATTTGGGTCTTAAACTTTACACATTTTAACTTTTTAATTTTAGGTTAAATCTAATTTTCAGTTAAAAGGCTTTCCAGCTAAGGCTATTTTGCTCCTCGACAATGCTCCATGTTATCTGGCAAAGCAGGAACTTATTTCAGAAGATGGATATATTTTCGTGGTATACATGCTACGAAATGTGATTCCATTTTATTTTGTTTGACTAAAATGTCAAACAAAATAATAACAAAACTTAATTACAAACAACTAAAAATGTTATAGTGGGTCAAACACGATTATTTAATACCCTTCACCACATTGATGATTATATATGTCTACTTCAAAAAGTTTATAATTAACCCTCGTATAATTTGCTTTCCTTATTTTTCTTATGTGTGCAATGATCTAAACATTTATATGAAAATTATGCGTTACAAAGGAAATTTTTCTGTAGGGTTATATGGGAATTAAACAAAATTATGAACCAACCCTCGTAAACCTTTCGCAAAGCAGTTTTGGTTTATATTTATCTCTTATTTGAATAAATATTTTTACAATACTCACGCATATGTGGGATTTATGATTTTCAAAGAGATATTTGGATGGGAAGGGTTGTATGGGACCTATAAGAAATAATGGATCGATCCATGAATAATTTGGCACATCGTTTTAGAATATATTACTAAGTTTAGCAAAATTTGGTTAAAATCGTTTTATATTTATGAATTTTATGGGCTGAAACCCCATTCCGGAAGGCATTTGTATGGGACATTTATGAAATAATGGATCCATCATTACCAATTTCAATAGGTATCGTCCTTGGTCCAAGAAATTAGTACGTACCAAAAGATACCTTCAAAACCCGTACTTTGCGGACAAGATATACATGGACAACCAGCCGCTTATCAACCATGACTTTATCGACCCAGGAAATTATTCTGAGTCGAAGGGTATAGTACCACGGTGATAGAGCTATTTTTTCTGTCCCTTACAAACATCTGCACAAACGCATAATAACTCCACCATCTAAGATGGTGTAGGGTATAAAAACATTTTTTTTTTTGGCCGTGCCGTTAGAAAGAAAAATTTAAATGAATTTTTGAAGGGATTAACACTCAAAGATGCTATTAACATTCTAATGTTGTTTCGGGAAGAGTTATCGCCAGACATGAAAAAGAAATTTTGGGCTCCTTAACTAAGTGGTTGTGTAATTATGGAAGATTGTGAAGAAGAAAATAGACCTTTAAATTTATTGAGACATAAACTTGAGGAACCATGAAATGAAGTATTGTGAATAATATTATTTTCACAACATTGTAGATGCTAAATTATTTCCTTTAATAGGCGACCTATACTGCAGAGAAGTCAAAGAATGAATCGATATTAAATCTGCTATACCCGATACAAATAAAGACAATCTTAGTATTAGCACACGAACGAAGATAATGATATTAAGGTTCCATTGGAAAACAAATATATTGCAGCGACTCAAAATCTGAATATTTTTGAAAAAGCCATTGAATGGGCTGAGAATAACCTGATTTTACATAAATGTCGTAATTTAGCCGTACAAAAATTCTTAAGTTCCGGAAAAAAACAAACAATTATTAATTACTTTTTTTACCTTTTCAAAAATGTTATTGTATTTTTAATAAAAATTGTATGAATTTTTTAATCGAGATACAGCGAATTTTAGGGATAAAGTGTCCTTCAGCAGGCCTTGTACGAACTAGTTCACTCTATCCCGACACTACTGTATTTTATTTTTTTTCACATAAATTTCAGTTCGGTTTCAATTCCGTCAATACTGTTAAATTTGCTATAGAGTCCTTGATGCCACTATAACGGAAATAGGTTTTAATATTAACCAGATAATGACCACTTGAAAAAAAGGTGGGTATATTTAATTTTTCGGCTCTTAAATTAATCCAAGTATAGTTACCCTTTGTTAAAAAAAAAAAAAAAAAAAAAAAAAAAAAAACATTTGATAAAATTGACAATCAAGTTTCCAGTAATAAGACCCACCTTTTTCACTGGACAACTATTGGGTGCATTGCCATATTTCCAAAAATTATTGATCCAACCCGAAACAAAATTATTCAGATGTGAACCTTGTTTACCAAAAATCCTACAAACGTTAATGTCATATTGAAAGAGAGAACGACTGCTATTGGTTTTATGATTATGAAATGTGGTCGTTATGCTGGCCCAAGGATCGTGAATGAAATTTTTTGCTATATTAAGAACAACATTTGCTGTTTGACGATTTGGACTTATAGCTAAATAATGATCTTGTATATATACGTGATTGAAAACAACTTTGCTGGAAATAAAGAAAACCATTTTGGTAGGATTCTGCGAAAAAGAGAATTTTATTAGTTGGGAATTGTAATTGAGAATATATAATTGTAAGTGGTACCTTGGCCCCATTTAAAGTATTTATTGTAATAATGACAATAAAAATGAATAAAATTTGTTGCTTTTTGAAACACATTTACAATTTTAAAATCAATTTCCTCAAATTTGTTTGGTCAAGAGATTCAATTTTTATTGGATAATTTGAATTTAATTTTATTGAAACTTATTATAAAGTCATTAAGTGGTTAATGAGCTGATATTTGCACAGTGGGATGGAGGTTAGCATAGTTTGAACTATAATTTTTAAATTATCTCCCATTAATTTACACTAATCTCTAAATCGACTGCCACAACGAAATCTTCAGTTTTACTCTTTAATTTACCATAAAATCCATAACACTTGATACGATAATCTCCGGCATACAAATAGCTGGGTATTAAATTCGCATCTAATTTCCAGCCACGTAAATAATAGTAACCCTTATAGATGGGACATGAAGACATAAAATTGCCATATTTTAAAAAACTCTTAAACCATTTCTTAAATATGGTATCTTTCAACGAGATCATCATAGTGCAGATATCCCGAGTATAAGAGAATAATGTTTGATATATTTTGGAACCCTCCAAACGTATCTGAAATTCCACATGACCCCGAAAACCGGTTATCATATCTTTTATAATATCAATATCCAGATATATGGAATTATTTTGCAAATATAAACTGAAGTTAGAAAAATAGTTGGTACTCCAACGATTCTCTATATTACGGAATGTTAGTTCACGACTCTACAAGAAACATTAACGGTAAAATATATATGTAAATTTATCTTTTCAAAAAACTTACGGCTTCACTTGAATTGATATTAATTAAAACAATTATGAATAATAATTCAATGAACTTTTCAGCTAAAAGCTTCATATTCTTTGTTTGAGTAGTAATTTTCTATTGGAATATTGAAATTGTATCAATAATTATTTACGACTTATAAAATTCAATAACAATAATAAAATTATATTGTGATTAAGTGAATCATAAAGCGTAATCAATCATTAATTAGTGCCTTTGTAATGTGATAAATATGAACAAACAAACAAACACGAAATGATGTGAACGTAATCAAAATCGGAATGGAAACCAGAACCAGAATCTAAACTAGAATCTCCATTTTAATCTGAATTTGAATATGAAAGTACAATTTGAAGCAATCTGAACTAATTGAATATGAATATGAAAGGGGAGGTCTCATAACATCGGTATGCATTTAAGGCAATATTTTAACTTGTTATGCAGTCATCATAACTGGGAACCGATTATTCATAGGAATTGTCTAAAGCACTTCTTCAGTTTCTTCTATTATGTACCTCTCAAGTCTCGCAATCTGTCAACAGGATTTTGAATCTGCAAATTCTTGTCAGTGCTTTCTTCGTCTAGATCAACGGTTCTCAAAAGTGGATCCGCGATCCCTTAGGGTACGAAGAAAGGTTCTAGGGGGTCCGCGAATAAGTTAAAAACTTTTTCCCGTTTTCTCATATTTTACCTCAATTTCAAATTGAGAGTTATTTTTTCTCTCTCTCTTATTCGATCTGATTCGATTTAATTATGCTTATGTGATGGCATTCTTTATACCCACCACCACGATTGGTGAAGAAGATTTGTTAACTATGTCTCATCTTAGACCCAATAAAGAATATATATTGTTGCATCAAAAAATCTGAGTGAATTAAGCTTTGTCTATCTGTCTGTTGTTGGTGCACTCATATCCACAAAAATAAAAACGCCAAGACCAATATGATAATTCCGGTTACTCCAAAACACGATCTAAGCTTTCATTTTTAATTTCAAATATTTTATGGTCTTCATCAGTAGTAAATGCATACGACCTCTGACAACGGTAAACGAATACCGTTATGCAGCGCCTCAACATTAACCAATGCGTGAGAGTGAGACATAAAACTCTTGAAGACAAGCAAAGAGATAATGACGATGACGCGATTTCAAACAAGAATATAAACAAAAATCTGAAGTTGAATATCGCTTTCAATCTGAACTATAATCAGAAGCAGAATTTGAAACAGAACTAGAATCTGAGAATTATGGTCTGAATTAAAATCTGAAGTAGAAAATAGAATATGAAGAAGAGTCTGAAATTGAATCAAAACTGGAATCGAAACCGATATTTAGTTAATATCAGAACCAGAACTTGTCTTGAATAAAAAGTCTCTTAAATAGAATTATAATAAATTAATTCTGAATAGAGAATTTTGAATCGCTCTGAATTTTATAAGAATTTGAACAATATTCGAAAATACTCTGCATCATAATCTCAACTAAATCTGAACTAAAATCAAATCCAACTTCTATTCTAGATACTGAAAAATCAGATTCTAAAATTCAACGTAGAATATAAATTAAAATCTGAAGTTGAATATCGCCTTCAATATGGACCAATAGAAAATAATTAGAATTGGAAATAAAATTTGAACTTTAATCAGAAGCAAAATTTGAACCAGAACTAGAATTTGAGAATTAGAGTCTGAATTAAAGTAGAAAAAAGAATATGAAGAAGAGCTAGAAATCTGAATCGAAATTTAATTAATATCAGAACCATAACTATTAATTCTGAATAGAAAATTTCGAAACGCAACTTAAATATGAATTGAAACTGAACTAGAACTGGGCTAGAACCGAAATAGAGCTAAACCAGGACTGAACAAAAACTGAGCTATAACTTTTTTCAGTTAAAATAAGAGAAATAATTTTAAATTACTTTTTCCAAAATTTTTTAATCGCCATTGAAAATCAAATGTTAATCACTTTATAATGACTTTAGTTGACCCAGAATATATACTAATAATATCACCAACAAATTAATAAAAAAAACTTCATATTTGAAACATATAGAACATAAGAGGGAAGGAAAACGTTTAGATGTTGTCTCGAAATAAAATCTCTACAATTTTTATACTCGCATTACTTTTTAGCCAAAATAATGGCGCCAAGGTTAGTGAGAAATTCCTTTTTTAATACGAAGGCAAAATGTTATAATGCTTCCACTATTTCAGTTCCGAGTCGCCTATTTTCTTAAGAATGACATCAGCTTTAACACTCTCTACATTCAGGACCATTATATGGATATTGCTCCCAATCGTCTAACACTGAATGTAACGCTTAACCTAGTAGACGATTTTCCCAGTGATCCTTGGGTTGAAATCAAGTTGGCTGTAAGAGAGCAAAAAAATGGCAAATATCGTAGTATTTTTCAATATGACGTCAATGTTTGCAGAATTTTAGGAAAAATAAATAGTAATCAGATGAATGGTTTCATTTTCGCGTGGATAAATAATGTTTGGAAGTACGGTAACCTGCCGAAAACATGTCCCATCAAAAAGGTGAGTTTGTAGAGCAATTTGGCGATTGTTATTTTTGTTAATCGAATCTGTGTACATATTAAAGGATAATTACAATTTCATCAACTTAAGACCAGAGAAATTTAATATACCACCTTTTATACCAGTCGGACGATATCTTGGCATTATAAATAGCTATTTTCAGGAGGGGGATTCCAAGATTTCTTTAACAAATTGTACTATGCACGTTGATATTAAATAATTTTAAAATTAATAGATTTCGACATTTAAAACTCTTCTCAAAATAAAACATGAATTCATTTGATACTGTTAATATCCTTCTGTTCTAAAGAACTATATGTTTATAGAAAATTAGTTCGCCGCAAACTATAGAAAATCATTCGCCTCAAATAATTTTCTATAGAAAATCATTCGCCTCAAATAATTTTCTATAGAAAATCATTCGCCTCAAATAATTTTCTATAGAAAATCATTCGCCTCAAATAATTTTCTATAGAAAATCATTCGCCTCAAATAATTTTCTATAGAAAATCATTCGCCTCAAATAATTTTCTATAGAAAATCATTCGCCTCAAATAATTTTCTATAGAAAATCATTCGCCTCAAATAATTTTCTATAGAAAATCATTCGCCTCAAATAATTTTCTATAGAAAATCATTCGCCTCAAATAATTTTCTATAGAAAATCATTCGCCTCAAATAATTTTCTATAGAAAATCATTCGCCTCAAATAATTTTCTATAGAAAATCATTCGCCTCAAATAATTTTCTATAGAAAATCATTCGCCTCAAATAATTTTCTATAGAAAATCATTCGCCTCAAATAGTTTTCTATAGAAAATCATTCGCCTCAAATAATTTTCTATAGAAAATCATTCGCCTCAAATAATTTTCTATAGAAAATCATTCGCCTCAAATAATTTTCTATAGAAAATCATTCGCCTCAAATAATTTTCTATAGAAAATCATTCGCCTCAAATAATTTTCTATAGAAAATCATTCGCCTCAAATAATTTTCTATAGAAAATCATTCGCCTCAAATAATTTTCTATAGAAAATCATTCGCCTCAAATAATTTTCTATAGAAAATAAAATCATTCGCCTCAAATAATTTTCTATAGAAAATCATTCGCCTCAAATAATTTTCTATAGAAAATCATTCGCCTCAAATAATTTTCTATAGAAAATCATTCGCCTCAAATAATTTTCTATAGAAAATCATTCGCCTCAAATAATTTTCTATAGAAAATCATTCGCCTCAAATAATTTTCTATAGAAAATCATTCGCCTCAAATAATTTTCTATAGAAAATCATTCGCCTCAAATAATTTTCTATAGAAAATCATTCGCCTCAAATAATTTTCTATAGAAAATCATTCGCCTCAAATAATTTTCTATAGAAAATCATTCGCCTCAAATAATTTTCTATAGAAAATCATTCGCCTCAAATAATTTTCTATAGAAAATCATTCGCCTCAAATAATTTTCTATAGAAAATCATTCGCCTCAAATAATTTTCTATAGAAAATCTTTCGCCTTAAAGAATTTTCTATAGAAAATCTTTCGCCTTAAAGAATTTTCTATAGAAAATCTTTCGCCTTAAAGAATTTTCTATAGAAAATCTTTCGCCTTAAAGAATTTTCTATAGAAAATCTTTCGCCTTAAAGAATTTTCTATAGAAAATCTTTCGCCTTAAAGAATTTTCTATAGAAAATCTTTCGCCTTAAAGAATTTTCTATAGAAAATCTTTCGCCTTAAAGAATTTTCTATAGAAAATCTTTCGCCTTAAAGAATTTTCTATAGAAAATCTTTCGCCTTAAAGAATTTTCTATAGAAAATCTTTCGCCTTAAAGAATTTTCTATAGAAAATCTTTCGCCTTAAAGAATTTTCTATAGAAAATCTTTCGCCTTAAAGAATTTTCTATAGAAAATCTTTCGCCTTAAAGAATTTTCTATAGAAAATCTTTCGCCTTAAAGAATTTTCTATAGAAAATCTTTCGCCTTAAAGAATTTTCTATAGAAAATCTTTCGCCTTAAAGAATTTTCTATAGAAAATCTTTCGCCTTAAAGAATTTTCTGTAGAAAATCTTTCGCCTTAAGGAATTTTCTATAGAAAATCTTTCGCCTTAAGGAATTTTCTATAGAAAATCTTTCGCCTTAAAGAATTTTCTGTAGAAAATCTTTCGCCTTAAGGAATTTTCTATAGAAAATCTTTCGCCTTAAGGAATTTTCTATAGAAAATCTTTCGCCTTAAAGAATTTTCTATAGAAAATCTTTCGCCTTAAGGAATTTTCTATAGAAAATCTTTCGCCTTAAAGAATTTTCTATAGAAAATCTTTCGCCTTAAAGAATTTTCTATAGAAAATCTTTCGCCTTAAAGAATTTTCTATAGAAAATCTTTCGCCTTAAAGAATTTTCTATAGAAAATCTTTCGCCTTAAAGAATTTTCTATAGAAAATCTTTCGCCTTAAAGAATTTTCTATAGAAAATCTTTCGCCTTAAAGAATTTTCTATAGAAAATCTTTCGCCTTAAAGAATTTTCTATAGAAAATCTTTCGCCTTAAAGAATTTTCTATAGAAAATCTTTCGCCTTAAAGAATTTTCTATAGAAAATCTTTCGCCTTAAAGAATTTTCTATAGAAAATCTTTCGCCTTAAAGAATTTTCTATAGAAAATCTTTCGCCTTAAAGAATTTTCTATAGAAAATCTTTCGCCTTAAAGAATTTTCTATAGAAAATCTTTCGCCTTAAAGAATTTTCTATAGAAAATCTTTCGCCTTAAAGAATTTTCTATAGAAAATCTTTCGCCTTAAAGAATTTTCTATAGAAAATCTTTCGCCTTAAAGAATTTTCTATAGAAAATCTTTCGCCTTAAAGAATTTTCTATAGAAAATCTTTCGCCTTAAAGAATTTTCTATAGAAAATCTTTCGCCTTAAAGAATTTTTTATAGAAAATCTTTCGCCTTAAAGAATTTTCTATAGAAAAATACATTTTTTGGAAAAGACTTAAAGGCAAAATTCATTAAGCCAAAATGAGTTTATATAAAAAATTATATTTTATAGAAAATTTAAGGTAAAAAACATGTTTATAGAAAATGCTTTAAGGCGAAAAACTTAAAATTAAAAAATTATATGTAGCAAATATGGAAGCAAAAATAATTTATTTGCAAAATTTTACTGCGAATCTAATTCACTGTCAAAAACGCTAAATACCGTTTGCTCTTTTTGTTTCCCAAATGGTTAGAGGGAGAGAAAGAAAGAGAAAGCAATCAATAATTTGAACTAATTAACCTCAATTTGCTGCTGATTTAACAATAACAAAAATTAAATAAACAGACTCATTATATTCGGCTAATTATAATTTGAACTGTAATTCAAATATCAAACAAAATATTTTAAATATAATTCCAATTCACTTAATATTCTCATTAGATTATCTCCCGAAAATGTTGCAATATTTATTAATTTTAATACTTTTCCTAACACCATCTTATATTGAAGGCAAAAAGGTATTTAAACTAAAGTCCATATAAGTATTTGGAAATCATCATCTTTTAATTGTGCCCCTTAGAAATCTCCATCACTATATTTTTTATCGGCAAAATATGAGAAAAATGTGAAATTTTTAAATAATTTCGAGATTTCGATTGGTGATGATAACACTTCTATAAGTCTTCTAATGGAGGTCACTCAAGATCTCGATGAGCTATGGACTAGTGCCAGTGTTTTAATTTGGCTTAAAGCTTTAAAGAGTTATAAACAGATTGTTTCCTACGACGTTAATCTTTGTCAACATTTAGCACAAATTAAACTTAAAAACCCGGATATAATGAATACTTGGATAGCGATATTTCTTAAACACGGAAACGTATCAATATCATGTCCCATAGTGAGGGTAAGTAGTCACATCTTAAAATTACACTTAATAGAAAATAAACAAATTCTATGCCACTTTTCAGAACCTTTATTATGTGCATAACTTAAAGCCAGATAAAGACAGTATTCACCTTTTCACTCCAGCCGGCCGTTGTCGTTTGATGGCGAATATTTATACAACTGAAAATAAAGAGAAAGAAGTCATTGGTAGTGTCGAGTTTGAAATAGTACTAAAATAAATTTTGAAAATAATAAATGTTAAAGACGATGATTCTGAGTTAATTAAGGCGAATTTATATAGAGATTTTTTTAAGGAAGAAAAATCAATAGAAATTTAAATAAAAATTTTATAAAAAAATCTTTCACTGAAGGCGAACTGATTTTCTACAGAAAATCCTTCACTGAAGGCGAACTGATTTTCTATAGAAAATCCTTCACTGAAGGCGAACTGATTTTCTATAGAAAATCCTTCACTGAAGGCGAACTGATTTTCTATAGAAAATCCTTCACTGAAGGCGAACTGATTTTCTATAGAAAATCCTTCACTGAAGGCGAAGTGATTTTCTATAGAAAATCTTTCACTGAAGGCGAAGTGATTTTCTATAGAAAATCTTTCACTGAAGGCGAACTGATTTTCTATAGAAAATCTTTCACTGAAGGCGAACTGATTTTCTATAGAAAATCTTTCACTGAAGGCGAACTGATTTTCTATAGAAAATCTTTCACTGAAGGCGAACTGATTTTCTATAGAAAATCCTTCACTGAAGGCGAACTGATTTTCTATAGAAAATCCTTCACTGAAGGCGAAGTGATTTTCTATAGAAAATCTTTCACTGAAGGCGAACTGATTTTCTATAGAAAATCTTTCACTGAAGGCGAACTGATTTTCTATAGAAAATCTTTCACTGAAGGCGAACTGATTTTCTATAGAAAATCTTTCACTGAAGGCGAACTGATTTTCTATAGAAAATCTTTCACTGAAGGCGAACTGATTTTCTATAGAAAATCTTTCACTGAAGGCGAACTGATTTTCTATAGAAAATCTTTCACTGAAGGCGAACTGATTTTCTATAGAAAATCTTTCACTGAAGGCGAACTGATTTTCTATAGAAAATCTTTCACTGAAGGCGAACTGATTTTCTATAGAAAATCTTTCACTGAAGGCGAACTGATTTTCTATAGAAAATCTTTCACTGAAGGCAAACTGATTTTCTATAGAAAATCTTTCACTGAAGGCGAACTGATTTTCTATAGAAAATCTTTCACTGAAGGCGAACTGATTTTCTATAGAAAATCTTTCACTGAAGGCGAACTGATTTTCTATAGAAAATCTTTCACTGAAGGCGAACTGATTTTTTATAGAAAATCTTTCACTGAAGGCGAACTGATTTTTTATAGAAAATCTTTCACTGAAGGCAAACTGATTTTCTATAGAAAATCTTTCAGTGAAGGCGAAGTGATTTTCTATAGAAAATCTTACACTAAAGGCGAACTGATTTTCTATAGAAAATCTTTCACTGAAGGCGAACTGATTTTCTATAGAAAATCTTTCACTGAAGGCGAACTGATTTTCTATAGAAAATCTTTCACTGAAGGCGAACTGATTTTCTATAGAAAATCTTTCACTGAAGGCGAACTGATTTTCTATAGAAAATCTTTCACTGAAGGCGAACTGATTTTCTATAGAAAATCTTTCACTGAAGGCGAACTGATTTTCTATAGAAAATCTTTCACTGAAGGCGAACTGATTTTCTATAGAAAATCTTTCACTGAAGGCGAACTGATTTTCTATAGAAAATCTTTCACTGAAGGCGAACTGATTTTCTATAGAAAATCTTTCACTGAAGGCGAACTGATTTTCTATAGAAAATCTTTCACTGAAGGCGAACTGATTTTCTATAGAAAATCTTTCAGTGAAGGCGAAGTGATTTTCTATAGAAAATCTTACACTAAAGGCGAACATCAGTAAATGCAAACTGATTATCTTCAGAAAATGCATAAAATGAAATTTATTTTCTATAGAAAATATTTAAAGGCGAACTGATCTTCTATAGCAAAATCATATAAGGTGAATTGAATTTCTAAAGCAAATCATTAAAGACTTACTAATTTTCTATAAAAAGTCCATAGAAAGAAATCTGTTTCTATAGAAATTTAATTAGAGCCGAAACAAACTTCTGTACAAATTTATCAACATATTTCTTCGAATAATGAAAATGAAAATTATTTAAGGCGAATGGTTTTCCATAGAAAATTATTTTTAGCGAATGATTTCCCATAGAAAATTATTTTTAGCGAATGATTATTTTTAGCGAATGATTTTCAATAGGAAATTATTTAAAGCGAATGACTTTTAAAGAAAATTATTTGAGGCGAATGATTATCCATAGAAAATTATTTGAGGCGAATGATTTTCTTTAGAAAATTATTTGAGGCGACTGATTTTCTATAAAAAATTATTTGAGGCGAATGATTTTCTATAAAAAATTATTTGAGGCGAATGATTTTCTTTAGAAAATTATATGAGGCGAATGATTTTCTTTAGAAAATTATTTGAGGCGAATGATTTTCTATATAAAATTATTTGAGGCGAATGATTTTCTATATAAAATTATTTGAGGCGAATGATTTTCTATAGAAAATTATTTGAGGCGAATGATTTTCTATAAAAAATTATTTGAGGCGAATGATTTTCTATAGAAAATTATTTGAGGCGAATGATTTTCTATAGAAAATTATTTGAGGCGAATGATTTTCTATAGAAAATTATTTGAGGCGAATGATTTTCTATAGAAAATTATTTGAGGCGAATGATTTTCTATAGAAAATTATTTGAGGCGAATGATTTTCTATAGAAAATTATTTGAGGCGAATGATTTTCTATAGAAAATTATTTGAGGCGAATGATTTTCTATAGAAAATTATTTGAGGCGAATGATTTTCTATAGAAAATTATTTGAGGCGAATGATTTTCTATAGAAAATTATTTGAGGCGAATGATTTTCTATAGAAAATTATTTGAGGCGAATGATTTTCTATAGAAAATTATTTGAGGCGAATGATTTTCTATCTGACATATGGTGTAATTCTAAAATTATTTTATGCCCAGTCCGGTCAAAGTCGTTTACTAACCAATATTTACAACAAACAAAATGGCTTTAAAGAAGCTAGAAGTGAGGAATTAAAATAGAAACAAATTTAATCTCTATTTAAATCTTAAATTAAATCTCTTTTTGAAAATAACGAATTTTTTAGTTTTTTACTTTGCATGAAAAATAAAAGTAACAACCAGTAGAAAAAAATTCGTGTGATTACACCCATACAAATACATCTAAATTCCTATACACAAAATTGTCATGTACACAAATACACTCGCAAAAGCAAATAAATGGAAAAACCGGAAAATGTTGCAACAAAACAACATGACAAAATCATGATAATGAACG
Source organism: Cochliomyia hominivorax (assembly GCA_004302925.2). Taxonomy (NCBI): domain Eukaryota; kingdom Metazoa; phylum Arthropoda; class Insecta; order Diptera; family Calliphoridae; genus Cochliomyia; species Cochliomyia hominivorax. The sequence goes on along the minus strand of PYHX02000413.1, from coordinate 87,948,354 downwards.
AAATCATTATCACGATTTTCATCATTAAAAGCAGAATTATTTACAATTGTCTCATCTGCATGCAATTGATGTGTCTATGTTTACGTTACGTTACTGCCATTTTACGACAAAACAATAGCACGTAATTTTTTGCTTACGTTAACACAAAAACAAATAACAGTGGGAACGTAAACATAACATTTGAAAACTAAAGGGAAATGTCCATAAAAACTATAATTTATTAAAGGCGAAATATTTATTTAAAGAAAATAATTAACGGAGAACTGTTTTCGAAAGAAAATCATTAAACCTGAATTGATTTCTAAGGAAAATCATTAAAGGCAAATGATTTTCTTATAGGAAATCGTTAAAGGCGAACTAATTTCCTATAGAAAATCATTCAAGGGGAACAGGATTAAAAATATATTAAAACCGAACTGATTTTGAAGGATAATCATGAAAGCCGAACTGTTTTTCTATAGCAAAACGCTAACTGACTTTATATAGCAAAATCATTAAGGGCGAATCATTAAGGGCGTACTAATTTTCTATAGAAATTGATTTTCCATAGGAAATCGTTAAATGCGAATTGATTTTATATAGCAAAATCTATAGCAAAATTATTAAAAGGCGAATTAACTTTCAATAGCAAAATTATTAAGGGCGTATTAATTTTCTATAGAAAATAATATTGCTTTTCAAAAGAATATCGAAATGATTTTCCACAGAAGATCATTAAAGGCGTATTGATTTTCTATAGAAAATCATTTAGGGCGAATTTATTTTCTATAGAAAATCATTAAGGGCGAATTTTCTGTAGAAAATAATTAAAGGAGAATGAATTTTTTAAGGCGAACATATTTAATAGGTTGTTTTTCTTTTTTTGTCCCACCATTTTATGCAGTTTGTGTTTTATATTATTGTTTTTTTTTTTTACATAGGATTCATAGAAAACTACATGTACAACACTTTTGAACACTGAGCAGTGATGCATACGTTTGTAGAAAAAAAAAACAAAAGTAGAAACAAACTAAATGCCCATTTTCTGTTAGGTTTGGGATTTGACTAGTTTAAAGGTATTTAGTCTTAGAGCACAAATTAAATCCTCAAATGTTTTTAGAAGAATTTATTTTTAAGGTTGTTTAAACATTACTACTTCACTCGTACAACTACAAGTATTTTTACAACAATGTTTTCGCACAGAGAATGTACTTCCAGCAACGAGAAAATACACTCAGTTACCGTAATGTTTATATGTGAATGTATGCGTTAAAGGACATGAATTACACATACAAATGAACATGTTTTTTTCTGTAAAATTACTAGAAAATTTTGACAATTTCATTTCTGGCACCTTGTAGTTTTTGCTATTTTTGTTTGTGTGTGTATATGTAAAGAGTGTGTGTTTTTATGACAATTGTATTTAATACATGTCCTGCTTTGGTATGTTTATGTACGTGCTGCAGCCATGTTGCCAAATGTCTTAATGCCTGACAGTACATTCCAGAGCCTAAAGTTTGTTGTTTCTTTTTCAAAACGCTTCGTAAGGAAAATACAATTATGTGTGTTGAATTCTACGTCCCAACACCCTTCTAAGGCTCCACATCTTTTGACACCATTTGAACCTTTCAGTCATAAATATAGTTTTTGTTTTACTCTTTCACATTCCTTAAATAAAAATTCATTATTTTTAGCTGTCGTTTTTCCTATAATATTTCAGTTCTTTTTATTTTTTAAACCTCATTTTTGCTTACCCTAAATGTCTATAGGCTTTTTGGCTTTTGAATTTATTTAATTTTTTATTCGTTTTTGGATTTTTTCAAACATTTATCTTTAACACGTATTTTATGGTTTTATTCTTTATATACAAACAAGGTTGCCAGATTAAACATTTCTGGCAGAAAATTATCCCATTTAATAATCTTCTATAAGAAATCAATTCGCCTTTAGTGTATTCTACAGAAAATCAATTCGCCTTTAATGATTTCCTATAGAAAATCAATTCACCTTTAATGATTTTCTATAGAAAATCAATTCGCCTTTAATGATTTTCTATAGAAAATCAATTTGCCTTTAATGATTTTTTTTAGAAAATCAATTCGCCTTTAAAGTTTTTTAGAAAATCAATTCGCCTTTAATGATTTTCTTTAGAAAATCAATTCGCCTTTATAATTTTCTTTAGAAAATCAATTCGCCTTTAATGATTTTCTTTAGAAAATCAATTCGCCTTTAATAATTTTCTTTAGAAAATCATTTCTCCTTCAGTGATTTTCTATAGAAAATCAATTTGCCTTTAGTATCTTTTTATGAAAAATCAATTCGCCTTTAATTTATTCTATAGAAAATTAATTCGCTTTTAATGATCTTCTATAGAAAATCACTTCGCTTTTAATAATTTTTTAAATACAATCAGTTCGATCTTAATGATTTCCTATAGAAATCAATTCGCCTTTTAAATGATTTTCTATAGAAAATCAATTCGCCTTTTAAATGATTTTCTATAGAAAATCAATTCGCCTTTTAAATGATTTTCTATAGAAAATCAATTCGCCTTTTAAATGATTTTCTATGGAAAGTCAATTCGTCTTTTAAATGATTTTCTATAGAAAATCAGTTTACCTTTAAATGATTTCCTATGAAAGTCATTTCACCTTTAAATAATTTTCTATGGAAAAGATTTTTTGTAGATCTGGCCATATTGCGGTGCTTTTTTCATATTTCTATTTTTGTTTTCGTCCTGCAAGTTGTTGCAGTCAGGTAGATATTCGCATATTTACACTTAATGCTACGTGTTCCGTTTGCGATAAGTAAATAGAATAGATTTGTCAAGTTTTAACTGGGGTTGCATGTATGTCTACATACATACTTGTGGCATAGTTGGGGCACTGCTATATCATCATCCCCTCTCTGGGTTGTTTATTCTATATGTGATTTCTTTTCTATGTTTTTGTTTCATGAAGAGAGATTTTAAATTCATTTTTGCAACAAAATTCATTTATTTAATCTTATTTTTTGTGTTTGTTGTTTGAAAAAAATTAAGGTCTGTCTATTTTTCTCAGTCTTTAGAATTTTTAATGCTGCAAAAGTTGCAACAAAAATATATAGAAAATCTGGAAAAGGAAAAAAATGTTTTGTTCGAAAAATTAAGTCTGTCATAATTGAAAGCGAATGTTATAATGAAATGACTTTTTAGAAATTAAATTTAGGTCTTGTCATTTTGTTTTCGAAAAATGACATTTAATGATGTCAGAGAACAGAAAATGCTTTTAAAACGACAATTCAGCTAAAAGAACAGAGATCTGAAAATTAAAATTTTTAAATTTCTTGTTTTAATTTGTGTATTTTTCCATTTGAAATTTATTTAATTAATGGCCCAACCTAATGGTCGAGCCTTGACAAAAAATTTATTTTAGACTCATTAGAGTGCTCCTCTCCACGGAAATCTTTAGTAAAAGGCGAAAGATTTATTCGACAACTGAAGAGAAGCCAGAGTAAAGTATTTCACCACAACCTTAACGTTATATTTATAAATATATTTAAACTAAATGAGAATTATTTCATTAATGAAACACTAGTGCAACACTAACGCTTTACTAAACATTTATTAAAATACTTTCTAAAAATAAACCAACAAAATACACACAACCAGTGATATGAATATCGCACAAAAGGGAATGAAAGAGAAAACAGATACAAACAACCACAATATGTATGATCGTTTGCTTGGTAATCAGGTAGTAAATGTTTAATGTACAGGGCTGGAGTATTGAAATTTTCAAATGTATAGGCTGTTAAAAGAAACATGTGGTTTGGTTAGAGGCAGAGATGGTTGAACTTGATAAGAAATTATTAAAGTCTTTAATCCAAATTTGTCAAACTTTGAAGACATTTTTCATTTTGTAACATTTAGTCATTTAACATGTGTTCATTGGTTTATTTATGGAAGGTGACCACCAAATTGTAAATAGTACCAAATTCGTCTCATAACATGGTACTTTTTTAGAGAAAATTTATATTTGTAAAATGTTTCAAATATTTCATCTATCATATCTGCAAAATGGACATATAAATAAGTTCGAAATTTTGAAAATTCAATTCAAATAGGACGACAATAAAAATTGGTACTTTTTGAATTCATTGTAATAATTTAGTCAAAATATGAAAATAGTTATATGACTTTTTATATTTTTAGAATTCTGTGTCATAAATTACCTAAAAAGCCGTTATGTTATTATTTGAATATTCTAAGAACAATTTAGGTCCCAACAGGGTGAGAATCGACAATATGGAATTTTGTGGTACTTTTTGGAACATGTAAAAGTACGTTTTGTTCCCCGCATACAAAGCGTTCCTCAAGGAACTGTTTAACTGCACAAAACGTAGAACGGATTGGACCAGGGGGAGAGTTCCTCTCTTTACAATGCAAATATTAATTTTCGAATATCTTAAGAACTACAATAGCTAGTGCTCTCAAATTTGGTCCCAACAACTTTCTCAAAGAACTATTTAACTGGTCAAAACATTAAACGGGTAGGACCAGGGAGAGGGGAACCCCTATACAAAGCAAATATAGATTATCGAATATCTAAAGTCTTAAATTTTTGCAGCAATTATGGTACTGTGAAACACTATCACTGGAATAAATATAGGACTTATAGGATTAGGGGGAGAGGTACCCCATACAAAGTAATTTTAATTACTTCTAATTTATATAAATCGTATGATAATACATCACAAATGCTTTTAGGGCCATCAAAATATGCGTTCGCAAAACGAAGCTTGCGGGTCAGCTAGTTGGTAATAATAATAAATTTATAAAATTGGAACTAAATCAGAGATAGGTCTACGATTGTACAGATTGTACCATAGTGAAGCCATTTATATTTTCTTTACCATGGTAGAATACCCCATAAAGTATATATATTCTGACATCAAATTAAAATCTAAGTCGATTTAGGTACGTTCATCTGTCTGTTTATTTTTCTCACATTCAAAACAATTGACCAAGTTCAATAAAATTTGGTCTAAGTCTTTGTTATTCTTCAGTTTCCTATTTCAAACCGACAACAATCGGTTCAATAGAAGAAAGTTATAGACCAATATCTGAGGCAAACTCTTAAAGAAAATTATTATGGATTGCGGTGAAATTTGGCACACTTTTTTTTTGATAGGGCACGGCGGAGCGGTATACGCTTTACAAATGATACATTGTATATCATACATTATGTCAGACAAACATTTGAATGAAATTCGATATGTAAATACATCTTATTACAAACAGTAACATATAACAGGACACGGGGTAATAGTGTACCCCTTACAAACCAAATATGGAATATTTCGTTTCTCTGAAACTATAACAGTAATTTTTATAAAAATTGAGACATGAATAAGGTACTTAAAAACAATATATTATAGATTGCAAATCTTTTAAATTGGTCACGGGTTAGAGATATCTTCCCGTGAAGCGATAATTTTATTGCATATTTCTAACGCGATGAAACTTGACACATGGATAAGATCTCAATAACAAAATGGTATAGATTATAATATTTTTAGATGGATAGTATTTCCGATTTAACACAATCTACTTAGGCAAAAGTTTTGAGTTTAGAAGAATTCTATAGATGCATTGATGTCATATTTACGACCACATTTCCTTTCAACTGATCCTGATTTGTATAATTATTAAAAATTCTTCGCTGTTAATGTTATCTCAGATATCCGTTTAAAAATATACCAGAAAAGCAATGAAGAATCTGAACAAATTTAGATATAAGTTCAGATATACACTATAGCCCCGATTTGAGTCTCTTTTTTAAGAAATAAAACAAAATTCGACTTGCGTTGTTGCAATTTCAGATTGCGTCGCTAGAAACTGAAATTTTATTAACCGTTTAAAATTAATGCAGCATTGTGAATTGTCATATTTAGCATCATTGATAACACTGATCGTCACCTGTATGTTCAGTTTTCGAATTGCGTGAAATAAGAAAAATTCTCTTTTTTTTACAAAAAGGACGTAAAAAAGTTTAGAATTAAATTAGACGCTACAAAACGTTATAAATTTGACGAAAATCCGCTGCCCATTAACAACATAAGTAGGGTTTTTAGTGTGAGTGTGACAGAACTAAAAGACGACGCATAGACGAGCATAACTACAACTACTAAGATTTAAGTTTGATCCATAAATATATTCATTTTACAGATTTTAAATATTTTTGATATTACAAGCGGAATAAGGAAGTCACCACTTGTATTAATGGATATGGGGCTTAAAAGAAATTTGGATTTTGTGCTGCTGGGAAGAAATTGTTTTAAATAATATTGAGAATTGCAGAAATTGAGCACAACCGAATAACAGAGCCCTGAAGTCTGAAAATAAAACAATAACACGGTTATACGATCGGTTGAGATATATTGGTTTCTTGTTAGAAAACTGAAAATAAATTTTATAATTTTAAGAATCACAATGTGCAACCTTGGAAACATAATATAAATCTCAGAAAACCGATTTTCGAGTTATTTGAAAAATGGGCTTCTTACAAAAACCGTTTTCCAATAGGATTTTATATGTCCAAAAAAATCGGTTAACCGGTTTTCGTTTGCTTTATATAAATTTATAGAAAAAAACTTAATTAATGAAATTAAATCGATAAAACTAAATATCCGCGTAATGACCTTTATATGGAATGATGTTGCAATAAAGAGTCGATCATAATTAAAATGTGTATTTGATCTTATTATTTCATCAAATTATTTTGGCACCTAAATCGATGGGGTATAAACGTTTTTTGTTAGTGTTCTTCAGCATCGTATTTAAAATAATGAGTCTAGATACCATAGTTTTGTTCCTCTAACATCTGAACATTTCTAAATTATAGGTCTATATCTCTTTACCTAAAAATCTCATATTGCTTAACAAAAAACCTTGCAGAATATCAATTAATTATTTTTATACATATGATTATGTTGAAAAGCAGGCGGACACAGCAAAATCGATTCAGAATATGATGTCTAAGAATGCATTAAGCACTTTGCTCTTGTAACACACGGAATGAGAAATGTTATATATTCTTAGTTATGGCGGAATATACAAAACTGAAGCTGAATATTAAGGTGGAAAGAAACCGACTGAAAAATCCGGCTTGTCGAATAATTCGAAAATTGAAGTTATTCAAAACCAGTCGGTTTTCTGTAATGCAAAAAAAAAACGGCTTCCGGTTAACCGGTTTCGGCTTTTAAATACACTCGTTAATACTTATTTACTGAAATTTCAAACGTTTTTTATAATTTCAGTTTTTCCAAAATATTTTTTTCTAAATTCATTTTTAACTAAATGTGAATTTTAAAATTCACAAAATTTTCTTAAAATTCATATTTTTATAAAAATATATTCAAAAATATCAAAAACAAAAATATAAATTAAATTTTAACTAAATGCAAAAAATAGTATATAAAACTTCCCATACCTGAGCCATATATTAGCACAACACTAGTGACTCATTAAACGTTCACAATTCAACACACAAACTCACATAAGTGATAAGAAAATAATTCAAGCAATTGTTGTTGTAAAAAAGTATATTGTTTAGTAGTTGTTGTTGTTGTTACTTATACACACGATCACTAAGCAAATTAAAATATATACCAAATGTTAAATGCTCTGTGTGTTCAATTTATGGGGTTGTTTATACCAACAAATTCGTATTATCTTACCTACTGAAAATACAAATTTTGTAGTTTTTTGTTTATATTTTTTTATTTTTGTTAATTTTCCTTATAATTCTCATTCAGTTGCTTAATAAATGTATAGAAATAGTTTAGTTTAAGTGGTGTTTAGTTATCGCTTCTCGGCCTTATGGCTAAGATCAAAGTGTAGTATCTGTTCTTATCAGCTTAACATCTGATAGATCCTCCATCGGAGGACAACAAATGTTAAACTGATTTTTGGAAATAGACGGAATGTTTAGGGGCTTGCTCCACTTCTGTCACGGGTTGGCCCGGTATTGCAGTACCGCCGGGATTTCGGCCCAATAATTTAAATAAATTTCAAATTCAAACAGAAAGAAAAAAGGGAAGGAAATACTATTGTACCGATTTCGAATACGGTGGATGACTCATGGATTTTTTACGATTAGATTAGAAGTTAATTTAAAAAGACTATTTTTTTATTTTTACAAAAATTTCATTCTATAGAAAACTTTCAAAAAAATTTTTCTCAAAAATTGTATTCCATAGATGATGTTTTAAAAATTTTTATTCTAAAGATAATTTTCTGGAAAAAAAATTATTTTATAGAAAAGAATGGTATTTATTTTAAATAAAATTTTATTCTTTAGAAAATTTTTCCAAAAAAAAGATTCCTTTTAAATTTTAATTTATAGAATTTTTTTAATTTTATTCTATAGAATATTTTATTCTATAAAAAAATTATAGAAATTTTTAGATTAAAGAAAATTTTCTTTGAGTTTTTATTCTATAGAAAATTTTCTTTAAAATATTATTCTATAAAAAATTTTCTTAAAATTTTATTTTATAGAATTTTTTCTTTGAAATTTTATTTAATAGAAAATTTTCTTTGAAATTTTATTTCATAGAAAATTTTCTACGAAATTATATTTTATAGAAAATTTTCTTTGAAATAATAATATTTCAAAGAAAATTTTCTTTAAAATTTTATTTTATGGAAAATTTTCTTTAAAATTTTATTTTAATGAAAATTTTCTTTAAAATTTTATTTTATGGAAAATTTTCTTTTAAATTTTATTTTATGGAAAATTTTCTTTGAAATTTTATTTTATAGAAAATTTTCTTTGAAAATTTTTGTTTAACAGAATTTTCTTCGAAATTTTATTTTCTAGATTTTGTTTTCGAAAATTTTATTTTGTAGAAAAATTTTTTAAAAATTTATTTTCTATATTTTTTTTAATTTTATTTTTTAGAATTTTTTTCTGAAATTTTATTTTCTAGAAAATTTTCTTTGAAATTCTATTTTATAGAAAATTTTCTTTAAAATTTTATTCTATAGAAATTTTTTTTGAAATTTTATTTTCTAGAAAATTTTCTTTGAAATTTCATTCTATAGAAAATTTTTTAATTTAATTTTACAAATTTTTTTAATTTTATTTTATAGAAAATTTTCTTTGAAAATTTTTGTTTAACAGAATTTTCTTCGAAATTTTATTTTCTAAAATTTTATTTTGTAGAAAAATTTTTTAAAAATTTATTTTCTATATTTTTCTTTTTTATTTTATTTCTTAGAATTTTTTTCTGAATTTTATTTTATAGAAAATTTTCTCTGAAATTTTATTTTATAGAAAATTTCCTTTAAAATTTTATTTTCTAGAAAATTTTCTCTGAAATTTTATTTTATGGAAAATTTTCTCTGAAATTTTATTTTATGGAAAATTTTCTCTGAAATTTTATTTTATGGAAAATTTTCTCTAAAATTTTATTTTATAAAAATTTTTTTCAAAAATTTTATTTTCTAGAATTTTTTTCACTAAAATTTTATGATCTAGAAAATTAAATTGAAATTTGTTTTATAGATTTTTTTTAAATTTTATTTTCTAAAAAATTTTCATTAAAAATTTTATTTTCTAGAAAATTTCCTCCAAAAATTTTATTTTCTAGAAAATTTTACCCAAAAATTTATTTTCCAAAAAATTTAATCCAAAAATTTTATTTTCTAGAAATTATCCTTTATCCTATAATAAATATACTTCAAAATTTTAATTCGACTTAAAGGAGTTTTCCCTTAACATTTGTTTTAAGAAGAAAATTTAAATATTTTGAGATTAAAGCCATTTTTTAAAAACAGTGCCATTTTCGTAAAACATGTCCCTTCATGTCACTGGAAAAACAAAACCAAATCTAAATCCAGCAAAAGGAAAAAAGTCAACGAACCACACATTTAAAGCAAACAAACAAACAAACAAATAAAAATGCCTGACAGAAACTAAAAGGCACAGGAAAAACTACTTTATTTTTATAGTCTACTTTAAGGCTGTAAAACAAAAGTCATTGCAATTGCATATGCGATAGGCATTGAAATGGAATAAAATGAAGTAAAAAATAAAAAACAAGAAGCAGCAGTTTAAATAAAACAAAAAAGTAAAAAAGAAAAGAAAATAATAAATAACAAAATTTGTCACCTTATTTTCTTGCCTACATTTTGGAAAATGAAGAGCAAATACACCAGAGCACCAGCACAAACAATTTTATATGTATAAGTATGCATGTATGTATGTAAGTATGTTGCTTATATATGTGTAAGAGAGTTTGTTTATTTGTTTGACTTAAGCAGAAGGGTAAGTGTGAATGCATTCATATGAGTAAACTTAATACAACAAAATACTATTGTATTGTATTTATTTGTGTGTATATGTGTGTGAATATAAAGTGTAACATACACCAGGGCGTCTACATTAAAGTAAATACTATGCGCACTTGTTTCTATATAAAAAAGGAAAAATAAAATAAAAACACAATAAAAATAAAACAGAATTAAAGCAAAACTATACTAACACACTTACAATATACATGCTAACACCTATACTTGCACATATATGCAATAGTCCTGCGACATATGCAATACCAACTTGCAGTTTAAACTGTTTCTCTAGTAAACGGGGTGTTATAATGGAAAATTGTCATGGAATATTATGTTCTCCAAACTGCATTTAATCCACTCAATTTATTTCCATTTAATACATTGCACTTCTCCTCTATCGCAATTGAGTCATAAATCTTATTTTATAACTCAAATTATGCTCCCTAAATGCATTCATATGCATTTCTCCCTAAATTAAAGTTTCCCTTATTTCAGGCGCCTGGAAATATGCACCACTTTCATTGGCTAAAAAAAGAGAGTAATTTCCAAGATTTAACATTTCTCTGATTGGCCACATGTGAATAGGGGAGCTTTTTCTGCGCATGTCTTTTGCCATTAAAAATTTATGGGAGAATTTTATTGTTTTCTTCTCAAAGCGCATTTCTAAATTCCTTTACCGGCGAAGCTCCCTAAGGAATTTGTAGGGATTTTTTTCACCCTCTCCCGGTTTTGTGTATGTATGAAAGGTTTGCAGTAACTGGTATAGAGTTGGTGGTGTCTGGTGAGTTTTTTTGATTTGTTTTGGAGAATTTTAGTTGTGCTTTCTATTTTTGTTTATTTTTCTTATTCAGAGTCAAACAACTTGTTGTTGTTGCACTGCCTGCAATTGCCAACAGTTAGACATACGAGTAAAAGAGAAAAAGCCGGTTGTAAGGAATTCCTCACAAACGTTTATATTTGTATATTTATATACAAACATTTGTTTGGGTATGCACTCACACACACATACACGGACACACACACACACATGGATAATGGTATTTGTATAAAAATACATATAGAATTGTTGACATTGATGCGCAATGAATTTGTTTCATTAGGGCAATAACAGGGGCGTCGAAAATTCATATTAAATTAAATTTTAAGGGTACAGCTCCCAATACATGCGGTAGTAAAGCAGCCTGTTTAGGTCAGTGCTTGGATTTTTGTTACGAAAAGTTAAATCTTTCAAAATATGTTAGATTTTTGCCCTTAAAAGTGATATTTGGAAAAGGCGTTGTATAGGACAATAGACCGACCCTCGATTATTTTGCCTCAACGCTTTCGAATATAATAATAGGACTTACTTTTGCCAAATTACCTTTAAATCGCTTTGTATTGAGGACCTTGATGATTTTTACATTGGAGGTACCAGAAATATTGGACCGAACATGGTCAGTTTCAATAGGCTTCGTCCTTAAGATAATATATTAATTTCATCGAGATATTTCTAAAATGGCGATCTGTAAACTGTTCACATCCTTTGTATGAACAGCCAGACAGACGAACAGACGAACATCGTTAAATCGACTCAGAAAGTGATTCTAAATCGAATGTAATACTTAAAGATGATTGTATCACCATTCTTTTTCTGGATGTTACAAACATCAGCACAAACGCCTATACCCCAACCACCTTCATTAGTTTAGGGCATAAATATTACTTAAAACCTGATTTTAAACAAAATTTTCCTTAAATTGAAGTTTTGACAAAAATTCACTGAATTTGCTTTCAGATTGTGCCGAAACATTTTTTAACAAAATTTTTTTAAAACTGATTTTTTTAAAAATTCTTGAAAAAAAACATACATTTGAAAAAAATCCTTAAAACAAAATTTAAAAGAATCCTTTAATTTTTTAGATTTTTTAAAGAAAAAAATGTCCTTCAATTTAAACTAAAATGTATAGAACATTTCTCTTTAAAACAAATATAGAGAAAAATTTCCTCAAAAACAATCCTTTTGACAAAATGACCCTTCATTTTAAATTTTTGAAAGATTTTCTTAAAACACAAATATTTTCAGAAAATATACTTAAATTTCAAACTGTTTGATAAAACTTTCTTTAAAAAGTTATAAACATTAAAACGAAATTTTCAAAAAAATATCTCTTTAAACAAAATTTAAGAGAAAATTTCCCTGAAAACAGAGAATGAAAATTTCCTCTATAACTTAATTTTATAAAAAAAAAACTACTTTGAAAAAAATCCTTTAAAGTCAAATTTTAAAGAAAATTTCCAAAAAATAAAATTTCATATAAAAAATATTTTTCAGGAAAATATTTCTTAAAGGAAATATGAAAATAAACCTCCTAAAACAAAACGTCAGAGATAATTTCCCTTTAAGCCGAATTTTTGAAAAAAAATTCTTTTTCAGAAATTAATTTAGAGAAAATTTCGACTAAAACTGAATTTTACAAAAAATCCCGAAAAACTTTTATAAAAGATTTCCCTGAAACCAAAATTATAGAGAAAATTTCGTCTAAATACAAAATTCTTTAGAAAAATTTCTTTTAAACAAATTTTTGAAGAAAATGTCGTTTGAAATATGAATTTTAAAGAAAAATTCCACATAAAACTTTTTTTGAATTAAATTTTTGATATAATTTTCGTAAAAATATATTCTAAGAAATTTTTGTCTTAAAACTAAATTTTAAAGAAAATTCCTCTTAAAGTGGAATTAAAAAATCTCTTTTAAAGCAAAAAATCCTTTTAAATTTTTTTTCATAAAATTTCCATAAATTTGGTGAGAGTTTTTGAAAAAAAATTCCTTAAAAACCAACGAAAATTTCTTTCGTTTCATGAAAAAGTTGAAATTTGGTAAAAATTATTTTTTTGGCCTTAGGACGAAGCTTATTCGGTGCAATATTTCAGTTACCTCCCATACAAATGTTGTATCAAAATATGTGAGAGTCAGTGCATTACATCGCATAGGTCCTTTACAAACCCCCTTCGAAATATTACTTTTAAGGCAAAAATCTAACATACACGTTGGTATTGTAATAATATTGGTCAAATTAAGATGAATATGCGTAAAAATCGATGTGCAAAATTAAACGAAGATCGGTTCATAATTTCTTGTAGCCTCCATATAAGACCCCCTCCCGGAAAAAATCATTTTAAAACGAGTAAATTTAACATAAATATTAGAGTTACAATAATGTATTACACTCTTAAGAATAAATCAGGAAATCAAATTATACGATGGTCATTCATTAATTTTTTTTATCTACCATTTTTAACCGACCATGTATAGGGTACTAGAAAGTCGGGCTTGACTGACTATACATTCTATCATGAGGAATTTGTGCTTTTCAAATGTATTTTTTCTGTGGGCGTTGTATGGAATTATGGATCGACGACGTAAAATTTAGCATAAAATTTAAGCGCTTTAAAGTGATATTTAGAAAAGGGGTTGTATGGGACCTATAGAAGATAATGAACCGATCCTTGTATAATTACTTTGGGACTGATTTGTGCCAAATTTCGTAAAATCTTTTTTATATTAAGAAATTTTTTGACTTTAAATTTCCATTCCGTGGAGAAACATTTGTATTGGGGGTATCATTTCATTAATATCTCTTTTAAACTGAGGCCCGCTTTTTGTTCAAAGGTTTACATAGACAAATAGCCAGCCAGCCGTCCAGACCTACGGACGGACATAGTTTAATCGACTCAAGTGAGTCTCATCACTAAAACGATTCTCAAACAAGATTTGTTTTAAAGTTTTATTTCAAGAATCTTTAAACGACAAAAAAGTCGAAGCGTTACTACAACTAAATTTTCTCCTTGTTTAAATTTGAAATTTATTTAAATTATTGGGCCGAAATCCCGGCGGTACTGCAATACCGGGCCAACCCGTGACAGAAGTGGAGCAAGCCCCTAAACATTCCGTCTATTTCCAAAAATCAGTTTAACATTTGTTGTCCTCCGATGGAGGATCTATCAGATGTTAAGCTGATAAGAACAGATACTACACTTTGATCTTAGCCATAAGGCCGAGAAGCGATAACTAAACACCACTTAAACTAAAGTATTTGTACACAATTTTAAATGAACTCAATGAGAATTATAAGCAAAAAATCTTTAATGAGCACACATTTTTATTAATTTGATCATGCACTTTTCTTTTATTATTCCTTTTTAAGGGTGGATTTTAGAAGTGAAACATTTTTACCTGATATAATGATTCTTTGAATGCAGTGATGTTGAGAGAAAATATTATTCTTAAGGTAATTATGAAGATACTAGATATTTTTTTAATCCTTAGGGATATAACTTTTATTAAAAAAACTTAAATTTTTATAAATTTTAGGAAAAAATTTACTTAAAATTCATCATATCGATAGTTGAAGTGTGAAACATTATAATTTTGACAAAATTGAACCGCATAGTTTTTTCCATAGATAAAATGAAGAAGACATAATTTGACAAATTGGTAGCAAAATGTTTTAAAGTTGTAAAACTTTTTGTTTGTAATTGAAATTTTCCCGTTGGATCTTTGTTTTGAAAGTTCAGATCAGATTTCCTTATATAATTAAAAAATGTAAGTAAGAATTCTTTATTCGGCTATGCTGAACCATTAATTGCCTTCACCTTGATCGATTTAGAATTAATTGTGGGAATTGGTTCCCACATATCCTATCTCAAAATTACTTTGTCTCTTGTATTTCCTTAGATTTCCTGGAACAGTTTTGGAGACATGCGATATAAAAAATATTGTTTGTACAAAATATAACACTCTCCGTGTCCTATTCGAAATTTTTTATTATACACGTTTTATCAATGTCCCAAATTTCTTGAAATTTCCCGTTACAGTTTCAAAGATATACTGTATGCAAAAAGGGTATACCATTCCTTATGACATTTCCATAAATTTTGCAATATTGCGTTACCAAACCTCTATTCACGTGCTAAAATAGCGTGATTTCCTGTATTTATTATAGAGCTTTGCGATATAAACTGTTTCGTTTGTGAGGGGTACGGCTGCCCTGTACTCTATTCAAATTTTTTTGAATTGTCTCACGTTTTCCACTAAATGCAATACCTGTGCGCCAAAATTTTACGTAAATAAAGTAGGTTGTTTAGTCATAATCGTTGTTCAAATTTATCAGTTTTGGGAGGTTGTCTCAGGAAGCTTCTTGGACCCAGTTTTATTGATGTCTAACAATTATTGTGGTTGTAAGCGTGTCAGAACCGGCAGACAAATGGATATTCCTAAGTCGACTCAGAATTTGATTTGATGCAAAAATATATAAAGTTTAAGGAGTCTATTAACTTTGTCATCCTTAGCATTTTTGGTGGTATTAAAGACCAAATGTTTGAATTTTCGCTACAATAGTTCCATAGATATTGGACAATTAATATTTTCTGCTCACGATCTTTTCAGCCCTCACATTTTAACCTCTAAATGTGTTTCAATGGAAAATAAACTGAGACTAATATTTTAGGACTCTAGCCGTATTCTGTCCGTACTTTAATTTTGCCTAATTTTCAAATAAAATGAATTACAACAGAATTATAACACTCTATATTAAATCTCAATATCTATATTCCGAAATTTAAATTTATTTTGTATTTCGAGTACTGAAACTGAATTTATAGACAGATAGAGTCAAGGGAAGAATACGCTATCTGTCTTAAAATTCAGTTTCATTGAAAGTCGTAGTAACAACATTTAAAGACTTTAGCTGTATGGGATCTATTGATGTTCGAAAATTAATATTTGATGCATCTCCACTTAACTGTAGCCGTCCTACATCTCCTCCTCTTAATAACTTTCTTTAAAAATAATTTTGAACCCAATTTCAAAAGTCTTGTTCTAAAGGTTAAGTTATATATGCATTGGGTTAGGTAGTAAATCTCTCCTAGAGTCTTGGCCTTATTCGTTCTAGATTTTTCCACTATATCAATTTCAATTGAGATCGTTTCTAAACGATCACCACAATGTTGGTTATAAATGGTAGTTACAAAAAAGTATTGAACAACCCTCGAATAATGTTATTTTCTGATTCTGGAAGCTTCATAAAATTATGGGCCGAACCTAGAATAATTTTGAACATCGGTTTTGAATATCATAAGATTTATTTCTGTAAAATTTCAGTAAAAAACACTTTATATTTAGGGATTTTAAGAGCTTAAAACCTCAATCCGGTAGAACATTTGTATGGGAGGTACCTAAAATATTGGACCGAATATGGTCAATTTCAATAGGCTTGGACCAAAATAATAATACGTGTCAAATTTCATAAAGATATCTCAAAAATTATGATTTGTAGAGTGTTACATGGACATCTAGTCGGACAGACTGACAGACGGACGTATAGTCAGATATCGTTAAATCTACTGATTCTGAGTCAGTCGGTATATTTAAAGGTGGCTTAAATGCCTATTTTTCTGTATGTTACCAACATCAGCACAAACGCATAATATCCCAACCACCTTCAGTGGTGTAGGGTATAAAAATTCTAAACAGATTTATATACATTTACCGATTTGTCAGATTCTTTATATAAAAAATCTGTTGAAATAGACTTATATATTCAGGAGCAGCCATGTTTGTCTATTAAGCTTTAAAAATTGCCGGTTTTGTCTTTTCGCCTCTAAATGGAATTAAATCATTAAATCCTTTAACTTCATACGCCAAACTTTATCTCTCTTTACCTTTAAAGGCCCCCTTTTAAATTTCATATTATATTTCGTAAATTTAATTACTAAATATTTTAGTTAAAGAAATTAAAAGTTTAAGTCTGTAATACAAAAATTTGTTATCTCTTTTTTTTGTAATTTTTATACTCATTGACTATCATGGTCATAGGAGAATGTTATGAATTACTAACTAGTGGCCAAAAGTACCCAACCCTTAATAATAAACAACCCCCATTACTAAAATGTTAAACAGAAAGTCACACCTCCCCTAAAGCTTTTGATAAAGCAAAAATAAACAAAAAAAGCTTTTAAAGTGGAGACTTTTACTCTTAATGGGGCGAAATAATGAAAGAGAAATGGAACTAAGAGTAAGTGAAATGAATTCGCTTTAGATTTAACTCAAAAAGCTTTTGAGCAAAAAGAAAGCTTTCATTGAAAGGTGAGAAATCAAAAGAAAATGTGGATTCTTTTTTAAAAAGATTTAATTATTTTTTAACTTTTGGAAAAATATTTTTTTAAAAAATTAAATTAAAAAAATTAAGAAGATAAAAAAGTAAAATTTTATTAAATAAATTAAGATGAATGTTCATATAACTTTTACGGCGAATTTGTGGCAACATGTTGTTGTTTATATAAATTTCTGTTTTTTTGCTGAGCTAACTTTAGTTGTTGTAAAGTAAAGCATAACTTTAGGCGTTTGTTTATTTATTTTTTCAAATGGCCACAAAAACGGTGTTTAAATAATTGAAATTAATTGAAAAAAATATTTATTTAAAAAATAATTTAATTTATAATTGTTCGTAATCATTTGGCAAGCTTTTCAACATGTTGCTGAGAAAATGCCGGCCCGAAAGTAGGCAATAGTTTCGTGCAATTTGTATCATACAGGTTGTATGCAACAGAAATCTTTACGCTCGTGTTGCAATTCACAAACTAAACGAAAGTTTTCACGAAATTTCTTTAACAAAAAAAAAAAAACAACGATTATCGATAACTTGGTCATACGGCAAATAAAAATCTAAAATTTTCGTTTTGCTACAAAAATGTACTTTTTGAATAAGAAAAAAGTTCTTTGTGTCTGCTTTATATTCCGAAAAAAATTAGTCGTTTTTAACGATTTCTCGTTACTATTTTTATAGAAAACAAAAATATTTGTCGTCTTGCATTTAAGCCCAAACCAAACCACGACACTTTGTTACACAAATACACACATGTTCGTTCGTTGCCTTAGTCCTTTTTAAAGTTGCTCGTGTTAATGTGAAATATTGTTATTGTTGTCGTTTTTCCTACACATCTACATGTCGAGCTCGTCGTAAAGTCATACAAAATTCATGTATTACATAAAACCAACTAACTCCTCGTGTGTTGCTTTAAAACTTTGAAACTGCATTTCGTTTCAGAAATAGTGAATGTGAAATATTTTTGCCAATTCAATGTTTCCTTCATCTGCTTCTTCTTGTTATCTGGTTTTGCAAAATAAAAAGACAACAAAATTTGTGTTGTAGTTGTTGTCGTTTTGCACTAAAAAAAGGGCCAATGCGCTTTTTAACGAATTGTAAGGATCAGTTTAACGCGAATTACGGTTATGAAAGGATGCCAATGCATAGAACGTAATAAACGTGTGTTATTTTTTTCCTAAATCACCAGAAAAAAATACAAACAAAATAAGAGAGTGTGTGTTGTTATTTTACTCATTCCAATCATTTTGTGAAAAAATAAATGAAGAAATTTTTTGTAAAAAAATAACTAAGAGAATTTTTTTTAAATTTAAAAACGTTAAACTAAAAAATCATTTAAATTAAAATATAAAAATTGTGCAAATTTAAAACAAAATCATCATATCAATTTGTTAAATTCGCGAAAAAAAATCCCCTAAAATCATAAAAATTTTGTAAAGGAATTTGTATAAGAAAATAAAAGAAGAAACTGACCTATCTTAAGCCTAAAACGGTTAGTACAGTGTTATGTAAAAAGAAAAGAAGAAAATGTGTAGCCTATCTTAAGGCTAATTGTGGTTAAATATTTAATAACAATTGTTATCAATATTTTATCAAAATTTTTACCTTATTTCATGATTTATAAAATTTTTGGTTAAATATCTTTTAAGTAAAAACTAAAGCATAGTTTTAGGATAAAATTTTTATAATCTTGAAATTTTAAAACAAGAAACTAAAGCCTATTCCAAAGATTCAATAATAAAAAATGAAGTAGTTTTTGACTTGTCACAATTTCAGTAAAATTTGTAAAATGTTTTTCATACTTAAACTAAACTAAAACATACCTTTATGTATTAAAGCATACTTTTAGGTTGGAATTCTTCAATAATAATTTTTTACTTGTAATATATAATTCTGTATTTAATTAATTTCCTTACGCCATGAAAACAAAAGCATACTTTAAGGTTAGAATTTCTTAGTTTTAAAATAAAATAATTCAAGCATGTTTAAAGCTTTGATAATTGAAATTTTTAAAATTAAGGCATAGTTTTTTGTTGGCATATTTTAAGGTTACTAATATCAATTTTTTCCATTTTTTTCACACTACAAAAATTAAGCCTTTAAGTATGCTCATTTTTGTGTCTTCAAATGAAAATGAAAAAAGTCCTTTTTGAAATTTTGAGTTTTAAAAATTGTTTAAATTTAAAAAATAATACATAGCATACTTTTAGGATAGAACAATAGAAATCTTAAATTAAATAATATTCTTACCTGTAAATATTAAAAAAGAATTTTAAAAATATTTGGTTAAATATTTAAAATTTTTTGAAATAAGTTTTATACCACAAACGATCAACACAAAAACCAAAGTATACTTTAAGGTTCAAGTTCTTTATTTTGGAATCAAAAACCTAAGCCTAATGTGAAAAGTTAATAATTGAAAATTAAATAAAATTTGAAAAGCAACTAAAGCATAATTTTAGGACTGAAGTTTTCAAATCGTAAAATATAAAAAATAAATAGAGGTATAAATATTAATAAAATAATCAATATTTGTCAATTTATAAGACAGCAAGTAAAGCATAATTTTTAACTTCATCATACTTATAAGTTTTAATATTTGAAAATTTAATAACAAGTTTAAAAACAATTCTTCAAAAACAAAAGCATATTTTTTAGGATTGAATGCGTTTGAAACGAAATAAAAGCATATTTTTAGATGCAGATAATATAAAATATTTCAAATTATTTATATCACAAAAAATAAGACATACTTTTAGGTTTCATTTTTTAAACTTGTTTATTTTAAAAATTTAAATATTATTTAATGTTTTGATATTTGATAACTGAATGATTTGCAATTTATGATGAAACTAAATAATCACTTTTGAATATACTTAAGTTTTTTGAGTGTAAAATATATGAAGTGAGTTTGATTTCAAAAATTTATTTGAAAATTTTAAAAAGGATCATTGCGTGAAAAACTTTTTTAAAATTATCAGCAAATATTTTTTGGACACATTCTGGACAAAAACTGTTGAATACTTTAAGTCATTAAACATATGTGATAAAGTGTGAATAATAAAAAATTTGGAAGTGCTCAATTTTTGTGGAAATTTTGAAGTTAAATATGTGATAGAAATTTATGAAATTTATTTAACTTTTTCTTAAAAAATTATTTAAATATATTGTAAGTTATAAGGCAACCTAAACCTTTCAAATTAATTTAATTGTATATAATTTATATAGAATTTTTCAGAATTATGCTTAAATTTTATTATAGTAAATATTTTACAGAACTAAACTTTGCCTTAACATATACTCTTAAAGTAAATAAGACTCAGCCTAAACATATGCTTCAGTTTTTAATTAATTTCGTTTTGAAAGATAATTGAAATAAAATTTTTCTATTTATTTATTATTCTTACGATATTTTTCAAAAATATTATGGCTTTTATTTGAATTTACATCTCAATTAATTAACATTTATGGTTTAAGAGGTTTTAGTATTTTAAGCTTAATAACAGACATTAAATTTTCCAAAAGTTTTGCCCAAAAATGTGCTTTTCTTAAAGTTAACTTTTAGTCCTGAATTTAGGCTTTTCTTAAAGTTAACTTTAAGTCCTGAAAATAGATTTTAGTTTTTATACGATCATATTTTTATTATCAAGCAAAAATTTATCATTAAAAACTGCAGCATATTTTCAGGATAAAAAAAATAACTATTAGAAAGAAAAAAACATTATTGTTTTTATGAAAAATTAAGTATGAAAATTTAAATAAATTTTAAATTTTCGACTAAAAATTTTAAAAATTTTATTGCCTCTTTAATTTTTTAAATTAATTCTTTATTTTTTATTCCAAAATTTATTTAACTTTGTTATTAACTTTATAACGAATAAATCTTAATTCCTGAATTTGCTTTAGTTTTGTAAAAATAAATACTTTTTGCGAAGATATCCAGCAAGTTTTTCTAACTTCCAAAAAGTTATGATGACACCCAAACATATGCTTCAGTCTTTGTAATTTTATACAAATATTAGAGGTTTAAATTTGAAAGGCAAATTATTATTAATTTGTAAAACTATATTTAAATTCGACTGAATCAATATAAAATTATTTTTGATTTTATCTTTAAAATGTTGAATATATTCTGCAGCTTTTGATATATAAAAGTGTCTTTTTGCGATTTTAATTATATAATCATATGTATTATAAATATATTTTTATGAAGAAAATATACTTTTAAAAATAAATCATTTAGTATTTGTTTCTTTCTCTTTTGAGAAAAGGAATTTCTAATTTGAACTCCTACAAAAAAATGTCTCATTATTAATCTGTTCATATACCTAAAAGTATACAATGGTTTTTCTCAACTTATAGTTAAACATTATCATTAATTAAAATTTTAATTTGTTTAAACATTTTCAATATTTAACAAATAATTAATTCTTAAAAAAATGTTATGGTTTCAATTAAATGTAAAATTTCCTTTAAAAATTTATGTTTTTTATAAATCCAGTATATAATAATCCAGTACTGAAGACTGGATAAAATTTTAAATTTCACTAAAATCTTCAGTTTCCATCAAATTATCAATTATTAATTAATTTATTTAATTTTAATTTTTCTTTAAAAATTTCAAATTTTTATTAAAGTTTTTATCTCTCTTTCTTTAATATTAAAAAAGTCTATTTTGACTAAACCTTACAAAAGCTTAACTTTAAAATTCGACTAAAATTTTTATAATTAAAAATTCAGAAATGTTCGCGAAAATTAAAAAAAAATTAATTTTCAATTAAATTTTAAATTTCAATAAAAATTTTTAATTTTGAATCGAACACTTCATTTCCACAAAGATTTGAAATTTTTATTGAAATTTTTTGTTATTTTATTTTAGATAAAATTTAAAATTTTATAAAAAAATAAGAATATAAAAAATAATAATTTGCCGAAAACTAGGCAGCATAATTTAATGTTTGCGAGCACTTAAAAAAGGCAAGTATTTATTTAAATATATTGTCATATTTTAACTAATTGCACTTTAGACAACCTGGTTATACTTTACATCACTCTGTACTTGATGCAGAATTTTGTAAAGTTCTGAAAAATATTGCTTCCACCAGTCAACCGTTAATTTCAGAAACATTTTCTGAGTAGATTTAACGATGTCAGTCCATCCGTTTTGTAAACAATGTCCATGTAAATATTGTGAACAAAAGCCAGATTGACACTTATTGAAATTGGTGCTGGGTTTATAATTTTACCCAAGGAACTTTGATCCTTTATATGCAACGATATTATTGCATGAATTAGTTATATTAGAAAAAACATAAGCAAAAAGTAATTTGCAAAATTTTACGATGCCCGATCCATAGTTTCCTTTAGCTTTTTACAATCACCCAGAAAAATCATCTTGAAATGAACAAATGCACTCTTCAGCATTAATCGCTTTCAAAAGCTTACATTTATAATCAACAATAAGGTGTAGAGTATTAAATTGTCGGACATGACTGACATTAAATTCTTAATTGTTTTATGATAAAAATAAGGATCCATCCTTATATAAATTTGTACCCTATTATACTTTGATGTAAATCATTATCTTTTTTGATTTCACAGAATATAATTCCTCCTATAGATATGCAACAAAAATTCGTTTTATTCCAGGTTTAAATTTACAGTCTTTAAAAAAATATAATATTTATAAAATAAAAATTCACACACTATAATTTATATTTTTTGCACAAAAAACGGTTGTTGTTTTTATGACAAAGTTCCATTAAGCCAAATAATTTATGCCTCCTAAAGATATGCATAAAATATTATTTTTATAGCAGTTTATAATGATTCAAAAATATTATGGCTTATAATTCATTAAAACAAAGGTTGGTTATAATTATCGGTTTATATAAATTAGTGACATTAATAAAATATTTAAGAAAAAAATATTCTACACTTCTCTTTTAAAAGGTATTTAAATTTCTTTGCATACCTTAAGGAGATAATAATGTTGCATACTTACTGAAAAAGATTTTTTACCCTCTAACTTCACAAGTGGTCGTTTTGTGTGTAATGGAATTATCTCAGACCCTTATAATGTATATATATTCTTGCATCAAATAAAAATCTGAGTCGATTTAATAATGTCCGTCTGTCTGTTGTTGACACGCTCACATCCACAATAACAGACAGACCTCAATGAAATTTGACATGATTATTTGTTATAATTCTGATGATTTTCTATTTAAAACTAACAAAATTGATTCAGTATATTAGAAGTTATAGGCCGATATCTGAAGCAACTTCAAAGTTCAAGCAAAAAAAGTTCGTAAAATTATAAATCAACAAATTAGAATAAAATTTTTTAATACATGAAGTTGCATGTACTTTATAACCGTTCTAAAAATTATTATAATCGATTCAGCAGAAAAAAATTATGACCGAAATATAATTACTTTATGACTCATTTAATGTTCCTGTGTTAAATTTAGGAAAAACTTTTATTTCTCAAAGTGCATTTACCTCTGATTTTAGAGCAATATATCATTAAAATACATGTTATTTCTAATATCAGTCAATAAAAATTATTGACAGTATTTAAGAATTTAATTAGCAACAAGATATTTCATTTTTATTGCATACTTTAAGGAAATATTAATTGCAAATAAAAGTTTTTTCTTTAATGGTATTTTCAATTATATAAAATCTTAAAAATTATTTGTCTTTAGCAAACTACATTAATTTAAGAATTGTTGTAAATTATAGCCTAAATTTAGTTGTTCCTAATTTTAAAGCATAATTTATGGCTTAACATATTAATTAAATTTTTTCTCTTTCTTTACAGAACATAACCGAAAAAAATGTAAAAAACTAATTATAAAAAATAAAAAACAAAAACTACATTTGCTGTAAAAATAAACTAACAAACTAATTTTTATAATTAAAAACAATTTAAATAACGCCTACATGTATGCTTTAATAAAAATAATGTGAAAAATGAACATTAAGTGACAATTACAACATTTACATAATTAAAGCAAAACACCCTCTAATAAACAAATTTTATAAAAAATAAGGAATGATAATAAAAATTAAATAACATTGATAAGGTGCGAACAAAATTAATTTCCAAAGGCCTAAAAGTAAACTATACTATTTGGAAGCAATTTTAATGATTTTAATGCAGACAAATGAATTGAAAGGAATGAAGTAAATAATCAATAATTAAATATTTAAAAGAAATTTTAATAAATTTGGAAGACAGAAGAAAGTGGTTTCCAAAATTACAGACTATTTTACGGGAATTGAAAAAATTACAATGTGAAAGGTTTGGAAGGAACTAGTTGAAAGGTGTTGAAATTGAAATTTAAGTTAAATACTTAAAAAAGAAGATTCTTTAAAGGATCTTTTGATATTAATAATCAAATAAAAAACATTTTGATATTTAAGGAAAATCTTTGACCAAAAAGGATTTGATGTTTGGGAAACAATTTATTACGATTAAAAATATTGTCATTAAAAAAATCAGCAGTAACTAATCTAAATAATAGATATCCCAGTCAAAATCTTTATAATTCGATTGGAAAATATACTTTAAATTCATATTTTTTTAGAGACGCCTAATGATATGCAACAGATAAAAAAATATAAAAATAATAGTTCAATTTTAGGGAAATCATTGATCTGGATGAAACTAATTTAATCTGAAATTCAATACTGAATTTATTTCTCCTTTTGTTTTAAATTAAAGCTTCGGAAACCTTGATTAATGTTATTTAGACAAAAAGCCTAATTGTATGCTTCATATTTTTGACTTTCATAAAAATCATATCAAATCATTTAAATGTAAAATTAAGTAAATAAATTAATTAAAAATAAACTAAAATTAAGAAAAATTAAATAAAATTTAAGAAAAAATTTTTTAATAAAAAAATTGAAATTTTTGAAAAAAATGAAAAATTTTCAAAATTGAAAAATATTTAAAATAACGCTCGCTTAATGTAGTAACGGTTGTGAAAAAAGAACAGAATAATAATTTAAAAAAAAAATTATTTGAAAGTGTTTTAAGATAAAAATTTAACCTTAAAAAATCATAATTAAAAAAGAACTTTAATAAAGTATGTAACTTAAATCAGGCTTAAATTCACAACAAACTTAAAATTAAGAAAAATCACAAAAAAACAAATATTTTTTATAAATCACTTAAACAGCATATCAAAATTTTGGAAAAAATAACAAAAATTCAATTGATTTAATTTGTCATAACATGAAATTGATCAAAAATCACTAAAAAGAGTACTTTACACATCAACAATTACAGTTCTTTTTCGCATAAATATTTATTGGCCCAAAAGAATAATAAAATCCAGTCTGGCAAAAATCTATTTGAAATTCAAATTACTGAACATTTTCTCACATCAAATCAATTAAATAAATGTCCACAATTTTTTTTTGGTTTTGCTTGGTTATATCAATTAAAACTTAATTAAATTTACTAACTTTTAAAGAGTCAATAAAATAAAATTTTTTTCTAAAAAATCAATTGAAAAAAATTCGTAGAAAAAATCGCAAAAATTTTAAAAATCACAAAAACAACTTCAACTAGTGAAAAAAAGGTGTAATTTGTGTTTGTATGTGTTTTAAAACAACATATTTATGTTAAGTGTTTTCTATGTGTTTGTGTGTGTGTGTATTTTAAATAAATATAACAAAAATATCTCTGCAAAAAAAGAATCCCTTTTAAATCATAACAAAAAAGTGCTTCAGTGTAAAAACATAAATTTCAATTATCAAACTGTTAATTGAATTTTATATAACAGAAAACCAGCAACAACAACAAATACCAAAACGGACAACAACTCATCATTATCACTCCACATATATGCTATAAAGCATTTTGCTCTTTTAATCGCGAAATGGGTGAGTATTAATTCTAAAAATACAATTTGCAAAAAATAAATTCATAAGTAGTTAACTACTCCCAGGTAGGGAAAATTTGCTAAAATGGAAACTAATTTCATAAAATATTAGATTTACTATGCCAGAGAATAAACCAAGACCCCAAAAAGGAAATATTAAAAGAATTATCAACGATATGCTAAACGACTTTTAAAATCACTTTAAATAAGGAGAACATACTTTACTTTGACTTTATTATATTAAAAATGCTTTAATGACAGTTTCGGAAAATTGCTTCTGTTAAAATCCTTACTAACTTGAGATAATCCCTATGAAAATTGAGCTCATTTGGACCTTTGATTTCGTTATTATACATAATTTCGGAATGGTTTTTTCCCAAAAAGTTAATTTTAAATTCACTTGACGATTATATCACGTGTATGTATGTGTGTGTATGTATGTGTATGTATGAATGTATGTATGTATGTATGTATGTATGTATGTATGTATGTATGTAATATTTAGACACTAAAAAGGTTGGGCCAATTTTGATATTATTTTCACAGAATGATCCTAATTTAATCGAAAGTAAAATAGGCTATAAAAATTCCGATAGGACCAGGGGGAGTAGTACCCCCCATTTAATGTAAATAATGATAACCGAATATACAAGAACTAAAACTGTGAGAGTTCTCAAATTTGGTCCCAGCAACTTTCACAAGAAACCGTTTTACTGGACAAAACGTAGGACGAATAAGACCAAGAAGGGGGGGGGGTATCACCCATACAAAGCAAATACTGATTATCGAATATCTAATGAACTATAACAGCAAGAGTTCTCAAATTTGGTTTCGAAAATTTTCTCAAGGATTTCTTTTACTGGATAAAACGTAGGACAGAAAGGATCAAGAGGAGGGGTATCGCCCATACAAAGCAAACATTTTTTTTTTACAAAATGAAGTTTGTCGGGTCTGCTAGTCCTCAACGATTTCCTTAAGGTCTTTTAAAACTACTAGAAATTAAAAAGAACATTAATTTGATTTCACTTCATAAGTTTTTTTGACATCTACGCTCTATTAAGCCTCTGGACTAGATTTCACATTATTAAGACTTTATCTAAGTGCTAAATTACAAGAAATTTGCTTTAAAAGTTTCAGAGATATATAAGTTTCAGTTCCATTGTTTGGTGAATATTCCCACCCCAAGTTCTTTACCAAAAATTAATAGCTTATACTAAAGGAAGAACGCGTTAAATTTCATGATGCTTGTATTAGACATGGATCTATAATGGATCTTATTTTCTACTAAACAGGTTTATCAGGTATTCTGGCAAGCAGATTTTCAAATTTCCATTATACCAAGAAACCTGCTCTCTAAACTACCTTAAGGTAATCTTAGTATAAATTCAGACTATTCGGTCCTCGTTTTATATAATTTTTTTCGGAAACAATTCTGTAATTTTGGATCTATTGAATTTGTTTGAAAATTAATATTCTTGAAATGTTTTCCAATTGTTTGGGAGAAAGACATGCTTCTAATGGGTCCTGGGGTTGAAAAGGGGTCTCAAAAGTTGGTCATCTTAGGTACGAAATTTGTATAAAATTGTGAATATGTCGCATAGTTTTAGAGATATTTAGACCAAAATAAAATATTGATCCATTTTTGGACATGTTTTATTTTTAGTTCTTTTTGCACTTGGTGCACTCTATTACGAATTTTTTCTAAAATATTGTTTTAGTTCTATACAAAATTCTAAGTATTTTTCGTGAAAAATCCAGTGAACAGTGGTTCCAAAATGTTTTTTTGGAATTAAGTCTGTAGCTTTGGAACAAATGTATATTGTTTAAGGAAATTTCACATGGTCATTGTGACATATAGTGCGTCTCTACAAAAAGTAGGCTTACATGTGCAAGATATCTCTTGTATTTTAATAGATACTTGGCCAAAGTTATATTTCGTCCAATTTTTGGACAAGTTATTTTTTAGTAGTGGGGTCTATTCGGATTCAATAGAAAGTTATATTATTATGAAATAGAAATTTGGAAAATATGGGGCTTTTCCTATTTTTCCATACTCTAAAGTCAAATATTTCCTCTGATGCATGTTTTTCCTTAACTCTGAAAAATTTCCTTACTGATTGGCAAATTCGAGTGGAATTTCGTAATTTTAATAATTTTTTCTAAGAAAAAACAAAATAGTTAAAATGTCCTTAAATAAATTAGCTATTTACACAAAAATCTATAATGGACCAAATCTCTTCTAATGGCGGAATTCTAAATCTCCTAAAAAAAAACAATTTTTTTAAAAAAGTTTTTCCTGAATTGGAATTTGGATATTTTGAACTGAACAAGTAGGAATCTTTTTATAGTTCTATATTAACGAAAATTTTGTCCATATTATATATTCAATTCATAACAATATTTTTATTTTATGCAGTTTATTTGTTCAAATAAAACAATTATTTTCCGAAAAATGTACCGAAAATAAAAATTTTAGATTTTTGAAAAATTCATTAAAGACATTTAGTTTTTTCCAATACAAAATTCCTATTAAAATCAGCAAAATCGGTCCATCAATGATGGCAATAAGGAATACTTAAGGAATTTTTTAAAATCATTTTGAAATATTTTTTTTTAAATTTTGCAATGCAAAAAATTTATTTTTTTTTTATAAAATCTGAAATGAAATTTACAACAATTTTTAAACATGTTTTTCAACATTAAAAAAGAAATTACATTTTAATTCATTATATTTTTCAATCTAATAAAAAAATCTGTTACATAAACTTACATAACTCTTCTCTCTGCATTTGCAAAATAACATATTGCAACTGTAGCAAAATTCTTTGCAATTTTTCCTATAATTTCTTGTTATTTTTTTTCATTTGTCATAAATATTCAAGTGAATTTAATAATCAATGTGTGAATTAAAAAAGATTAAAAAGTACCACAAAATATCCCCATTTTTTGAAAATCCAAAAAGTACCATGAAATTTCCCCTTCGAAGTAGCTGCACTTAATTAATGTAATGTGTAAAAAAAATCCATTATATTGAACATTCAAAAAGTACCAATTTGATTTTGGTATTTTTTGAAATTTCTTAATTAATGTTTACATAATAATGTAAAAAGTACCATGTTTTGAACAAAAAAATTAAAATATTCTAAATATTAAAAAAAGTAAAATAGTACCTTTACAGAACCCAAAAGGTACTAATTAATACCTTCAAATTAACATTCATTCATTTATGTTCTTGTATACCAAAGAAAATCTTATAGAATGAAGATGTAATTTTGTACTTGTTTATGCAACTAGAAAAAAGTACCAAAAATGTATATACTGTAGACTCTTATAGTACCAAACTTTTATAGTTCTATTACAATTATTTTAAGAAATCAAATAACACTCACTGAAGTGCCATCACCACTTTTTTCTCTTAATTACATGAAATAGTTCTAGTTTTCCCTTATTTAAAAACAAAGAGCATACAAAAAGTACTGTTAAATTAATTTTAGATTTTTTAGTATCAAAAGGTACCAACCATATCGTACTTATCTTATAATTAAATATTTTTGGTTAAATTTTATATAATTTCATTTATCATTAACATAATTTTCATAGATTTTTTTCAAGATAACAAAAAGTACCACCAAGTAAGTACTAAGTATGATAAGTCAACAAAAAAGTACTTAAGCATTCTAATTCTTATTTGGAAAAGTCCCCATTTACTCTGAACTTTCAAAATACTTAATATAATTTAAATCAGTTTTTAAATCAACAAATTTTTCGCAAATACTAAAGACATATTTCTTATAAAAAGTACTAAATATTCCCACATTTCTACATGGAAATACCCAAAATTCCAATAAATTTAAAACGGATTAAAACAAGTAAGAATACTTTATTCATCTGTGCCGAATCTTCAATACCCTCCACCATAAATTCGTGTGAAATACGTTATATTTTCTACATACACACTTACACATACACTCACAAACGTACACTTAATGAGTCATAAAATTAATTATATTTTAGCTACAACATTTTTTATACTGAACCGATTTTGATAATTATTAGAATGAGAGTGAAGTATATATAATCTAATATTATGGCAAAATTTTATTCTAGTTTGTTGTTTTGTAATTCCTTCTTCTATATCTTTTTAACATACTGCACCAAACATCTCAGGTCTATAACAAATATTCTGTCCAAATTTCATTGAGTTCAGTAAATTTTTTGCTAAATCGACTCAGATTTTGATTTGATGCAAGAATAATATACATTATCGGGGTCAGAGATGAATCCTTCTTAGCATTACACACGGAATAATAGTGTGATGATGGAGGCTATAAAATATTGAATCAAATTGAAATGCCCTTTTTGGGAAGGGGCCTAATTGCAAAAAGGGCCTTAGAGAATAATTGTTTCAATAGTTTTGAATTAAGTTTCAAAATCTTATAAATGTAGCAAAATATGGACCGATATTCGCCAAGAAGTACTTAAATAGTGTGGAAGTTCAATCGAATTGATCTTTATTTCTTGCTTTATAATCTGAAAACTGTTTTCGGTGAGGGGCCTGATATGCGATTTACATCACAATATGGACCGATATTGTTCTTATTAAAAATATACATTAAAAATAGTTAGAAAAATCATTGTACTGAATTCCAATGAAATTGGTCTTTATGTAAATGTTTTATAAGCTCAAACCCTTTTACTGGGAAGGGGCATTATATGGGAGCTGTGTCAATATATGGACCCATGTTAATAAAATTGCTAACATATATTTAGAATAGTTAAACGATTAATTGCGAAAATTATCAAAAGAATTAGTTAAGAATATTATAAGTTATAAATCACATTCCGGGAAGGGGCCTTATATGGAAGCTGGGTCAAAAAATGATTCAAAAACAATATGACTTCTTGATTTTGTTATTGTATCAAAATAAGTATATGTGACGAATTTCAGTAAATTATCTTTAAAATTGCTGTCCATATGACACACAGAGTTTGGGGTGTATCAAAATTTTGCATATTATAGCCTATAACTTTTTTCTGATCTTTTGCATGATAATGGAGCAGGTATGTTAAAATTAAAGTTTAAATCCAATTAAATTTTTTAGAAGAAATTAGAAAAGTTATTTTTTCGGAATTTTGAGGTTGTTTCTGATACCGGTCTATAACTTCCTTGCTAATAAGCCGATATAGCTGATTTTAAATAGAAAACTGTTTAGGATAATAACAAACGATGTGGCCAAGTTTCATTGAATTCGGAGATTTATTCTAGGCGTGAGAATGTTTCCAACAGACAGACAGACGGACATAACTAAATCGATTCAGATTTTGATTTTATGCAATAACATATATATATATATATATATATATATATATATATATATATATATATATATATATATATATATTATATATATATATATATATATATATATATATATTATATATATATATATATATATATATATATATATACATTGTAGGGTCTGAGATGATTCCTCCTTGGCGTTACAAAATTAATATACCCTCATCATAACTTGTGGTGGTGGAGGTTATAAAAATAAAATTTTTATCGAAATTGTCGTTTAGTTACTTTATAGTTTAGCTCTCAGCCAGTTCTTGTTGAATTTTACACTGGTACACATTCCTATAAACGCCTACATCTTTTTTAAGATTTATATAAAAATCAACTATGACTTCATTCAAATATTCTTTACTGAAAATTTTATTTGCATTTCATTTTATTTTTTTTAACTTATTGGAATTTTTAGAGACATTTTCCTATAAATGCACTTAAGATTATCAGTCTCTAATAATAATTGATCCTTTGTTGCTTGATTTATTTTTAGTTATATCGGTATTAAAATGATTTTATTTGGTCATGTATTCGCTAAAGCATGATTTAGACTACATTGAATCATGTACCGCATCATTATATGGAATCTTCATCCATAAAATGTGTTTTCCCTTTGTAGATTACCGAACATAATAACTCTACCCTTTCTTAAAGAAATTATATACCACAATTTCAGAACGTTTAATTTTACGACCAATTTCTTTATTGGAACATTCAAGATTATGGAAACAGTTAATAAGGATATTTTCTTGATCGGACAAAAAGGTTCTTTTGGACATCTTTAAGGGTTATGATATGTATCGATTAAAAATTGTTCGTTTGTCATTAAAAATAATTATTTTAAAGAAATAGAAATATGAAGTATTTTATTTTTGGTTATTCTTTCAAAGCTATTTGCACGTCTGCATTTATAGAAATATTCCACATAAAATAGCAAAATAAGGCAAATAATAGACTAAAAATATTGTTTACATTAAAAAAAGTACCGTTAAGTTGTCTCTCATTAAAATAAACTCTAAATTTACTTTTGGATGAGAACAACAAAGATAAGACAAGAATAAAGAAAAAATTAAATGCGTTTATAGGAATATACATCAGTGTAGTTCAATTCAAGTTTATTTCTAGTTCAGAGAATAATTAAAAAAATACTTAAGAATGTATAATCAGTCAAGCCCGATTATCTAATACCCTACACCACATCGTCGGTTAAAAATGATGGTTACAAAAAGTTAATGAACGACCCTCGTATAATATAATTTCTTGGTTTATGCTTGAAAGTGTAATACATTATTGTGACATTAAGATTGATGTTGAATTTATATGGGAGGAGTTATATGGAGACTACAAGAAGTTATAAACCGACCCTCGTATAATTTTGAACATTGATTTTATCTTATATTTGTCTTAATTTTAGCAATTATTATTACAATACCAACGGATGCGTAAGATTTATGCCCTTAAAACTGATATTTGGAAAGGGGTTTGTGTGGGACCTATGAAAAATAATGAAGTGGACCACGCATATTTTGTCTCAACGTTTTTGAATATTATAAGACTTACTTGTGCCAAATTTCTTTCAAATCGCTTTGTATTTAGGACTTTTATGCCCTTAAAACCCCATTCCGGAAGAACATTTGTATGGGAGATACCTGAAATATTAGACCGAATATAACCAATTTCAATAGGCTTCGTCCTCAGACTAAAATAAAATATGTACCAAATTTCATCGCGATATTTCGAAAACTGTAACCTGTAGGCTGTTCATTACGTTTACATGGAGAGCCAGCAGGACAGACAGCCGGACGGACAGATATTGTTGAATCTACACAAAAAGTGATTTTAAGTCTAACGGTATACTTAAAGGTGGTTTTAACAATATTTTTTTTTGCATGTTACAAATATCAGCAAGAACGCATAATACCACAACCACCTTCGGTGGTGTAGGGTATAACAAGTTTTTAAACCACTGTATATACTTCTCCACAACCCTTGAGTTAAGAGATTTAGAATTAAGTTGGTTTCAAAGAGTGACTCACAATAACATGTTGCATTATTGTGGGCAAAATGTATGTTTAAGATTTTTTCGTTTGCACTCTTACCTCCAAGTTTATTTCTCTGCTAAAAAGAGCCTTCAAAATTACTAAATAAATTGCTATAAATGGACAACAATTGTTACATCCAAAATTAAAGGCAAAATCTATGCTCTCCCTCCTAAAAATCATCGAAATCATCAAAAATTCAAAAAATAGAATTTGATGTCGTTATTGAGGCCTCTAACCAGAAAAAACGAGAGACAATCGAAATAACGGAATAAAAAAAAGAAGAAATAACATCATCATCAAATTGAAACGAGCAATCAATGGACGATATTTGATTTTATTTAAAAGAACATTTTTACTGCCATCAAATTCAGCTTGAGAAAAACAACAGCAGCAGCAACAAAAAAGGATACAAAAAATGCACTCACTCTTTTTTGCTCCCCCAAAAAAAAACTTTCCTTCTTTTTTTTTTTGTGCTCTATTTTTCTCCCAATTACATATTGCAGTCAATATTCGATGTTGTTGTTGTACCCTACATCACCATAAGTGGTGAAGAGGGTATATTAACTTTGTCACTCACTGTGTCACGCTAAGAAGGAATCATCTAAGACCCCAAAATATTAATCCGTCAAATCAAAATCTGACCCGATTTTGCTATGCCCGTTCGTCTGTTATTGGCACGCTCACATCCACAATAATGACATTTTTTATAGTCCCGAGAAGTTTTCTATTAAAAACCATCAAAAATCGATTCAGTATATTAAAATATAAACCGATAACTGAGACATTTTCAGTAGAAAATATCTAAGAGTGTATGTGTGAGTGTGTATTTACGAAACATATTTACTCCGCATGCATTTTGTCGCGTAGGGTATTAAGATTCGCATAGACTAATATAGCATTCTTACTTGTTTATACCCTACACCACCAAAGCTGGTTGGCGTACCTTTAAGTATACCGTTCGACTTAGAATTACTTTACGTTCGGCTGGCTGGCTGTCCATTAAAGTGTTCTGAACACTCTATAAGATTTCTTGATGAAATTTGGTGCAGATTATTATGTTGATCCATGGACGAAGCCTATTGAATTTGGCCATGTTCGGTTCAATATTTCACGTCCTCCCGCAATGAGATTTTAAGCTCATAAAAGTCCTTAATATAAAGTGATTTAAACCAAATTTGAAAAAGAGTCTTATGATATTGTAAAACGATATGTCAAATTATGGGAGGCTCGGTCCATTGTTTCTTATGGGTCCCATTAAAGCCCCCTTACAAATATCACTTTAAGAGCATAAATTTCACATTAACATTGGTGCTGTAATAATAATTTGTCAATTTAAAATAAATATAAGCAAAATCTATGTGCAAAATTATACGAGGGCCCGTCCATATTTTCTTCAAGCTTCCATCTAATCCTCTAGAAAAATTCAATTTAAAAAGCATAAATTTCCCATAAATGTTAGTTTTTCACAATTATGTACTGCTCACTTTAGAGCAAATGAGAAAAATTATACGAGGGTCGTTACTAAAATTTTCGTAGCTGTCATTTTTAACCAACAATATGGTCATACTGGAACGACTATAAAGTTCTTTGCGTTCTGATTTTATTTCATTTAAAATTTTGCTTTAGTTGACTGAATGATTGAAGTCCAAAAATTGTTATTTTTCCTGTTTATTGTTTTACTGTCTGTTTTGTGATAAGCATTTTTGGGTCCTTTAAAACAAATTGTTGTTTTGTTGTTGTTTTATTGTATTTTAAAGAGTTTCAAATAAATTATTTCCCATTTTTTTCGGCTTTACTTTAGCCTTCAATACAATTCGCATTGATTTTTTGTGAGTCCAATATGCGAATTGAATTGAATTTTCGTTTCAATATGCGGCTTCATTGTTATTTTGTATAATATTTACTACATTTTCATTTATTTATTTATTTGCAACGAATAAAATAAACCAACAAAAACAAAATTTTACATGTAATCTTTTTTGTTTTATTTGGCAAAATAATATATTTGTTAACTTTTTTTTTGTAGCATCGAAATTGGGAGGGGAAATTGCATGTTTCCATTGAACTATTGTCGAGAGTTGTATATCAGTCAGTTGAGAGTTTTCGGGTAGTTTTCTTAAATGTTTAAATGTACAACAGATTGTAAAATGCAATTTTTTTAACGGGATATAAAACTTATAGAAATTT
Organism: Cochliomyia hominivorax; assembly: GCA_004302925.2. Lineage (NCBI taxonomy): Eukaryota > Metazoa > Arthropoda > Insecta > Diptera > Calliphoridae > Cochliomyia > Cochliomyia hominivorax. The sequence continues at coordinate 87,912,418 of PYHX02000413.1, read as the reverse complement.
ATTTAAATTTAAAAAAATAATTTTACTCTTTAAAGAGAAACATTAAAAATAAAATGAGAGAAATTTCTTGTTTCAAATTCAGTCTGCCTAAAATACAAATCTGGTTTAGTTTTAATTCAGATTCTAATTTAAATTCTAGTTAAGCTTTTAGTTAAGATTCCTACAAAGATCCATGCAAGATTCTAGATCTGGTTCTAGTACAAATTTTGACTCAGATTGCAGTTCAGATTCCAGTTCAAATTTAGCTCTGTTTCGAGTGTTATATTCAGGTTATAGTTCAGATTCTTTTTCAGATAATCTTCAGATTCC